>HG993126.1:36779040-37119040 GCA_905231855.2 Eristalis tenax
TTATGGCAGTCAGAGGTTGAAGTGACCATAGGCTTCAAATCGACTATGCCGGCTATGCAAAAATACGTGAAAATTCCGATGTCCTGAAATGCAGCCCAGCGTATCGGAATCGGTTAATACACACACGAAAACATCACCAAGGTGTACAGAAGTCATAGTTTGGTCTATTAGGGCCATTATGGCAGTCAGAGGTTGAAGTGACCAAAAGGCTTCAAATCGACGACTGCCGGCTGTGCAAAAATACGTGAAAATTCCGATGTCCTGAAAATGCAGCCCAACGTATCAGAATCGGTTAATACACACACGAAAACATCACCAAAGGTGTACAGAAGTCATAGTTTGGTTTATTAGGGCAATTATGGAAGTAAGAGGTTGAAGTGACCAAAGGCTTCAAATCGACGATGCCGGCTATGCAAAAATACGTGAAAATTCCGATGTCCCTGAAATGCAGCCCAACGTATCGGAATCGGTTAATACACACACGAAAACATCACCAAAGGTGTACAGAAGTCATAGTTTGGTCTATTAGGGCCATTATGGCAGTCAGAGGTTAAAGTGACCAAAGGCTTCAAATCGACGATGCCGGCTGTGCAAAAATACGTGAAAATTCCGATGTCCTGAAATGCAGCCCAACGTATCGGAATCGGTTATACACACACGAAAACATCACCAAAGGTGTACAGAAGTCATAGTTTGGTCTATTAGGGCCATTATGGCAGTCAGAGGTTAAAGTGACCAAAGGCTTCAAATCGACGATGCCGGCTATGCAAAAATACGTGAAAATTCCGATGTCCTGAAATGCAGCCCAACGTATCGAAATCGGTTAATACACACACGAAAACATCACCAAAGGTGTACAGAAGTCATAGTTTGGTCTATTAGGGATATTATGGCAGTCAGAGGTTGAAGTGACCAAAGGCTTCAAATCGACGATGCCGGCTATCGATGCAGAATCGGTTAATACACACACGAAAACATCACCAAAGGTGTACAGAAGTCATAGTTTGGTCTATTAGGGCCATTATGGCAGTCAGAGGTTGAAGTGACCAAGGCTTCAAATCGACGATGCCGGCTGTGCAAAAATACGTGAAAATTCCGATGTCCTGAAATGCAGCCCAACGTATCAGAATCGGTTAATACACACACGAAAACATCACCAAAGGTGTACAGAAGTCATAGTTTGGTCTATTAGGGCCATTATGGTAGTCAGAGGTTGAAGTGACCATAGGCTTCAAATCGACTATGCCGGCTATGCAAAAATACGTGAAAATTCCGATGTCCTGAAATGCAGCCCAACGTATCGGAATCGGTTAATACACACACGAAAACATCACCAAAGGTGTACAGAAGTCATAGTTTGGTCTATTAGGGCCATTATGGCAGTCAGAGGTTGAAGTGACCAAAGGCTTCAAATCGACGATGCCGGCTGTGCAAAAATACGTGAAAATTCCGATGTCCTGAAATGCAGCCCAACGTATCAGAATCGGTTAATACACACACGAAAACATCACCAAAGGTGTACAGAAGTCATAGTTTGGTTTATTAGGGCCATTATGGAAGTCAGAGGTTGAAGTGACCAAAGGCTTCAAATCGACGATGCCGGCTATGCAAAAATACGTGAAAATTCCGATGTCCTGAAATGCAGCCCAACGTATCGGAATCGGTTAATACACACACGAAAACATCACCAAAGGTGTACAGAAGTCATAGTTTGGTCTATTAGGGCCATTATGGCAGTCAGAGGTTAAAGTGACCAAAGGCTTCAAATCGACGATGCCGGCTATGCAAAAATACGTGAAAATTCCGATGTCCTGAAATGCAGCCCAACGTATCGGAATCGGTTAATACACACACGGAAAACATCACCAAAGGTGTACAGAAGTCATAGTTTGGTCTATTAGGGCCATTATGGCAGTCGGAGGTTGAAGTGACCAAAGGCTTCAAATCGACTATGCCGGCTATGCAAAAATACGTGAAAATTCCGATGTCCTGAAATGCAGCCCAACGTATCGGAATCGGTTATTACACACAAGAAAACATCATCAAAGGTGTACAGAAGTCATAGTTTGGTCTATTAGGGCCATTATGGCAGTCAGAGGTTGAAGTGACCAAAGGCTTCAAATCGACGATACCGGCTATGCAAAAATACGTGAAAATTCCGATGTCCTGAAATGCAGCCCAACGTATCAGAATCGGTTAATACACACACGAAAACATCACCAAAGGTGTACAGAAGTCATAGTTTGGTCTATTAGGGCCATTATGGCAGTCGGAGGTTGAAGTGACCAAAGGCTTCAAATCGACGATGCCGGCTATGCAAAAATACGTGAAAATTCCGATGTCCTGAAATGCAGCCCAACGTATCGGAATCGGTTAATACACACACGAAAACATCACCAAAGGTGTACAGAAGTCATAGTTTGGTCTATTAGGGCCATTATGGCAGTCAGAGGTTGAAGTGACCCAAGGCTTCAAATCGACGATGCCGGCTATGCAAAAATACGTGAAAATTCCGATGTCCTAAAATGCAGCCCAACGTATCGGAATCGGTTAATACACACACGAAAACATCACCAAAGGTGTACAGAAGTCATAGTTTGGTCTATTAGGGCCATTATGGCAGTCAGAGGTTGAAGTGACCAAAGGCTTCAAATCGACGATGCAAAAATACGTGGAAATTCCGATGTCCTGAAATGCAGCCCAACGTAACAGAATCGGTTAATACACACACGAAAACATCACCAAAGGTGTACAGAAGTCATAGTTTGGTCTATTAGGGATATTATGGCAGTCAGAGGTTGAAGTGACCAAAGGCTTCAAATCGACGATGCCGGCTATCGATGCAGAATCGGTTAATACACACACGAAAACATCACCAAAGGTGTACAGAAGTCATAGTTTGGTTTATTAGGGCCATTATGGCAGTCAGAGGTTGAAGTGACCAAAGGCTTCAAATCGACAATGCCGGCTATGCAAAAATACGTGAAAATTCCGATGTCACGGAATGCAGCCCAATGTATCGGAATCGGTTAATACACACACGAAAACATCACCAAAGGTGTACAGAAGTCATAGTTTGGTCTATTAGGGATATTATGGCAGTCAGAGGTTGAAGTGACCAAAGGCTTCAAATCGACGATGCCGGCTATCGATGCAGAATCGGTTAATACACACACGAAAACATCACCAAAGGTGTACAGAAGTCATAGTTTGGTTTATTAGGGCCATTATGGCAGTCAGAGGTTGAAGTGACCAAAGGCTTCAAATCGACAATGCCGGCTATGCAAAAATACGTGAAAATTCCGATGTCACGGAATGCAGCCCAATGTATCGGAATCGGTTAATACACACACGAAAACATCACCAAAGGTGTACATAAGTCATAGTTTGGTTTATTAGGGCCATTATGGCAGTCAGAGGTTGAAGTGACCAAAGGCTTCAAATCGACGATGCCGGCTGTGCAAAAATACGTGAAAATTCCAATGTCCTGAAATGCAGCCCAACGTATCAGAATCGGTTAATACACACACGAAAACATCACCAAAGGTGTACAGAAGTCATAGTTTGGTCCATTAGGGCCATTATGGCAGTCAGAGGTTGAAGTGACCAAAGGCTTCAAATCGACGATGCCGGCTATGCAAAAATACGTGAAAATTCCGATGTCACGGAATGCAGCCCAACGTATCGGAATCGGTTAATACACACACGAAAACATCACCAAAGGTGTACAGAAGTCATAGTTTGGTCTATTAGGGCCATTATGGCAGTCAGAGGTTGAAGTGACCAAAGGCTTCAAATCGACGATGCCGGCTATGCAAAAATACGTGAAAATTCCGATGTCCTGAAATGCAGCCCAACGTATCGGAATCGGTTAATACACACACGAAAACATCACCAAAGGTGTACAGAAGTCATAGTTTGGTGTATTAGGGCCATTATGGCAGTCAGAGGTTGAAGTGACCAAAGGCTTCAAATCGACGATGCCGGCTATGCAAAAATACGTGAAAATTCCGATGTCCTGAAATGCAGCCCAACGTATCGGAATCGGTTAATACACACACGAAAACATCACCAAAGGTGTACAGAAGTCATAGTTTGGTCTATTAGGGCCATTATGGCAGTCAGAGGTTGAAGTGACCAAAGGCTTCAAATCGACGATGCCGGCTATGCAAAAATACGTGAAAATTCCGATGTCCTGAAATGCAGCCCAACGTATCAGAATCGGTTAATACACACACGAAAACATCACCAAAGGTGTACAGAAGTCATAGTTTGGTTTATTAGGGCCATTATGGCAGTCAGAGGTTGAAGTGACCAAAGGCTTCAAAGCGACGATGCCGGCTGTGCAAAAATACGTGAAAATTCCGATGTCCTGAAATGCAGCCCAACGTATCGGAATCGGTTAATACACAGGAAAACATCACCAAAGGTGTACAGAAGTCATAGTTTGGTCCATTAGGGCCATTATGGCAGTCAGAGGTTGAAGTGACCAAAGGCATCAAATCGACGATGCAAAAATACGTGAAAATTCCGATGTCCTGAAATGCAGCCCAACGTATCAGAATCGGTTAATACACACACGAAAACATCACCAAAGGTGTACAGAAGTCATAGTTTTGTTTATCAGGGCCATTATGGCAGTCAGAGGTTGAAGAGACCAAAGGCTTCAAATCGACGATGCCGGTTATGCAAAAATACGTGAAAATTCCAATGTCCTGAAATGCAGCCCAACGTATCAGAATCGGTTAATACACACACGAAAACATCACCAAAGGTGTACAGAAATCATAGTTTGGTTTATTAGGGCCATTATGGCAGTCAGAGGTTGAAGTGACCAAAGGCTTCAAATCGACGATGCCGGCTATGCAAAAATACGTGAAAATTCCTATGTCACGGAATGCAGCCCAATGTATCGGAATCGGTTAATACACACACGAAAACATCACCAAAGGTGTACAGAAGTCATAGTTTGGTCTATTAGGGCCATTATGGCAGTCAGAGGTTGAGCTGCCCAAAGGCTTTAAATCGACGATGCCGGCTATGCAAAAGTACGTGAAAATTCCGATGTCCTGAAATGCAGCCCAACGTATCAGAATCGTTTAATACACACACGAAAACATCACCAAAGGTGTACAGAAGTCATAGTTTGGTCTATTAGGGCCATTATGGCAGTCAGAGGTTGAAGTGACCAAAGGCTTCAAATCGACGATGCCGGCTGTGCAAAAATACGTGAAAATTCCGATGTCCTGAAATGCAGCCCAACGTATCGGAATCGGTTAATACACACACGAAAACATCACCAAAGGTGTACAGAAGTCATAGTTTGGTCTATTAGGGCCATTATGGCAGTCAGAGGTTGAAGTGACCAAAGGCTTCAAATCGACGATGCCGGCTATGCAAAAATACGTGAAAATTCCGATGTCCTGAAATGCAGCCCAACGTATCAGAATCGGTTAATACACACACGAAAACATCACCAAAGGTGTACAGAAGTCATAGTATGGTCTATTAGGGCCATTATGGCAGTCGGAGGTTGAAGTGACCAAAGGCTTCAAATCGACGATGCCGGCTATGCAAAAATACGTGAAAATTCCGATGTCCTGAAATGCAGCCCAACGTATCGGAATCGGTTAATACACACACGAAAACATCACCAAAGGTGTACAGAAGTCATAGTTTGGTGTATTAGGGCCATTATGGCAGTCAGAGGTTGAAGTGACCAAAGGCTTCAAATCGACGATGCCGGCTATGCAAAAATACGTGAAAATTCCGATGTCCTGAAATGCAGCCCAACGTATCAGAACCGGTTAATACACACACGAAAACATCACCAAAGGTGTACAGAAGTCATAGTTTGGTCTATTAGGGCCATTATGGTAGTCAGAGGTTGAAGTGACCAAAGGCTTCAAATCGACGATGCCGGCTATGCAAAAATACGTGAAAATTCCGATGTCCTGAAATGCAGCCCAACGTATCAGAATCGTTTAATACACACACGAAAACATCACCAAAGGTGTACAGAAGTCATAGTTTGGTTTATTAGGGCCATTATGGTAGTCAGAGGTTGAAGTGACCAAAGGCTTCAAATCGACGATGCCGGCTATGCAAAAATACGTGAAAATTCCGATGTCCTGAAATGCAGCCCAACGTATCGGAATCGGTTAATACACACACGAAAATATCACCAAAGGTGTACAGAAGTCATAGTTTGGTCTATTAGGGCCATTATGGCAGTCAGAGGTTGAGCTGCCCAAAGGCTTTAAATCGACGATGCCGGCTATGCAAAAGTACGTGAAAATTCCGATGTCCTGAAATGCAGCCCAACGTATCAGAATCGTTTAATACACACACGAAAACATCACCAAAGGTGTACAGAAGTCATAGTTTGGTTTATTAGGGCCATTATGGTAGTCAGAGGTTGAAGTGACCAAAGGCTTCAAATCGACGATGCCGGCTATGCAAAAATACGTGAAAATTCCGATGTCCTGAAATGCAGCCCAACGTATCAGAATCGGTTAATACACACACGAAAACATCACCAAAGGTGTACAGAAGTCATAGTTTGGTCTATTAGGGCCATTATGGCAGTCAGAGGTTGAGCTGCCCAAAGGCCTTAAATCGACGATGCCGGCTATGCAAAAGTACGTGAAAATTCCGATGTCCTGAAATGCAGCCCAACGTATCAGAATCGTTTAATACACACACGAAAACATCACCAAAGGTGTACAGAAGTCATAGTTTGGTTTATTAGGGCCATTATGGTAGTCAGAGGTTGAAGTGACCAAAGGCTTCAAATCGACGATGCCGGCTATGCAAAAATACGTGAAAATTCCGATGTCCTGAAATGCAGCCCAACGTATCGGAATCGGTTAATACACACACGAAAACATCACCAAAGGTGTACAGAAGTCATAGTTTGGTCTATTAGGGCCATTATGGCAGTCAGAGGTTGAGCTGCCCAAAGGCTTTAAATCGACGATGCCGGCTATGCAAAAGTACGTGAAAATTCCGATGTCCTGAAATGCAGCCCAACGTATCGGAATCGGTTAATACACACACGAAAACATCACCAAAGGTGTACAGAAGTCATAGTTTGGTCTATTAGGGCCATTATGGCAGTCAGAGGTTGAAGTGATCAAAGGCTTCAAATCGACGATGCCGGCTATGCAAAAATACGTGAAAATTCCGATGTCCTGAAATGCAGCCCAACGTATCGGAATCGGTTAATACACACACGAAAACATCACCAAAGGTGTACAGAAGTCATAGTTTGGTCTATTAGGGCCATTATGGCAGTCAGAGGTTGAAGTGACCAAAGGCTTCAAATCGACGATGCCGGCTATGCAAAAATACGTGAAAATTCCGATGTCCTGAAATGCAGCCCAACGTATCAGAATCGGTTAATACACACACGAAAACATCACCAAAGGTGTACAGAAGTCATAGTTTGGTTTATTAGGGCCATTATGGCAGTCAGAGGTTGAAGTGACCAAAGGCTTCAAATCGACGATGCCGGCTATGCAAAAATACGTGAAAATTCCGATGTCCTGAAATGCAGCCCAACGTATCGGAATCGGTTAATACACAGGAAAACATCACCAAAGGTGTACAGAAGTCATAGTTTGGTCCATTAGGGCCATTATGGCAGTCAGAGGTTGAAGTGACCAAAGGCATCAAATCGACGATGCAAAAATACGTGAAAATTCCGATGTCCTGAAATGCAGCCCAACGTATCAGAATCGGTTAATACACACACGAAAACATCACCAAAGGTGTACAGAAGTCATAGTTTTGTTTATCAGGGCCATTATGGCAGTCAGAGGTTGAAGAGACCAAAGGCTTCAAATCGACGATGCCGGTTATGCAAAAATACGTGAAAATTCCAATGTCCTGAAATGCAGCCCAACGTATCAGAATCGGTTAATACACACACGAAAACATCACCAAAGGTGTACAGAAGTCATAGTTTGGTTTATTAGGGCCATTATGGCAGTCAGAGGTTGAAGTGACCAAAGGCTTCAAATCGACGATGCCGGCTATGCAAAAATACGTGAAAATTCCGATGTCACGGAATGCAGCCCAATGTATCGGAATCGGTTAATACACACACGAAAACATCACCAAAGGTGTACATAAGTCATAGTTTGGTTTATTAGGGCCATTATGGCAGTCAGAGGTTGAAGTGACCAAAGGCTTCAAATCGACGATGCCGGCTGTGCAAAAATACGTGAAAATTCCAATGTCCTGAAATGCAGCCCAACGTATCAGAATCGGTTAATACACACACGAAAACATCACCAAAGGTGTACAGAAGTCATAGTTTGGTTTATTAGGGCCATTATGGCAGTCAGAGGTTGAAGTGACCAAAGGCTTCAAATCGACGATGCCGGCTATGCAAAAATACGTGAAAATTCCGATGTCACGGAATGCAGCCCAACGTATCGGAATCGGTTAATACACACACGAAAACATCACCAAAGGTGTACAGAAGTCATAGTTTGGTGTATTAGGGCCATTATGGCAGTCAGAGGTTGAAGTGACCAAAGGCTTCAAATCGACGATGCCGGCTATGCAAAAATACGTGAAAATTCCGATGTCCTGAAATGCAGCCCAACGTATCGGAATCGGTTAATACACACACGAAAACATCACCAAAGGTGTACAGAAGTCATAGTTTGGTCTATTAGGGCCATTATGGCAGTCAGAGGTTGAAGTGACCAAAGGCTTCAAATCGACGATGCCGGCTATGCAAAAATACGTGAAAATTCCGATGTCCTGAAATGCAGCCCAACGTATCAGAATCGGTTAATACACACACGAAAACATCACCAAAGGTGTACAGAAGTCATAGTTTGGTTTATTAGGGCCATTATGGCAGTCAGAGGTTGAAGTGACCAAAGGCTTCAAATCGACGATGCCGGCTGTGCAAAAATACGTGAAAATTCCGATGTCCTGAAATGCAGCCCAACGTATCGGAATCGGTTAATACACAGGAAAACATCACCAAAGGTGTACAGAAGTCATAGTTTGGTCCATTAGGGCCATTATGGCAGTCAGAGGTTGAAGTGACCAAAGGCATCAAATCGACGATGCAAAAATACGTGAAAATTCCGATGTCCTGAAATGCAGCCCAACGTATCAGAATCGGTTAATACACACACGAAAACATCACCAAAGGTGTACAGAAGTCATAGTTTTGTTTATCAGGGCCATTATGGCAGTCAGAGGTTGAAGAGACCAAAGGCTTCAAATCGACGATGCCGGTTATGCAAAAATACGTGAAAATTCCAATGTCCTGAAATGCAGCCCAACGTATCAGAATCGGTTAATACACACACGAAAACATCACCAAAGGTGTACAGAAATCATAGTTTGGTTTATTAGGGCCATTATGGCAGTCAGAGGTTGAAGTGACCAAAGGCTTCAAATCGACGATGCCGGCTATGCAAAAATACGTGAAAATTCCTATGTCACGGAATGCAGCCCAATGTATCGGAATCGGTTAATACACACACGAAAACATCACCAAAGGTGTACAGAAGTCATAGTTTGGTCTATTAGGGCCATTATGGCAGTCAGAGGTTGAGCTGCCCAAAGGCTTTAAATCGACGATGCCGGCTATGCAAAAGTACGTGAAAATTCCGATGTCCTGAAATGCAGCCCAACGTATCAGAATCGTTTAATACACACACGAAAACATCACCAAAGGTGTACAGAAGTCATAGTTTGGTCTATTAGGGCCATTATGGCAGTCAGAGGTTGAAGTGACCAAAGGCTTCAAATCGACGATGCCGGCTGTGCAAAAATACGTGAAAATTCCGATGTCCTGAAATGCAGCCCAACGTATCGGAATCGGTTAATACACACACGAAAACATCACCAAAGGTGTACAGAAGTCATAGTTTGGTCTATTAGGGCCATTATGGCAGTCAGAGGTTGAAGTGACCAAAGGCTTCAAATCGACGATGCCGGCTATGCAAAAATACGTGAAAATTCCGATGTCCTGAAATGCAGCCCAACGTATCAGAATCGGTTAATACACACACGAAAACATCACCAAAGGTGTACAGAAGTCATAGTATGGTCTATTAGGGCCATTATGGCAGTCGGAGGTTGAAGTGACCAAAGGCTTCAAATCGACTATGCAAAAATACGTGAAAATTCCGATGTCCTGAAATGCAGCCCAACGTATCGGAATCGGTTAATACACACACGAAAACATCACCAAAGGTGTACAGAAGTCATAGTTTGGTGTATTAGGGCCATTATGGCAGTCAGAGGTTGAAGTGACCAAAGGCTTCAAATCGACGATGCCGGCTATGCAAAAATACGTGAAAATTCCGATGTCCTGAAATGCAGCCCAACGTATCAGAACCGGTTAATACACACACGAAAACATCACCAAAGGTGTACAGAAGTCATAGTTTGGTCTATTAGGGCCATTATGGTAGTCAGAGGTTGAAGTGACCAAAGGCTTCAAATCGACGATGCCGGCTATGCAAAAATACGTGAAAATTCCGATGTCCTGAAATGCAGCCCAACGTATCAGAATCGTTTAATACACACACGAAAACATCACCAAAGGTGTACAGAAGTCATAGTTTGGTTTATTAGGGCCATTATGGTAGTCAGAGGTTGAAGTGACCAAAGGCTTCAAATCGACGATGCCGGCTATGCAAAAATACGTGAAAATTCCGATGTCCTGAAATGCAGCCCAACGTATCGGAATCGGTTAATACACACACGAAAACATCACCAAAGGTGTACAGAAGTCATAGTTTGGTCTATTAGGGCCATTATGGCAGTCAGAGGTTGAGCTGCCTAAAGGCTTTAAATCGACGATGCCGGCTATGCAAAAGTACGTGAAAATTCCGATGTCCTGAAATGCAGCCCAACGTATCAGAATCGTTTAATACACACACGAAAACATCACCAAAGGTGTACAGAAGTCATAGTTTGATTTATTAGGGCCATTATGGTAGTCAGAGGTTGAAGTGACCAAAGGCTTCAAATCGACGATGCCGGCTATGCAAAAATACGTGAAAATTCCGATGTCCTGAAATGCAGCCCAACGTATCAGAATCGGTTAATACACACACGAAAACATCACCAAAGGTGTACAGAAGTCATAGTTTGGTCTATTAGGGCCATTATGGCAGTCAGAGGTTGAGCTGCCCAAAGGCCTTAAATCGACGATGCCGGCTATGCAAAAGTACGTGAAAATTCCGATGTCCTGAAATGCAGCCCAACGTATCAGAATCGTTTAATACACACACGAAAACATCACCAAAGGTGTACAGAAGTCATAGTTTGGTTTATTAGGGCCATTATGGTAGTCAGAGGTTGAAGTGACCAAAGGCTTCAAATCGACGATGCCGGCTATGCAAAAATACGTGAAAATTCCGATGTCCTGAAATGCAGCCCAACGTATCGGAATCGGTTAATACACACACGAAAACATCACCAAAGGTGTACAGAAGTCATAGTTTGGTCTATTAGGGCCATTATGGCAGTCAGAGGTTGAGCTGCCCAAAGGCTTTAAATCGACGATGCCGGCTATGCAAAAGTACGTGAAAATTCCGATGTCCTGAAATGCAGCCCAACGTATCAGAATCGGTTAATACACACACGAAAACATCACCAAAGGTGTACAGAAGTCATAGTTTGGTCTATTAGGGCCATTATGGCAGTCAGAGGTTGAAGTGACCAAAGGCTTCAAATCGACGATGCCGGCTATGCAAAAATACGTGAAAATTCCGATGTCCTGAAATTCAGCCCAACGTATCGGAATCGGTTAATACACACACGAAAACATCACCAAAGGTGTACAGAAGTCATAGTTTGGTCTATTAGGGCCATTATGGCAGTCAGAGGTTGAAGTGACCAAAGGCTTCAAATCGACGATGCCGGCTATGCAAAAATAAGTGAAAATTCCGATGTCCTGAAATGCAGCCCAACGTATCAGAATCGGTTAATACACACACGAAAACATCACCAAAGGTGTACAGCAGTCATAGTTTGGTCTATTAGGGCCATTATGGCAGTCGGAGGTTGAAGTGACCAAAGGCTTCAAATCGACGATGCCGGCTATGCAAAAATACGTGAAAATTCCGATGTCCTGAAATGCAGCCCAACGTATCAGAATCGGTTAATACACACACGAAAACATCACCAAAGGTGCACAGAAGTCATAGTTTGGTCTATTAGGGCCATTATGGCAGTCAGAGGTTGAAGTGACCAAAGGCTTCAAATCGACGATGCCGGCTATGCAAAAATACGTGAAAATTCCGATGTCCTGAAATGCAGCCCAACGTATCGGAATCGGTTATTACACACACGAAAACATCACCAAAGGTGTACAGAAGTCATAGTTTGGTCTATTAGGGCCATTATGTCAGTCAGAGGTTGAAGTGACCAAAGGCTTCAAATCGACGATGCCGGCTATGCAAAAATACGTGAAAATTCCGATGTCCTGAAATGCAGCCCAACGTATCAGAACCGGTTAATACACACACGAAAACATCACCAAAGGTGTACAGAAGTCATAGTTTGGTTTATTAGGGCCATTATAGTAGTCAGAGGTTGAAGTGACCAAAGGCTTCAAATCGACGATGCCGGCTATGCAAAAATACGTGAAAATTCCGATGTCACGGAATGCAGCCCAACGTATCGGAATCGGTTAATACACACACGAAAACATCACCAAAGGTGTACAGAAGTCATAGTTTGGTCTATTAGGGCCATTATGGCAGTCAGAGGTTGAAGTGACCAAAGGCTTCAAATCGACGATGCCGGCTATGCAAAAATACGTGAAAATTCCGATGTCCTGAAATGCAGCCCAACGTATCAGAATCGGTTAATACACACACGAAAACATCACCAAAGGTGTACAGAAGTCATAGTTTGGTCTATTAGGGCCATTATGGCAGTCAGAGGTTGAAGTGACCAAAGGCTTCAAATCGACGATGCCGGCTATGCAAAAATACGTGAAAATTCCGATGTCCTGAAATGCAGCCCAACGTATCGGAATCGGTTAATACACACACGAAAACATCACCAAAGGTGTACAGAAGTCATAGTTTGGTCTATTAGGGCCATTATGGCAGTCAGAGGTTGAAGTGACCAAAGGCTTCAAATCGACGATGCCGGGTATGCAAAAATACGTGAAAATTCCGATGTCCTGAAATGCAGCCCAACGTATCGGAATCGGTTAATACACACACGAAAACATCACCAAAGGTGTACAGAAGTCATAGTTTGGTCTATTAGGGCCATTATGGCAGTCAGAGGTTGAAGTGACCAAAGGCTTCAAATCGACGATGCCGGCTATGCAAAAATACGTGAAAATTCCGATGTCCTGAAATGCAGCCCAACGTATCGGAATCGGTTAATACACACACGAAAACATCACCAAAGGTGTACAGAAGTCATAGTTTGGTTTATTAGGGCCATTATGGTAGTCAGAGGTTGAAGTGACCAAAGGCTTCAAATCGACGATGCCGGCTATGCAAAAATACGTGAAAATTCCGATGTCCTGAAATGCAGCCCAACGTATCGGAATCGGTTAATACACACACGAAAACATCACCAAAGGTGTACAATATACGAAAACATCACCAAAGGTGTACAGAAGTCATATTTTGGTCTATTAGGGCCATTATGGCAGTCAGAGGTTGAAGTGACCAAAGGCTTCAAATCGACGATGCCGGCTATGCAAAAATACGTGAAAATTCCGATGTCCTGAAATGCAGCCCAACGTATCGGAATCGGTTAATACACACACGAAAACATCACCAAAAGTGTACAGAAGTCATAGTTTGGTCTATTAGGGCCATTATGACAGTCAGAGGTTGAAGTGACCAAAGGCTTCAAATCGACGATGCCGGCTATGCAAAAATACGTGAAAATTCCGATGTCCTGAAATGCAGCCCAACGTATCAGAATCGGTTAATACACATACGAAAACATCACCAAAGGTGTACAGAAGTCATAGTTTGGTCTATTAGGGCCATTATGGCAGTCGGAGGTTGAAGTGACCAAAGGCTTCAAATCGACGATGCCGGCTATGCAAAAATACGTGAAAATTCCGATGTCCTGAAATGCAGCCCAACGTATCAGAATCGGTTAATACACACACGAAAACATCACCAAAGGTGTACAGAAGTCATAGTTTGGTCTATTAGGGCCATAATGGCAGTCGGAGGTTGAAGTGACCAAAGGCTTCAAATCGACGATGCCGATGCCTATGCAAAACTACGTGAAAATTCCGATGTCCTGATATGCAGCCCAACGTATCGGAATCGGTTAATACACACACGAAAACATCACCAAAGGTGTACAGAAGTCATAGTTTGGTCTATTAGGGCCATTATGGCAGTCAGAGGTTGAAGTGACCAAAGGCTTCAAATCGACGATGCCGGCTATGCAAAAATACGTGAAAATTCCGATGTCCTGAAATGCAGCCCAACGTATCAGAATCGTTTAATACACACACGAAAACATCACCAAAGGTGTACAGAAGTCATAGTTTGGTTTATTAGGGCCATTATGGTAGTCAGAGGTTGAAGTGACCAAA
The DNA here is from genome assembly GCA_905231855.2 of Eristalis tenax. NCBI lineage: Eukaryota > Metazoa > Arthropoda > Insecta > Diptera > Syrphidae > Eristalis > Eristalis tenax. The sequence continues at coordinate 36,793,616 of HG993126.1, forward strand.
GGCTTCAAATCGACGATGCCGGCTGTGCAAAAATACGTGAAAATTCCGATGTCCTGAAATGCAGCCCAACGTATCGGAATCGGTTAATACACACACGAAAACATCACCAAAGGTGTACATAAGTCATAGTTTGGTTTATTAGGGCCATTATGGCAGTCAGAGGTTGAAGTGACCAAAGGCTTCAAATCGACGATGCCGGCTGTGCAAAAATACGTGAAAATTCCGATGTCCTGAAATGCAGCCCAACGTATCAGAATCGGTTAATACACACACGAAAACATCACCAAAGGTGTACAGAAGGCATAGTTTGGTCTATTAGGGCCATTATGGTAGTCAGAGGTTGAAGTGACCAAAGGCTTCAAATCGACGATGCCGGCTATGCAAAAATACGTGAAAATTCCGATGTCCTGAAATGCAGCCCAACGTATCGGAATCGGTTAATACACACACGAAAACATCACCAAAGGTGTACAGAAGTCATAGTTTGGTCTATTAGGGCCATTATGGTAGTCAGAGGTTGAAGTGACCAAAGGCTTCAAATCGACGATGCCGGCTATGCAAAAATACGTGAAAATTCCGATGTCCTGAAATGCAGCCCAACGTATCGGAATCGGTTAATACACACACGAAAACATCACCAAAGGTGTACAGAAGTCATAGTTTGGTTTATTAGGGCCATTATGGCAGTCAGAGGCTATGCAAAAATACGTGAAAATTCCGATGTCCTGAAATGCAGCCCAACGTATCGGAATCGGTTAATACACACACGAAAACATCACCAAAGGTGTACAGAAGTCATAGTTTGGTTTATTAGGGCCATTATGGCAGTCAGAGGTTGAAGTGACCAAAGGCTTCAAATCGACGATGCCGGCTATGGAAAAATACGTGAAAATTCCGATGTCCTGAAATGCAGCCCAACGTATCGGAATCGGTTAATACACACACGAAAACATCACCAAAGGTGTACAGAAGTCATAGTTTGGTCTATTAGGGCCATTATGGCAGTCGGAGGTTGAAGTGACCAAAGGCTTCAAATCGACGATGCCGGCTATGCAAAAATACGTGAAAATTCCGATGTCACGGAATGCAGCCCAACGTATCGGAATCGGTTAATACACACACGAAAACATCACCAAAGGTGTACAGAAGTCATAGTTTGGTCCATTAGGGCCATTATGGCCGTTAGAGGTTGAAGTGACCAAAGGCTTCAAATCGACGATGCCGGCTATGCAAAAATACGTGAAAATTCCGATGTCCTGAAATGCAGCCCAACGTATCGGAATCGGTTAATACACACACGAAAACATCACCAAAGGTGTACAGAAGTCATAGTTTGGTCTATTAGGGCCATTATGACAGTCAGAGGTTGAAGTGACCAAAGGCTTCAAATCGACGATGCCGGCTATGCAAAAATACGTGAAAATTCCGATGTCCTGAAATGCAGCCCAACGTATCGGAATCGGTTAATACACACACGAAAACATCACCAAAGGTGTACAGAAGTCATAGTTTGGTCTATTAGGGCCATTATGGCAGTCAGAGGTTGAAGTGACCAAAGGCTTCAAATCGACGATGCCGGCTGTGCAAAAATACGTGAAAATTCCGATGTCCTGAAATGCAGCCCAACGTATCGGAATCGGTTAATACACACACGAAAACATCACCAAAGGTGTACATAAGTCATAGTTTGGTTTATTAGGGCCATTATGGCAGTCAGAGGTTGAAGTGACCAAAGGCTTCAAATCGACGATGCCGGCTGTGCAAAAATACGTGAAAATTCCGATGTCCTGAAATGCAGCCCAACGTATCAGAATCGGTTAATACACACACGAAAACATCACCAAAGGTGTACAGAAGGCATAGTTTGGTCTATTAGGGCCATTATGGTAGTCAGAGGTTGAAGTGACCAAAGGCTTCAAATCGACGATGCCGGCTATGCAAAAATACGTGAAAATTCCGATGTCCTGAAATGCAGCCCAACGTATCGGAATCGGTTAATACACACACGAAAACATCACCAAAGGTGTACAGAAGTCATAGTTTGGTCTATTAGGGCCATTATGGTAGTCAGAGGTTGAAGTGACCAAAGGCTTCAAATCGACGATGCCGGCTATGCAAAAATACGTGAAAATTCCGATGTCCTGAAATGCAGCCCAACGTATCGGAATCGGTTAATACACACACGAAAACATCACCAAAGGTGTACAGAAGTCATAGTTTGGTTTATTAGGGTCATTATGGCAGTCAGAGGCTATGCAAAAATACGTGAAAATTCCGATGTCCTGAAATGCAGCCCAACGTATCGGAATCGGTTAATACACACACGAAAACATCACCAAAGGTGTACAGAAGTCATAGTTTGGTTTATTAGGGCCATTATGGCAGTCAGAGGTTGAAGTGACCAAAGGCTTCAAATCGACGATGCCGGCTATGGAAAAATACGTGAAAATTCCGATGTCCTGAAATGCAGCCCAACGTATCGGAATCGGTTAATACACACACGAAAACATCACCAAAGGTGTACAGAAGTCATAGTTTGGTCTATTAGGGCCATTATGGCAGTCAGAGGTTGAAGTGACCAAAGGCTTCAAATCGACGATGCCGGCTATGCAAAAATACGTGAAAATTCCGATGTCCTGAAATGCAGCCCAACGTATCGGAATCGGTTAATACACACACGAAAACATCACCAAAGGTGTACAGAAGTCATAGTTTGGTCTATTAGGGCCATTATGGCAGTCAGAGGTTGAAGTGACCAAAGGCTTCAAATCGACGATGCCGGCTATGCAAAAATACGTGAAAATTCCGATGTCCTGAAATGCAGCCCAACGTATCGGAATCGGTTAATACACACACGAAAACATCACCAAAGGTGTACAGAAGTCATAGTTTGGTCTATTAGGGCCATTATGGCAGTCGGAGGTTGAAGTGACCAAAGGCTTCAAATCGACGATGCCGGCTGTGCAAAAATACGTGAAAATTCCGATGTCGTAAAATGCAGCCCAACGTATCGGAATCGGTTAATACACACACGAAAAAATCACCAAAGGTGTACAGAAGTCATAGTTTGGTCTATTAGGGCCATTATGGCAGTCGGAGGTTGAAGTGACCAAAGGCTTCAAATCGACGATGCCGGCTATGCAAAAATACGTGAAAATTCCGATGTCACGGAATGCAGCTCAACGTATCGGAATCGGTTAATACACACACGAAAACATCACCAAAGGTGTACAGAAGTCATAGTTTGGTCCATTAGGGCCATTATGGCCGTTAGAGGTTGAAGTGACCAAAGGCTTCAAATCGACGATGCCGGCTATGCAAAAATACGTGAAAATTCCGATGTCCTGAAATGCAGCCCAACGTATCGGAATCGGTTAATACACACACGAAAACATCACCAAAGGTGTACAGAAGTCATAGTTTGGTCTATTAGGGCCATTATGACAGTCAGAGGTTGAAGTGACCAAAGGCTTCAAATCGACGATGCCGGCTATGCAAAAATACGTGAAAATTCCGATGTCCTGAAATGCAGCCCAACGTATCGGAATCGGTTAATACACACACGAAAACATCACCAAAGGTGTACAGAAGTCATAGTTTGGTCTATTAGGGCCATTATGGCAGTCAGAGGTTGAAGTGACCAAAGGCTTCAAATCGACGATGCCGGCTGTGCAAAAATACGTGAAAATTCCGATGTCCTGAAATGCAGCCCAACGTATCGGAATCGGTTAATACACACACGAAAACATCACCAAAGGTGTACAGAAGTCATAGTTTGGTCTATTAGGGCCATTATGACAGTCAGAGGTTGAAGTGACCAAAGGCTTCAAATCGACGATGCCGGCTATGCAAAAATACGTGAAAATTCCGATGTCCTGAAATGCAGCCCAACGTATCGGAATCGGTTAATACCCACACGAAAACATCACCAAAGGTGTACAGAAGTCATAGTTTGGTCTATTAGGGCCATTATGGCAGTCAGAGGTTGAAGTGACCAAAGGCTTCAAATCGACGATGCCGGCTATGCAAAAATACGTAAAAATTCCGATGTCCTGAAATGCAGCCCAACGTATCGGAATCGGTTAATACACACACGAAAACATCACCAAAGGTGTACAGAAGTCATAGTTTGGTCTATTAGGGCCATTATGGCAGTCAGAGGTTGAAGTGACCAAAGGCTTCAAATCGACGATGCCGGCTATGCAAAAATACGTGAAAATTCCGATGTCCTGAAATGCAGCCCAACGTATCAGAATCGGTTAATACACACACGAAAAAATCACCAAAGGTGTACAGAAGTCATAGTTTGGTCTATTAGGGCCATTATGGCAGTCGGAGGTTGAAGTGACCAAAGGCTTCAAATCGACGATGCCGGCTATGCAAAAATACGTGAAAATTCCGATGTCACGGCATGCAGCTCAACGTATCGGAATCGGTTAATACACACACGAAAACATCACCAAAGGTGTACAGAAGTCATAGTTTGGTCTATTAGGGCCATTATGACAGTCAGAGGTTGAAGTGACCAAAGGCTTCAAATCGACGATGCCGGCTATGCAAAAATACGTGAAAATTCCGATGTCCTGAAATGCAGCCCAACGTATCGGAATCGGTTAATACACACACGAAAACATCACCAAAGGTGTACAGAAGTCATAGTTTGGTCTATTAGGGCCATTATGGCAGTCAGAGGTTGAAGTGACCAAAGGCTTCAAATCGACGATGCCGGCTGTGCAAAAATACGTGAAAATTCCGATGTCCTGAAATGCAGCCCAACGTATCAGAATCGGTTAATACACACACGAAAACATCACCAAAGGTGTACAGAAGTCATAGTTTGGTCTATTAGGGCCATTATGGCAGTCAGAGGTTGAAGTGACCAAAGGCTTCAAATCGACGATGCCGGCTGTGCAAAAATACGTGAAAATTCCGATGTCCTGAAATGCAGCCCAACGTATCGGAATCGGTTAATACACACACGAAAACATCACCAAAGGTGTACAGAAGTCATAGTTTGGTCTATTAGGGCCATTATGACAGTCAGAGGTTGAAGTGACCAAAGGCTTCAAATCGACGATGCCGGCTATGCAAAAATACGTGAAAATTCCGATGTCCTGAAATGCAGCCCAACGTATCGGAATCGGTTAATACCCACACGAAAACATCACCAAAGGTGTACAGAAGTCATAGTTTGGTCTATTAGGGCCATTATGGCAGTCAGAGGTTGAAGTGACCAAAGGCTTCAAATCGACGATGCCGGCTATGCAAAAATACGTAAAAATTCCGATGTCCTGAAATGCAGCCCAACGTATCGGAATCGGTTAATACACACACGAAAACATCACCAAAGGTGTACAGAAGTCATAGTTTGGTCTATTAGGGCCATTATGGCAGTCAGAGGTTGAAGTGACCAAAGGCTTCAAATCGACGATGCCGGCTGTGCAAAAATACGTGAAAATTCCGATGTCCTGAAATGCAGCCCAACGTATCAGAATCGGTTAATACACACACGAAAACATCACCAAAGGTGTACAGAAGTCATAGTTTGGTCTATTAGGGCCATTATGGCAGTCAGAGGTTGAAGTGACCAAAGGCTTCAAATCGACGATGCCGGCTGTGCAAAAATACGTGAAAATTCCGATGTCCTGAAATGCAGCCCAACGTATCAGAATCGGTTAATACACACACGAAAAAATCACCAAAGGCGTACAGAAGTCATAGTTTGGTCTATTAGGGCAATTATGGCAGTCAGAGGTTGAAGTGACCAAAGGCTTCAAATCGACGATGCCGGCTATGCAAAAATACGTGAAAATTCCGATGTCCTGAAATGCAGCCCAACGTATCAGAATCGGTTAATACACACACGAAAACATCACCAAAGGTGTACAGAAGTCATAGTTTGGTCTATTAGGGCCATTATTACAGTCAGGGGTTGAAGTGACCAAAGGCTTCAAATCGACGATGCCGGCTATGCAAAAATACGTGAAAATTCCGATGTCCTGAAAAGCAGCCCAACGTATCGGAATCGGTTAATACACACACGAAAACATCACCAAAGGTGTACAGAAGTCATAGTTTGGTCTATTAGGGCCATTATGGCAGTCAGAGGTTGAAGTGACCAAAGGCTTCAAATCGACGATGCCGGCTATGCAAAAATACGTGAAAATTCCGATGTCACGGAATGCAGCCCAACGTATCGGAATCGGTTAATACACACACGAAAACATCACCAAAGGTGTACAGAAGTCATAGTTTGGTCTATTAGGGCCATTATGGCAGTCAGAGGTTGAAGTGACCAAAGGCTTCAAATCGACGATGCCGGCTATGCAAAAATACGTGAAAATTCCGATGTCCTGAAATGCAGCCCAACGTATCGGAATCGGTTAATACACACACGAAAACATCACCAAAGGTGTGCAGAAGTCATAGTTTGGTTTATTAGGGCCATTATGGCAGTCAGAGGTTGAAGTGACCAAAGGCTTCAAATCGACGATGCCGGCTATGCAAAAATACGTGAAAATTCCGATGTCCTGAAATGCAGCCCAACGTATCGGAATCGGTTAATACACACACGAAAACATCACCAAAGTTGTACAGAAGTCATAGTTTGGTCTATTAGGGCCATTATGGCAGTCGGAGGTTGAAGTGACCAAAGGCTTCAAATCGACGATGCCGGCTATGCAAAAATACGTGAAAATTCCGATGTCCTGAAATGCAGCCCAACGTATCGGAATCGGTTAATACACACACGAAAACATCACCAAAGGTGTACAGAAGTCATAGTTTGGTCTATTAGGGCCATTATGGCAGTCAGAGGTTGAAGTGACCAAAGGCTTCAAATCGACGATGCCGGCTATGCAAAAATACGTGAAAATTCCGATGTCCTGAAATGCAGCCCAACGTATCGGAATCGGTTAATACACACACGAAAACATCACCAAAGGTGTACAGAAGTCATAGTTTGGTTTATTAGGGCCATTATGGCAGTCAGAGGTTGAAGTGACCAAAGGCTTCAAATCGACGATGCCGGCTATGCAAATTACGTGAAAATTCCGATGTCACGGAATGCAGCCCAATGTATCGGAATCGGTTAATACACACACGAAAACATCACCAAAGGTGTACATAAGTCATGGTTTGGTTTATTAGGGCCATTATGGCAGTCAGAGGTTGAAGTGACCAAAGGCTTCAAATCGACGATGCCGGCTGTGCAAAAATACGTGAAAATTCCGATGTCCTGAAATGCAGCCCAACGTATCGGAATCGGTTAATACACACACGAAAACATCACCAAAGGTGTACAGAAGTCATAGTTTGGTCTATTAGGGCCATTATGGCAGTCAGAGGTTGAAGTGACCAAAGGCTTCAAATCGACGATGCCGGCTATGCAAAAATACGTGAAAATTCCGATGTCCTGAAATGCAGCCCAACGTATCGGAATCGGTTAATACACACACGAAAACATCACCAAAGGTGTACAGAAGTCATAGTTTGGTCTATTAGGGCCATTATGGCAGTCAGAGGTTGAAGTGATCAAAGGCTTCAAATCGACGATGCCGGCTATGCAAAAATACGTGAAAATTCCGATGTCCTGAAATGCAGCCCAACGTATCGGAATCGGTTAATACACACACGAAAACATCACCAAAGGTGTACAGAAGTCATAGTTTGGTTTATTAGGGCCATTATGGCAGTCAGAGGTTGAAGTGACCAAAGGCTTCAAATCGACGATGCCGGCTATGCAAAAATACGTGAAAATTCCGATGTCCTGAAATGCAGCCCAACGTATCGGAATCGGTTAATACACACACGAAAACATCACCAAAGGTGTACAGAAGTCATAGTTTGGTTTATTAGGGCCATTATGGCAGTCAGAGGTTGAAGTGACCAAAGGCTTCAAATCGACGATGCCGGCTATGCAAAAATACGTGAAAATTCCGATGTCACGGAATGCAGCCCAATGTATCGGAATCGGTTAATACACAAACGAAAACATCACCAAAGGTGTACATAAGTCATGGTTTGGTTTATTAGGGCCATTATGGCAGTCAGAGGTTGAAGTGACCAAAGGCTTCAAATCGACGATGCCGGCTGTGCAAAAATACGTGAAAATTCCGATGTCCTGAAATGCAGCCCAACGTATCGGAATCGGTTAATACACACACGAAAACATCACCAAAGGTGTACAGAAGTCATAGTTTGGTCTATTAGGGCCATTATGGCAGTCAGAGGTTGAAGTGACCAAAGGCTTCAAATCGACGATGCCGGCTATGCAAAAATACGTGAAAATTCCGATGTCCTGAAATGCAGCCCAACGTATCGGAATCGGTTAATACACACACGAAAACATCACCAAAGGTGTACAGAAGTCATAGTTTGGTTTATTAGGGCCATTATGGCAGTCAGAGGTTGAAGTGACCAAAGGCTTCAAATCGACGATGCCGGCTATGCAAAAATACGTGAAAATTCCGATGTCCTTGAAATGCAGCCCAACGTATCGGAATCGGTTAATACACACACGAAAACATCACCAAAGGTGTACAGAAGTCATAGTTTGGTCTATTAGGGCCATTATGGTAGTCAGAGGTTAAAGTGACCAAAGGCTTCAAATCGACGATGCCGGCTATGCAAAAATACGTGAAAATTCCGATGTCCTGAAATGCAGCCCAACGTATCGGAATCGGTTAATACACACACGAAAACATCACCAAAGGTGTACAGAAGTCATAGTTTGGTCTATTAGGGCCATTATGGCAGTCAGAGGTTGAAGTGACCAAAGGCTTCAAATCGACGATGCCGGCTATGCAAAAATACGTGAAAATTCCGATGTCCTGAAATGCAGCCCAACGTAATTCCGCTGTCCTGAAATGCAGCCCAACGTATCGGAATCGGTTAATACACACACGAAAACATCACCAAAGGTGTACAGAAGTCATAGTTTGGTCTATTAGGGCCATTATGGCAGTCAGAGGTTGAAGTGATCAAAGGCTTCAAATCGACGATGCCGGCTATGCAAAAATACGTGAAAATTCCAATGTCCTGAAATGCAGCCCAACGTATCGGAATCGGTTAATACACACACGAAAACATCACCAAAGGTGTACAGAAGTCATAGTTTGGTTTATTAGGGCCATTATGGCAGTCAGAGGTCGAAGTGACCAAAGGCTTCAAATCGACGATGCCGGCTATGCAAAAATACGTGAAAATTCCGATGTCACGGAATGCAGCCCAATGTATCGGAATCGGTTAATACACACACGAAAACATCACCAAAGGTGTACATAAGTCGTAGTTTAGTTTATTAGAGCCATTATGGCAGTCAGAGGTTGAAGTGACCAAAGGCTTCAAATCGACGATGCCGGCTGTGCAAAAATACGTGAAAATTCCGATGTCCTGAAATGCAGCCCAACGTATCGGAATCGGTTAATACACACACGAAAACATCACCAAAGGTGTACAGAAGTCATAGTTTGGTCTATTAGGGCCATTATGGCAGTCAGAGGTTGAAGTGACCAAAGGCTTCAAATCGACGATGCCGGCTATGCAAAAATACGTGAAAATTCCGATGTCCTGAAATGCAGCCCAACGTATCGGAATCGGTTAATACACACACGAAAACATCACCAAAGGTGTACAGAAGTCATAGTTTGGTCTATTAGGGCCATTATGGCAGTCAGAGGTTGAAGTGATCAAAGGCTTCAAATCGACGATGCCGGCTATGCAAAAATACGTGAAAATTCCGATGTCCTGAAATGCAGCCCAACGTATCGGAATCGGTTAATACACACACGAAAACATCACCAAAGGTGTACAGAAGTCATAGTTTGGTTTATTAGGGCCATTATGGCAGTCAGAGGTTGAAGTGACCAAAGGCTTCAAATCGACGATGCCGGCTATGCAAAAATACGTGAAAATTCCGATGTCCTGAAATGCAGCCCAACGTATCGGAATCGGTTAATACACACACGAAAACATCACCAAAGGTGTACAGAAGTCATAGTTTGGTCTATTAGGGCCATTATGGCAGTCAGAGGTTGAAGTGACCAAAGGCTTCAAATCGACGATGCCGGCTATGCAAAAATACGTGAAAATTCCGATGTCCTGAAATGCAGCCCAACGTATCGGAATCGGTTAATACACACACGAAAACATCACCAAAGGTGTACAGAAGTCATAGTTTGGTCTATTAGGGCCATTATGGCAGTCAGAGGTTGAAGTGATCAAAGGCTTCAAATCGACGATGCCGGCTATGCAAAAATACGTGAAAATTCCGATGTCCTGAAATGCAGCCCAACGTATCGGAATCGGTTAATACACACACGAAAACATCACCAAAGGTGTACAGAAGTCATTGTTTGGTCTATTAGGGCCATTATGGCAGTCAGAGGTTGAAGTGACCAAAGGCTTCAAATCGACGATGCCGGCTATGCAAAAATACGTGAAAATTCCGATGTCCTGAAATGCAGCCCAACGTATCGGAATCGGTTAATACACACACGAAAACATCACCAAAGGTGTACAGAAGTCATAGTTTGGTCTATTAGGGCCATTATGGCAGTCAGAGGTTGAAGTGACCAAAGGCTTCAAATCGACGCTGCCGGCTATGCAAAAATACGTGAAAATTCCGATGTCACGGAATGCAGCCCAATGTATCGGAATCGGTTAATACACACACGAAAACATCACCAAAGGTGTACATAAGTCATAGTTTGGTTTATTAGGGCCATTATGGCAGTCAGAGTTTGAAGTGACCAAAGGCTTCAAATCGACGATGCCGGCTATGCAAAAATACGTGAAAATTCCAATGTCCTGAAATGCAGCCCAACGTATCGGAATCGGTTAATACACACACGAAAACATCACCAAAGGTGTACAGAAGTCATAGTTTGGTCTATTAGGGCCATTATGGCAGTCGGAGGTTGAAGTGACCAAAGTCATCAAATCGACGATGCAAAAATACGTGAAAATTCCGATGTCCTGAAATGCAGCCCAACGTATCGGAATCGGTTAATACATACACGAAAACATCACCAAAGGTGTACAGAAGTCATAGTTTGGTCCATTAGGGCCATTATGGCAGTCAGAGGTTGAAGTGACCAAAGGCTTCAAATCGACGATGCCGGCTATGCAAAAATACGTGAAAATTCCGATGTCCTGAAATGCAGCCCAACGTATCAGAATCGGTTAATACACACACGAAAACATCACCAAAGGTGTACAGAAATCATAGTTTGGTTTATTAGGGCCATTATGGCAGTCAGAGGTTGAAGTGACCAAAGGCTTCAAATCGACGATGCCGGCTATGCAAAAATACGTGAAAATTCCGATGTCACGGAATGCAGCCCAATTTATCGGAATCGGTTAATACACACACGAAAACATCACCAAAGGTGTACAGAAGTCATAGTTTGGTTTATTAGAGCCATTATGGCAGTCAGAGGTTGAAGTGACCAAAGGCTTCAAATCGACGATGCAAAAATACGTGAAAATTCCGATGTCCTGAAATGCAGCCCAACGTAACAGAATCGGTTAATACACACACGAAAACATCACCAAAGGTGTACAGAAGTCATAGTTTGGTCTATTAGGGCCATTATGGCAGTCGGAGGTTGAAGTGACCAAAGTCATCAAATCGACGATGCAAAAATACGTGAAAATTCCGATGTCCTGAAATGCAGCCCAACGTATCGGAATCGGTTAATACATACACGAAAACATCACCAAAGGTGTACAGAAGTCATAGTTTGGTCCATTAGGGCCATTATGGCAGTCAGAGGTTGAAGTGACCAAAGGCTTCAAATCGACGATGCCGGCTATGCAAAAATACGTGAAAATTCCGATGTCCTGAAATGCAGCCCAACGTATCAGAATCGGTTAATACACACACGAAAACATCACCAAAGGTGTACAGAAATCATAGTTTGGTTTATTAGGGCCATTATGGCAGTCAGAGGTTGAAGTGACCAAAGGCTTCAAATCGACGATGCCGGCTATGCAAAAATACGTGAAAATTCCGATGTCACGGAATGCAGCCCAATTTATCGGAATCGGTTAATACACACACGAAAACATCACCAAAGGTGTACAGAAGTCATAGTTTGGTTTATTAGAGCCATTATGGCAGTCAGAGGTTGAAGTGACCAAAGGCTTCAAATCGACGATGCAAAAATACGTGAAAATTCCGATGTCCTGAAATGCAGCCCAACGTAACAGAATCGGTTAATACACACACGAAAACATCACCAAAGGTGTACAGAAGTCATAGTTTGGTTTATTAGGGCCATTATGGCAGTCAGAGGTCGAAGTGACCAAAGGCTTCAAATCGACGATGCCGGCTATGCAAAAATACGTGAAAATTCCGATGTCCTGAAATGCAGCCCAATGTATCGGAATCGGTTAATACACACACGAAAACATCACCAAAGGTGTACATAAGTCATAGTTTAGTTTATTAGAGCCATTATGGCAGTCAGAGGTTGAAGTGACCAAAGGCTTCAAATCGACGATGCCGGCTGTGCAAAAATACGTGAAAATTCCGATGTCCTGAAATGCAGCCCAACGTATCAGAATCGGTTAATACACACACGAAAACATCACCAAAGGTGTACAGAAGTCATAGTTTGGTCTATTAGGGCCATTATGGCAGTCAGAGGTTGAAGTGACCAAAGGCTTCAAATCGACGATGCCGGCTATGCAAAAATACGTGAAAATTCCGATGTCCTGAAATGCAGCCCAACGTATCAGAATCGGTTAATACACACACGAAAACATCACCAAAGGTGTACAGAAGTCATAGTTTGGTTTATTAGGGCCATTATGGTAGTCAGAGGTTGAAGTGACCAAAGGCTTCAAATCGACGATGCCGGCTATGCAAAAATACGTGAAAATTCCGATGTCCTGAAATGCAGCCCAACGTATCAGAATCGGTTAATACACACACGAAAACATCACCAAAGGTGTACAGAAGTCATAGTATGGTCTATTACTGCCATTATGGCAGTCGGAGGTTGAAGTGACCAAAGGCTTCAAATCGACGATGCCGGCTATGCAAAAATACGTGAAAATTCCGATGTCCTGAAATGCAGCCCAACGTATCGGAATCGGTTAATACACACACGAAAACATCACCAAAGGTGTACAGAAGTCATAGTTTGGTCTATTAGGGCCATTATGGCAGTCAGAGGTTGAAGGGACCAAAGGCTTCAAATCGACGATGCCGGCTATGCAAAAATACGTGAAAATTCCGATGTCCTGAAATGCAGCCCAACGTATCAGAATCGGTTAATACACACACGAAAACATCACCAAAGGTGTACAGAAGTCATAGTTTGGTCTATTAGGGCCATTATGGCAGTCAGAGGTTGAAGTGACCAAAGGCTTCAAATCGACGATGCCGGCTATGCAAATATACGTGAAAATTCCGATGTCCTGAAATGCAGCCCAACGTATCAGAATCGGTTAATACACACACGAAAACATCACCAAAGGTGTACAGAAGTCATAGTTTGGTTTATTAGGGCCATTATGGCAGTCGGAGGTTGAAGTGACCAAAGTCATCAAATCGACGATGCAAAAATACGTGAAAATTCCGATGTCCTGAAATGCAGCCCAACGTAACAGAATCGGTTAATACACACACGAAAACATCACCAAAGGTGTACAGAAGTCATAGTTTGGTTTATTAGGGCCATTATGGCAGTCAGAGGTCGAAGTGACCAAAGGCTTCAAATCGACGATGCCGGCTATGCAAAAATACGTGAAAATTCCGATGTCCTGAAATGCAGCCCAACGTATCAGAATCGGTTAATACACACACGAAAACATCACCAAAGTTGTACAGAAGTCATAGTTTGGTCTATTAGGGCCATTATGGCAGTCGGAGGTTGAAGTGACCAAAGGCTTCGAATCGACTATGCCGGCTATGCAAAAATACGTGAAAATTCCGATGTCCTGAAATGCAGCCCAACGTATCAGAATCGGTTAATACACACACGAAAACATCACCAAAGGTGTACAGAAGTCATAGTTTGGTTTATTAGGGCCATTATGGTAGTCAGAGGTTGAAGTGACCAAAGGCTTCAAATCGACGATGCCGGCTATGCAAAAATACGTGAAAATTCCGATGTCCTGAAATGCAGCCCAACGTATCGGAATCGGTTAATACACACACGAAAACATCACCAAAGGTGTACAGAAGTCATAGTTTGGTCTATTATTGCCATTATGGCAGTCGGAGGTTGAAGTGACCAAAGGCTTCAAATCGACTATGCCGGCTATGCAAAAATACGTGAAAATTCCGATGTCCTGAAATGCAGCCCAACGTATCGGAATCGGTTAATACACACACGAAAACATCACCAAAGGTGTACAGAAGTCATAGTTTGGTCTATTAGGGCCATTATGGCAGTCAGAGGTTGAAGTGATCAAAGGCTTCAAATCGACGATGCCGGCTATGCAAAAATACGTGAAAATTCCGATGTCCTGAAATGCAGCCCAACGTATCGGAATCGGTTAATACACACACGAAAACATCACCAAAGGTGTACAGAAGTCATAGTTTGGTCTATTAGGGCCATTATGGCAGTCAGAGGTTGAAGTGACCAAAGGCTTCAAATCGACGATGCCGGCTATGCAAAAATACGTGAAAATTCCAATGTCCTGAAATGCAGCCCAACGTATCGGAATCGGTTAATACATACACGAAAACATCACCAAAGGTGTACAGAAGTCATAGTTTGGTCCATTAGGGCCATTATGGCAGTCAGAGGTTGAAGTGACCAAAGGCTTCAAATCGACGATGCCTTCTATGCAAAAATACGTGAAAATTCCGATGTCCTGAAATGCAGCCCAACGTATCAGAATCGGTTAATACACACACGAAAACATCACCAAAGGTGTACAGAAATCATAGTTTGGTTTATTAGGGCCATTATGGCAGTCAGAGGTTGAAGTGACCAAAGGCTTCAAATCGACGATGCCGGCTATGCAAAAATACGTGAAAATTCCGATGTCACGGAATGCAGCCCAATTTATCGGAATCGGTTAATACACACACGAAAACATCACCAAAGGTGTACAGAAGTCATAGTTTGGTTTATTAGAGCCATTATGGCAGTCAGAGGTTGAAGTGACCAAAGGCTTCAAATCGACGATGCAAAAATACGTGAAAATTCCGATGTCCTGAAATGCAGCCCAACGTAACAGAATCGGTTAATACACACACGAAAACATCACCAAAGGTGTACAGAAGTCATAGTTTGGTTTATTAGGGCCATTATGGCAGTCAGAGGTCGAAGTGACCAAAGGCTTCAAATCGACGATGCCGGCTATGCAAAAATACGTGAAAATTCCGATGTCCTGAAATGCAGCCCAATGTATCGGAATCGGTTAATACACACACGAAAACATCACCAAAGGTGTACATAAGTCATAGTTTAGTTTATTAGAGCCATTATGGCAGTCAGAGGTTGAAGTGACCAAAGGCTTCAAATCGACGATGCCGGCTGTGCAAAAATACGTGAAAATTCCGATGTCCTGAAATGCAGCCCAACGTATCAGAATCGGTTAATACACACACGAAAACATCACCAAAGGTGTACAGAAGTCATAGTTTGGTCTATTAGGGCCATTATGGCAGTCAGAGGTTGAAGTGACCAAAGGCTTCAAATCGACGATGCCGGCTATGCAAAAATACGTGAAAATTCCGATGTCCTGAAATGCAGCCCAACGTATCAGAATCGGTTAATACACACACGAAAACATCACCAAAGGTGTACAGAAGTCATAGTTTGGTTTATTAGGGCCATTATGGTAGTCAGAGGTTGAAGTGACCAAAGGCTTCAAATCGACGATGCCGGCTATGCAAAAATACGTGAAAATTCCGATGTCCTGAAATGCAGCCCAACGTATCGGAATCGGTTAATACACACACGAAAACATCACCAAAGGTGTACAGAAGTCATAGTTTGGTCTATTAGGGCCATTATGGCAGTCAGAGGTTGAAGTGACCAAAGGCTTCAAATCGACGATGCCGGCTATGCAAAAATACGTGAAAATTCCAATGTCCTGAAATGCAGCCCAACGTATCGGAATCGGTTAATACATACACGAAAACATCACCAAAGGTGTACAGAAGTCATAGTTTGGTCCATTAGGGCCATTATGGCAGTCAGAGGTTGAAGTGACCAAAGGCTTCAAATCGACGATGCCTTCTATGCAAAAATACGTGAAAATTCCGATGTCCTGAAATGCAGCCCAACGTATCAGAATCGGTTAATACACACACGAAAACATCACCAAAGGTGTACAGAAATCATAGTTTGGTTTATTAGGGCCATTATGGCAGTCAGAGGTTGAAGTGACCAAAGGCTTCAAATCGACGATGCCGGCTATGCAAAAATACGTGAAAATTCCGATGTCACGGAATGCAGCCCAATTTATCGGAATCGGTTAATACACACACGAAAACATCACCAAAGGTGTACAGAAGTCATAGTTTGGTTTATTAGAGCCATTATGGCAGTCAGAGGTTGAAGTGACCAAAGGCTTCAAATCGACGATGCAAAAATACGTGAAAATTCCGATGTCCTGAAATGCAGCCCAACGTAACAGAATCGGTTAATACACACACGAAAACATCACCAAAGGTGTACAGAAGTCATAGTTTGGTTTATTAGGGCCATTATGGCAGTCAGAGGTCGAAGTGACCAAAGGCTTCAAATCGACGATGCCGGCTATGCAAAAATACGTGAAAATTCCGATGTCCTGAAATGCAGCCCAACGTATCAGAATCGGTTAATACACACACGAAAACATCACCAAAGGTGTACAGAAATCATAGTTTGGTTTATTAGGGCCATTATGGCAGTCAGAGGTTGAAGTGACCAAAGGCTTCAAATCGACGATGCCGGCTATGCAAAAATACGTGAAAATTCCGATGTCACGGAATGCAGCCCAATTTATCGGAATCGGTTAATACACACACGAAAACATCACCAAAGGTGTACAGAAGTCATAGTTTGGTTTATTAGAGCCATTATGGCAGTCAGAGGTTGAAGTGACCAAAGGCTTCAAATCGACGATGCAAAAATACGTGAAAATTCCGATGTCCTGAAATGCAGCCCAACGTAACAGAATCGGTTAATACACACACGAAAACATCACCAAAGGTGTACAGAAGTCATAGTTTGGTTTATTAGGGCCATTATGGCAGTCAGAGGTCGAAGTGACCAAAGGCTTCAAATCGACGATGCCGGCTATGCAAAAATACGTGAAAATTCCGATGTCCTGAAATGCAGCCCAATGTATCGGAATCGGTTAATACACACACGAAAACATCACCAAAGGTGTACATAAGTCATAGTTTAGTTTATTAGAGCCATTATGGCAGTCAGAGGTTGAAGTGACCAAAGGCTTCAAATCGACGATGCCGGCTGTGCAAAAATACGTGAAAATTCCGATGTCCTGAAATGCAGCCCAACGTATCAGAATCGGTTAATACACACACGAAAACATCACCAAAGGTGTACAGAAGTCATAGTTTGGTCTATTAGGGCCATTATGGCAGTCAGAGGTTGAAGTGACCAAAGGCTTCAAATCGACGATGCCGGCTATGCAAAAATACGTGAAAATTCCGATGTCCTGAAATGCAGCCCAACGTATCGGAATCGGTTAATACACACACGAAAACATCACCAAAGGTGTACAGAAGTCATAGTTTGGTTTATTAGGGCCATTATGGTAGTCAGAGGTTGAAGTGACCAAAGGCTTCAAATCGACGATGCCGGCTATGCAAAAATACGTGAAAATTCCGATGTCCTGAAATGCAGCCCAACGTATCAGAATCGGTTAATACACACACGAAAACATCACCAAAGGTGTACAGAAGTCATAGTATGGTCTATTACTGCCATTATGGCAGTCGGAGGTTGAAGTGACCAAAGGCTTCAAATCGACGATGCCGGCTATGCAAAAATACGTGAAAATTCCGATGTCCTGAAATGCAGCCCAACGTATCGGAATCGGTTAATACACACACGAAAACATCACCAAAGGTGTACAGAAGTCATAGTTTGGTCTATTAGGGCCATTATGGCAGTCAGAGTTTGAAGGGACCAAAGGCTTCAAATCGACGATGCCGGCTATGCAAAAATACGTGAAAATTCCGATGTCCTGAAATGCAGCCCAACGTATCAGAATCGGTTAATACACACACGAAAACATCACCAAAGGTGTACAGAAGTCATAGTTTGGTCTATTAGGGCCATTATGGCAGTCAGAGGTTGAAGTGACCAAAGGCTTCAAATCGACGATGCCGGCTATGCAAATATACGTGAAAATTCCGATGTCCTGAAATGCAGCCCAACGTATCAGAATCGGTTAATACACACACGAAAACATCACCAAAGGTGTACAGAAGTCATAGTTTGGTTTATTAGGGCCATTATGGCAGTCGGAGGTTGAAGTGACCAAAGTCATCAAATCGACGATGCAAAAATACGTGAAAATTCCGATGTCCTGAAATGCAGCCCAACGTAACAGAATCGGTTAATACACACACGAAAACATCACCAAAGGTGTACAGAAGTCATAGTTTGGTTTATTAGGGCCATTATGGCAGTCAGAGGTCGAAGTGACCAAAGGCTTCAAATCGACGATGCCGGCTATGCAAAAATACGTGAAAATTCCGATGTCCTGAAATGCAGCCCAACGTATCAGAATCGGTTAATACACACACGAAAACATCACCAAAGGTGTACAGAAGTCATAGTTTGGTCTATTAGGGCCATTATGGCAGTCGGAGGTTGAAGTGACCAAAGGCTTCAAATCGACTATGCCGGCTATGCAAAAATACGTGAAAATTCCGATGTCCTGAAATGCAGCCCAACGTATCGGAATCGGTTATTACACACAAGAAAACATCATCAAAGGTGTACAGAAGTCATAGTTTGGTCTATTAGGGCCATTATGGCAGTCAGAGGTTGAAGTGACCAAAGGCTTCAAATCGACGATGCCGGCTATGCAAAAATACGTGAAAATTCCGATGTCCTGAAATGCAGTCCAACGTATCAGAATCGGTTAATACACACACGAAAACATCACCAAAGGTGTACAGAAGTCATAGTTTGGTTTATTAGGGCCATTATGGTAGTCAGAGGTTGAAGTGACCAAAGGCTTCAAATCGACGATGCCGGCTATGCAAAAATACGTGAAAATTCCGATGTCCTGAAATGCAGCCCAACGTATCGGAATCGGTTAATACACACACGAAAACATCACCAAAGGTGTACAGAAGTCATAGTTTGGTCTATTATTGCCATTATGGCAGTCGGAGGTTGAAGTGACCAAAGGCTTCAAATCGACTATGCCGGCTATGCAAAAATACGTGAAAATTCCGATGTCCTGAAATGCAGCCCAACGTATCGGAATCGGTTATTACACACAAGAAAACATCATCAAAGGTGTACAGAAGTCATAGTTTGGTCTATTAGGGCCATTATGGCAGTCAGAGGTTGAAGTGACCAAAGGCTTCAAATCGACGATGCCGGCTATGCAAAAATACGTGAAAATTCCGATGTCCTGAAATGCAGCCCAACGTATCAGAATCGCTTAATACACACACGAAAACATCACCAAAGGTGTACAGAAGTCATAGTTTGGTCTATTAGGGCCATTATGGCAGTCGGAGGTTGAAGTGACCAAAGGCTTCAAATCGACGATGCAAAAATACGTGAAAATTCCGATGTCCTGAAATGCAGCCCAACATATCGGAATCGGTTAATACACACACGAAAACATCACCAAAGGTGTACAGAAGTCATAGTTTGGTCTATTAGGGCCATTATGGCAGTCAGAGGTTGAAGTGACCAAAGGCTTCAAATCGACGATGCCGGCTATGCAAAAATACGTGAAAATTCCGATGTCCTAAAATGCAGCCCAACGTATCGGAATCGGTTAATACACACACGAAAACATCACCAAAGGTGTACAGAAGTCATAGTTTGGTCTATTAGGGCCATTATGGCAGTCAGAGGTTAAAGTGACCAAAGGCTTCAAATCGACGATGCCGGCTATGCAAAAATACGTGAAAATTCCTATGTCCTGAAATGCAGCCCAACGTATCGGAATCGGTTAATACACACACGAAAACATCACCAAAGGTGTACAGAAGTCATAGTTTGGTCTATTAGGGCCATTATGGCAGTCAGAGGTTGAAGTGACCAAAGGCTTCAAATCGACGATGCCGGCTGTGCAAAAATACGTGAAAATTCCGATGTCCTGAAATGCAGCCCAACGTATCGGAATCGGTTAATACACACACGAAAACATCACCAAAGGTGTACAGAAGTCATAGTTTGGTCTATTAGGGCCATTATGGCAGTCAGAGGTTGAAGTGATCAAAGGCTTCAAATCGACGATGCCGGCTATGCAAAAATACGTGAAAATTCCGATGTCCTGAAATGCAGCCCAACGTATCGGAATCGGTAAATACACACACGAAAACATCACCAAAGGTGTACAGAAGTCATAGTTTGGTCTATTATGGCCATTATGGCAGTCAGAGGTTGAAGTGACCAAAGGCTTCAAATCGACGATGCCGGCTATGCAAAAATACGTGAAAATTCCGATGTCCTGAAATGCAGCCCAACGTATCGGAATCGGTTAATACACACACGAAAACATCACCAAAGGTGTACAGAAGTCATAGTTTGGTCTATTAGGGCCATTATGGCAGTCAGAGGTTGAAGTGACCAAAGGCTTCAAATCGACGATGCCGGCTGTGCAAAAATACGTGAAAATTCCGATGTCCTGAAATGCAGCCCAACGTATCGGAATCGGTTAATACACACACGAAAACATCACCAAAGGTGTACAGAAGTCATAGTTTGGTCTATTAGGGCCATTATGGCAGTCAGAGGTTGAAGTGATCAAAGGCTTCAAATCGACGATGCCGGCTATGCAAAAATACGTGAAAATTCCGATGTCCTGAAATGCAGCCCAACGTATCGGAATCGGTAAATACACACACGAAAACATCACCAAAGGTGTACAGAAGTCATAGTTTGGTCTATTATGGCCATTATGGCAGTCAGAGGTTGAAGTGACCAAAGGCTTCAAATCGACGATGCCGGCTATGCAAAAATACGTGAAAATTCCGATGTCCTGAAATGCAGCCCAACGTATCGGAATCGGTTAATACACACACGAAAACATCACCAAAGGTGTACAGAAGTCATAGTTTGGTCTATTAGGGCCATTATGGCAGTCGGAGGTTGAACTGACCAAAGGCTTCAAATCGACGATGCCGGCTATGCAAAAATTCGTGAAAATTGCGATGACCTGAAATGTAGCCCAACGTATCAGAATCGGTTAATACACACACGAAAACATCACCAAAGGTGTACAGAAGTCATAGTTTGGTCTATTAGGGCCATTATGGCAGTCGGAGGTTGAAGTGACCAAAGGCTTCAAATCGACTATGCCGGCTATGCAAAAATACGTGAAAATTCCGATGTCCTGAAATGCAGCCCAACACTTGGGTGTCCAGAAAGTCATTTCGGTCCATAGCGAAACGAGTTTCTGGACACTTGGGTGTCCAGAAAGTCATTTCGGTCCATAGCGAAACGAGTTTCTGGACACTTGGGTGTCCAGAAAGTCATTTCGGTCCATAGCGAAACGAGTTTCTGGACACTTGGGTGTCCAGAAAGTCATTTCGGTCCATAGCGAAACGAGTTTCTGGACACTTGGGTGTCCAGAAAGTCATTTCGGTCCATAGCGAAACGAGTTTCTGGACACTTGGGTGTCCAGAAAGTCATTTCGGTCCATAGCGAAACGAGTTTCTGGACACTTGGGTGTCCAGAAAGTCATTTCGGTCCATAGCGAAACGAGTTTCTGGACACTTGGGTGTCCAGAAAGTCATTTCGGTCCATAGCGAAACGAGTTTCTGGACACTTGGGTGTCCAGAAAGTCATTTCGGTCCATAGCGAAACGAGTTTCTGGACACTTGGGTGTCCAGAAAGTCATTTCGGTCCATAGCGAAACGAGTTTCTGGACACTTGGGTGTCCAGAAAGTCATTTCGGTCCATAGCGAAACGAGTTTCTGGACACTTGGGTGTCCAGAAAGTCATTTCGGTCCATAGCGAAACGAGTTTCTGGACACTTGGGTGTCCAGAAAGTCATTTCGGTCCATAGCGAAACGAGTTTCTGGACACTTGGGTGTCCAGAAAGTCATTTCGGTCCATAGCGAAACGAGTTTCTGGACACTTGGGTGTCCAGAAAGTCATTTCGGTCCATAGCGAAACGAGTTTCTGGACACTTGGGTGTCCAGAAAGTCATTTCGGTCCATAGCGAAACGAGTTTCTGGACACTTGGGTGTCCAGAAAGTCATTTCGGTCCATAGCGAAACGAGTTTCTGGACACTTGGGTGTCCAGAAAGTCATTTCGGTCCATAGCGAAACGAGTTTCTGGACACTTGGGTGTCCAGAAAGTCATTTCGGTCCATAGCGAAACGAGTTTCTGGACACTTGGGTGTCCAGAAAGTCATTTCGGTCCATAGCGAAACGAGTTTCTGGACACTTGGGTGTCCAGAAAGTCATTTCGGTCCATAGCGAAACGAGTTTCTGGACACTTGGGTGTCCAGAAAGTCATTTCGGTCCATAGCGAAACGAGTTTCTGGACACTTGGGTGTCCAGAAAGTCATTTCGGTCCATAGCGAAACGAGTTTCTGGACACTTGGGTGTCCAGAAAGTCATTTCGGTCCATAGCGAAACGAGTTTCTGGACACTTGGGTGTCCAGAAAGTCATTTCGGTCCATAGCGAAACGAGTTTCTGGACACTTGGGTGTCCAGAAAGTCATTTCGGTCCATAGCGAAACGAGTTTCTGGACACTTGGGTGTCCAGAAAGTCATTTCGGTCCATAGCGAAACGAGTTTGTGGACACTTGGGTGTCCAGAAAGTCATTTCGGTCCATAGCGAAACGAGTTTGTGGACACTTGGGTGTCCAGAAAGTCATTTCGGTCCATAGCGAAACGAGTTTCTGGACACTTGGGTGTCCAGAAAGTCATTTCGGTGCATAGCGAAACGAGTTTCTGGACACTTGGGTGTCCAGAAAGTCATTTCGGTCCATAGCGAAACGAGTTTCTGGACACTTGGGTGTCCAGAAAGTCATTTCGGTCCATAGCGAAACGAGTTTCTGGACACTTGGGTGTCCAGAAAGTCATTCAGCCAGTCAGTCAGGTCCATAGCGAAACGAGTTTCTGGACACTTGGGTGTCCAGAAAGTCATTTCGGTCCATAGCGAAACGAGTTTCTGGACACTTGGGTGTCCAGAAAGTCATTTCGGTCCATAGCGAAACGAGTTTCTGGACACTTGGGTGTCCAGAAAGTCATTTCGGTCCATAGCGAAACGAGTTTCTGGACACTTGGGTGTCCAGAAAGTCATTTCGGTCCATAGCGAAACGAGTTTCTGGACACTTGGGTGTCCAGAAAGTCATTTCGGTCCATAGCGAAACGAGTTTCTGGACACTTGGGTGTCCAGAAAGTCATTTCGGTCCATAGCGAAACGAGTTTCTGGACACTTGGGTGTCCAGAAAGTCATTTCGGTCCATAGCGAAACGAGTTTCTGGACACTTGGGTGTCCAGAAAGTCATTTCGGTCCATAGCGAAACGAGTTTCTGGACACTTGGGTGTCCAGAAAGTCATTTCGGTCCATAGCGAAACGAGTTTCTGGACACTTGGGTGTCCAGAAAGTC
Source organism: Eristalis tenax (assembly GCA_905231855.2). Lineage (NCBI taxonomy): Eukaryota > Metazoa > Arthropoda > Insecta > Diptera > Syrphidae > Eristalis > Eristalis tenax. Next base: position 36,817,365 of record HG993126.1, read on the forward strand.
ATTTCGGTCCATAGCGAAACGAGTTTCTGGACACTTGGGTGTCCAGAAAGTCATTTCGGTCCATAGCGAAACGAGTTTCTGGACACTTGGGTGTCCAGAAAGTCATTTCGGTCCATAGCGAAACGAGTTTCTGGACACTTGGGTGTCCAGAAAGTCATTTCGGTCCATAGCGAAACGAGTTTCTGGACACTTGGGTGTCCAGAAAGTCATTTCGGTCCATAGCGAAACGAGTTTCTGGACACTTGGGTGTCCAGAAAGTCATTTCGGTCCATAGCGGACACTTGGGTGTCCAGAAAGTCATTTCGGTCCATAGCGAAACGAGTTTCTGGACACTTGGGTGTCCAGAAAGTCATTTCGGTCCATAGCGAAACGAGTTTCTGGACACTTGGGTGTCCAGAAAGTCATTCCGGTCCATAGCGAAACGAGTTTCTGGACACTTGGGTGTCCAGAAAGTCATTTCGGTCCATAGCGAAACGAGTTTCTGGACACTTGGGTGTCCAGAAAGTCACTTCGGTCCATAGCGAAACGAGTTTCTGGACACTTGGGTGTCCAGAAAGTCATTTCGGTCCATAGCGAAACGAGTTTCTGGACACTTGGGTGTCCAGAAAGTCATTTCGGTCCATAGCGAAACGAGTTTCTGGACACTTGGGTGTCCAGAAAGTCATTTCGGTCCATAGCGAAACGAGTTTCTGGACACTTGGGTGTCCAGAAAGTCATTTCGGTCCATAGCGAAACGAGTTTCTGGACACTTGGGTGTCCAGAAAGTCATTTCGGTCCATAGCGAAACGAGTTTCTGGACACTTGGGTGTCCAGAAAGTCATTTCGGTCCATAGCGAAACGAGTTTCTGGACACTTGGGTGTCCAGAAAGTCATTTCGGTCCATAGCGAAACGAGTTTCTGGACACTTGGGTGTCCAGAAAGTCATTTCGGTCCATAGCGAAACGAGTTTCTGGACACTTGGGTGTCCAGAAAGTCATTTCGGTCCATAGCGAAACGAGTTTCTGGACACTTGGGTGTCCAGAAAGTCATTTCGGTCCATAGCGAAACGAGTTTCTGGACACTTGGGTGTCCAGAAAGTCATTTCGGTCCATAGCGAAACGAGTTTCTGGACACTTGGGTGTCCAGAAAGTCATTTCGGTCCATAGCGAAACGAGTTTCTGGACACTTGGGTGTCCAGAAAGTCATTTCGGTCCATAGCGAAACGAGTTTCTGGACACTTGGGTGTCCAGAAAGTCATTTCGGTCCATAGCGAAACGAGTTTCTGGACACTTGGGTGTCCAGAAAGTCATTTCGGTCCATAGCGAAACGAGTTTCTGGACACTTGGGTGTCCAGAAAGTCATTTCGGTCCATAGCGAAACGAGTTTCTGGACACTTGGGTGTCCAGAAAGTCATTTCGGTCCATAGCGAAACGAGTTTCTGGACACTTGGGTGTCCAGAAAGTCATTTCGGTCCATAGCGAAACGAGTTTCTGGACACTTGGGTGTCCAGAAAGTCATTTCGGTCCATAGCGAAACGAGTTTCTGGACACTTGGGTGTCCAGAAAGTCATTTCGGTCCATAGCGAAACGAGTTTCTGGACACTTGGGTGTCCAGAAAGTCATTTCGGTCCATAGCGAAACGAGTTTCTGGACACTTGGGTGTCCAGAAAGTCATTTCGGTCCATAGCGAAACGAGTTTCTGGACACTTGGGTGTCCAGAAAGTCATTTCGGTCCATAGCGAAACGAGTTTCTGGACACTTGGGTGTCCAGAAAGTCATTTCGGTCCATAGCGAAACGAGTTTCTGGACACTTGGGTGTCCAGAAAGTCATTTCGGTCCATAGCGAAACGAGTTTCTGGACACTTGGGTGTCCAGAAAGTCATTTCGGTCCATAGCGAAACGAGTTTCTGGACACTTGGGTGTCCAGAAAGTCATTTCGGTCCATAGCGAAACGAGTTTCTGGACACTTGGGTGTCCAGAAAGTCATTTCGGTCCATAGCGAAACGAGTTTCTGGACACTTGGGTGTCCAGAAAGTCATTTCGGTCCATAGCGAAACGAGTTTCTGGACACTTGGGTGTCCAGAAAGTCATTTCGGTCCATAGCGAAACGAGTTTCTGGACACTTGGGTGTCCAGAAAGTCATTTCGGTCCATAGCGAAACGAGTTTCTGGACACTTGGGTGTCCAGAAAGTCATTTCGGTCCATAGCGAAACGAGTTTCTGGACACTTGGGTGTCCAGAAAGTCATTTCGGTCCATAGCGAAACGAGTTTCTGGACACTTGGGTGTCCAGAAAGTCATTTCGGTCCATAGCGAAACGAGTTTCTGGACACTTGGGTGTCCAGAAAGTCATTTCGGTCCATAGCGAAACGAGTTTCTGGACACTTGGGTGTCCAGAAAGTCATTTCGGTCCATAGCGAAACGAGTTTCTGGACACTTGGGTGTCCATGGACCGAAGCGAAGCGAGTTTCTGGACACTTGGGTGTCCAGAAAGTCATTTCGGTCCATAGCGAAACGAGTTTCTGGACACTTGGGTGTCCAGAAAGTCATTTCGGTCCATAGCGAAACGAGTTTCTGGACACTTGGGTGTCCATGGACCGAAGCGAAGCGACACTTGGGTGTCCAGAAAGTCATTTCGGTCCAGAAAGGTGTCTTGGGTGTCCAGAAAGTCATTTCGCTATGGACCGAAGCGATGCGAGTTTCTGGACACTTGGGTGTCCAGAAAGTCATTTCGGTCCATAGCGAAACGAGTTTCTGGACACTTGGGTGTCCAGAAAGTCATTTCGGTCCATAGCGAAACGAGTTTCTGGACACTTGGGTGTCCCGAAAGTCATGTCGGCCCATACCGACACGAGTTTCTGGACACTTGGGTGTCCCGAAAGTCATGTCGGCCCATACCGACACGAGTTTCTGGACACTTGGGTGTCCCGAAAGTCATGTCGGCCCATACCGACACGAGTTTCTGGACACTGGGGTGTCCCGAAAGTCATGTCGGCCCATACCGACACGAGTTTCGGGACACTGGGGTGTCCCGAAAGTCATGTCGGCCCATACCGACACGAGTTTCGGGACACTGGGGTGTCCCGAAAGTCATGTCGGCCCATACCGACACGAGTTTCGGGACACTGGGGTGTCCCGAAAGTCATGTCGGCCCATACCGACACGAGTTTCGGGACACTGGGGTGTCCCGAAAGTCATGTCGGCCCATACCGACACGAGTTTCGGGACACTGGGGTGTCCCGAAAGTCATGTCGGCCCATACCGACACGAGTTTCGGGACACTGGGGTGTCCCGAAAGTCATGTCGGCCCATACCGACACGAGTTTCGGGACACTGGGGTGTCCCGAATGTCATGTCGGCCCATACCGACACGAGTTTCGGGACACTGGGGTGTCCCGAAAGTCATGTCGGCCCATACCGACACGAGTTTCGGGACACTGGGGTGTCCCGAAAGTCATGTCGGCCCATACCGACACGAGTTTCGGGACACTGGGGTGTCCCGAAAGTCATGTCGGCCCATACCGACACGAGTTTCGGGACACTGGGGTGTCCCGAAAGTCATGTCGGCCCATACCGACACGAGATTCGGGACACTGGGGTGTCCCGAAAGTCATGTCGGCCCATACCGACACGAGTTTCGGGACACTGGGGTGTCCCGAAAGTCATGTCGGCCCATACCGACACGAGTTTCTGGACACTTGGGTGTCCAGAAAGTCATTTCGGTCCATAGCGAAACGAGTTTCTGGACACTTGGGTGTCCAGAAAGTCATTTCGGTCCATAGCGAAACGAGTTTCTGGACACTTGGGTGTCCAGAAAGTCATTTCGGTCCATAGCGAAACGAGTTTCTGGACACTTGGGTGTCCAGAAAGTCATTTCGGTCCATAGCGAAACGAGTTTCTGGACACTTGGGTGTCCAGAAAGTCACTTCGGTCCATAGCGAAACGAGTTTCTGGACACTTGGGTGTCCAGAAAGTCATTTCGGTCCATAGCGAAACGAGTTTCTGGACACTTGGGTGTCCAGAAAGTCATTTCGGTCCATAGCGAAACGAGTTTCTGGACACTTGGGTGTCCAGAAAGTCATTTCGGTCCATAGCGAAACGAGTTTCTGGACACTTGGGTGTCCAGAAAGTCATTTCGGTCCATAGCGAAACGAGTTTCTGGACACTTGGGTGTCCAGAAAGTCATTTCGGTCCATAGCGAAACGAGTTTCTGGACACTTGGGTGTCCAGAAAGTCATTTCGGTCCATAGCGAAACGAGTTTCTGGACACTTGGGTGTCCAGAAAGTCATTTCGGTCCATAGCGAAACGAGTTTCTGGACACTTGGGTGTCCAGAAAGTCATTTCGGTCCATAGCGAAACGAGTTTCTGGACACTTGGGTGTCCAGAAAGTCATTTCGGTCCATAGCGAAACGAGTTTCTGGACACTTGGGTGTCCAGAAAGTCATTTCGGTCCATAGCGAAACGAGTTTCTGGACACTTGGGTGTCCAGAAAGTCATTTCGGTCCATAGCGAAACGAGTTTCTGGACACTTGGGTGTCCAGAAAGTCATTTCGGTCCATAGCGAAACGAGTTTCTGGACACTTGGGTGTCCAGAAAGTCATTTCGGTCCATAGCGAAACGAGTTTCTGGACACTTGGGTGTCCAGAAAGTCATTTCGGTCCATAGCGAAACGAGTTTCTGGACACTTGGGTGTCCAGAAAGTCATTTCGGTCCATAGCGAAACGAGTTTCTGGACACTTGGGTGTCCAGAAAGTCATTTCGGTCCATAGCGAAACGAGTTTCTGGACACTTGGGTGTCCAGAAAGTCATTTCGGTCCATAGCGAAACGAGTTTCTGGACACTTGGGTGTCCAGAAAGTCATTTCGGTCCATAGCGAAACGAGTTTCTGGACACTTGGGTGTCCAGAAAGTCATTTCGGTCCATAGCGAAACGAGTTTCTGGACACTTGGGTGTCCAGAAAGTCATTTCGGTCCATAGCGAAACGAGTTTCTGGACACTTGGGTGTCCAGAAAGTCATTTCGGTCCATAGCGAAACGAGTTTCTGGACACTTGGGTGTCCAGAAAGTCATTTCGGTCCATAGCGAAACGAGTTTCTGGACACTTGGGTGTCCAGAAAGTCATTTCGGTCCATAGCGAAACGAGTTTCTGGACACTTGGGTGTCCATGGACCGAAGCGAAGCGACACTTGGGTGTCCAGAAAGTCATTTCGGTCCAGAAAGGTGTCTTGGGTGTCCAGAAAGTCATTTCGCTATGGACCGAAGCGATGCGAGTTTCTGGACACTTGGGTGTCCAGAAAGTCATTTCGGTCCATAGCGAAACGAGTTTCTGGACACTTGGGTGTCCAGAAAGTCATTTCGGTCCATAGCGAAACGAGTTTCTGGACACTTGGGTGTCCCGAAAGTCATGTCGGCCCATACCGACACGAGTTTCTGGACACTTGGGTGTCCCGAAAGTCATGTCGGCCCATACCGACACGAGTTTCGGGACACTGGGGTGTCCCGAAAGTCATGTCGGCCCATACCGACACGAGTTTCGGGACACTGGGGTGTCCCGAAAGTCATGTCGGCCCATACCGACACGAGTTTCGGGACACTGGGGTGTCCCGAAAGTCATGTCGGCCCATACCGACACGAGTTTCGGGACACTGGGGTGTCCCGAAAGTCATGTCGGCCCATACCGACACGAGTTTCGGGACACTGGGGTGTCCCGAAAGTCATGTCGGCCCATACCGACACGAGTTTCGGGACACTGGGGTGTCCCGAAAGTCATGTCGGCCCATACCGACACGAGTTTCGGGACACTGGGGTGTCCCGAAAGTCATGTCGGCCCATACCGACACGAGTTTCGGGACACTGGGGTGTCCCGAAAGTCATGTCGGCCCATACCGACACGAGTTTCGGGACACTGGGGTGTCCCGAATGTCATGTCGGCCCATACCGACACGAGTTTCGGGACACTGGGGTGTCCCGAAAGTCATGTCGGCCCATACCGACACGAGTTTCGGGACACTGGGGTGTCCCGAAAGTCATGTCGGCCCATACCGACACGAGTTTCGGGACACTGGGGTGTCCCGAAAGTCATGTCGGCCCATACCGACACGAGTTTCGGGACACTGGGGTGTCCCGAAAGTCATGTCGGCCCATACCGACACGAGTTTCGGGACACTGGGGTGTCCCGAAAGTCATGTCGGCCCATACCGACACGAGTTTCGGGACACTGGGGTGTCCCGAAAGTCATGTCGGCCCATACCGACACGAGATTCGGGACACTGGGGTGTCCCGAAAGTCATGTCGGCCCATACCGACACGAGTTTCGGGACACTGGGGTGTCCCGAAAGTCATGTCGGCCCATACCGACACGAGTTTCGGGACACTGGGGTGTCCCGAAAGTCATGTCGGCCCATACCGACACGAGTTTCGGGACACTGGGGTGTCCCGAAAGTCATGTCGGCCCATACCGACACGAGTTTCGGGACACTGGGGTGTCCCGAAAGTCATGTCGGCCCATACCGACACGAGTTTCGGGACACTGGGGTGTCCCGAAAGTCATGTCGGCCCATACCGACACGAGTTTCGGGACACTGGGGTGTCCCGAAAGTCATGTCGGCCCATACCGACACGAGTTTCGGGACACTGGGGTGTCCCGAAAGTCATGTCGGCCCATACCGACACGAGTTTCGGGACACTGGGGTGTCCCGAAAGTCATGTCGGCCCATTCCGACACGAGTTTCGGGACACTGGGGTGTCCCGAAAGTCATGTCGGCCCATACCGACACGAGTTTCGGGACACTGGGGTGTCCCGAAAGTCATGTCGGCCCATACCGACACGAGTTTCGGGACACTGGGGTGTCCCGAAAGTCATGTCGGCCCATACCGACACGAGTTTCGGGACACTGGGGTGTCCCGAAAGTCATGTCGGCCCATACCGACACGAGTTTCTGGACACTTGGGTGTCCAGAAAGTCATTTCGGTCCATAGCGAAACGAGTTTCTGGACACTTGGGTGTCCAGAAAGTCATTTCGGTCCATAGCGAAACGAGTTTCTGGACACTTGGGTGTCCAGAAAGTCATTTCGGTCCATAGCGAAACGAGTTTCTGGACACTTGGGTGTCCAGAAAGTCATTTCGGTCCATAGCGAAACGAGTTTCTGGACACTGGGGTGTCCAGAAAGTCATTTCGGTCCATAGCGAAACGAGTTTCTGGACACTTGGGTGTCCAGAAAGTCATTTCGGTCCATAGCGAAACGAGTTTCTGGACACTTGGGTGTCCAGAAAGTCATTTCGGTCCATAGCGAAACGAGTTTCTGGACACTTGGGTGTCCAGAAAGTCATTTCGGTCCATAGCGAAACGAGTTTCTGGACACTTTGGTGTCCAGAAAGTCATTTGGGTCCATAGCGAAACGAGTTTCTGGACACTTGGGTGTCCAGAAAGTCATTTCGGTCCATAGCGAAACGAGTTTCTGGACACTTGGGTGTCCATGGACCGAAGCGAAGCGACACTTGGGTGTCCAGAAAGTCATTTCGGTCCAGAAAGGTGTCTTGGGTGTCCAGAAAGTCATTTCGCTATGGACCGAAGCGATGCGAGTTTCTGGACACTTGGGTGTCCAGAAAGTCATTTCGGTCCATAGCGAAACGAGTTTCTGGACACTTGGGTGTCCAGAAAGTCATTTCGGTCCATAGCGAAACGAGTTTCTGGACACTTGGGTGTCCAGAAAGTCATTTCGGTCCATAGCGAAACGAGTTTCGGGACACTTGGGTGTCCAGAAAGTCATTTCGGTCCATAGCGAAACGAGTTTCTGGACACTTGGGTGTCCCGAAAGTCATGTCGGCCCATACCGACACGAGTTTCTGGACACTTGGGTGTCCCGAAAGTCATGTCGGCCCATACCGACACGAGTTTCGGGACACTGGGGTGTCCCGAAAGTCATGTCGGCCCATACCGACACGAGTTTCGGGACACTGGGGTGTCCCGAAAGTCATGTCGGCCCATACCGACACGAGTTTCGGGACACTGGGGTGTCCCGAAAGTCATGTCGGCCCATACCGACACGAGTTTCGGGACACTGGGGTGTCCCGAAAGTCATGTCGGCCCATACCGACACGAGTTTCGGGACACTGGGGTGTCCCGAAAGTCATGTCGGCCCATACCGACACGAGTTTCGGGACACTGGGGTGTCCCGAAAGTCATGTCGGCCCATACCGACACGAGTTTCGGGACACTGGGGTGTCCCGAAAGTCATGTCGGCCCATACCGACACGAGTTTCGGGACACTGGGGTGTCCCGAAAGTCATGTCGGCCCATACCGACACGAGTTTCGGGACACTGGGGTGTCCCGAAAGTCATGTCGGCCCATACCGACACGAGTTTCGGGACACTGGGGTGTCCCGAAAGTCATGTCGGCCCATACCGACACGAGTTTCGGGACACGGGGGTGTCCCGAAAGTCATGTCGGCCCATACCGACACGAGTTTCGGGACACTGGGGTGTCCCGAAAGTCATGTCGGCCCATACCGACACGAGTTTCGGGACACTGGGGTGTCCCGAAAGTCATGTCGGCCTATACCGACACGAGTTTCGGGACACTGGGGTGTCCCGAAAGTCATGTCGGCCCATACCGACACGAGTTTCGGGACACTGGGGTGTCCCGAAAGTCATGTCGGCCCATACCGACACGAGTTTCGGGACACTGGGGTGTCCCGAAAGTCATGTCGGCCCATACCGACACGAGTTTCGGGACACTGGGGTGTCCCGAAAGTCATGTCGGCCCATACCGACACGAGATTCGGGACACTGGGGTGTCCCGAAAGTCATGTCGGCCCATACCGACACGAGGTTCGGGACACTGGGGTGTCCCGAAAGTCATGTCGGCCCATACCGACACGAGTTTCGGGACACTGGGGTGTCCCGAAAGTCATGTCGGCCCATACCGACACGAGTTTCGGGACACTGGGGTGTCCCGAAAGTCATGTCGGCCCATACCGACACGAGTTTCGGGACACTGGGGTGTCCCGAAAGTCATGTCGGCCCATACCGACACGAGTTTCGTGACACTGGGGTGTCCCGAAAGTCATGTCAGCCCATACCGACACGAGTTTCGGGACACTGGGGTGTCCCGAAAGTCATGTCGGCCCATACCGACACGAGTTTCGGGACACTGGGGTGTCCCGAAAGTCATGTCGGCCCATACCGAAAGTCATGGGGTGTCCCGAAAGTCATGTCGGCCCATACCGACACTAGTTTCGGGACACTGGGGTGTCCCGAAAGTCATGTCGGCCCATACCGACACGAGTTTCGGCCCATACGGACACTGGGGTGTCCCGAAAGTCATGTCGGCCCATACCGACACGAGTTTCGGGACACTGGGGTGTCCCGAAAGTCATGTCGGCCCATACCGACACGAGTTTCGGGACACTGGGGTGTCCCGAAAGTCATGTCGGCCCATACCGACACGAGTTTCGGGACACTGGGGTGTCCCGAAAGTCATGTCGGCCCATACCGACACGAGTTTCGGGACACTGGGGTGTCCCGAAAGTCATGTCGGCCCATACCGACACGAGTTTCGGGACACTGGGGTGTCCCGAAAGTCATGTCGGCCCATACCGACACGAGTTTCGGGACACTGGGGTGTCCCGAAAGTCATGTCGGCCCATACCGACACGAGTTTCGGGACACTGGGGTGTCCCGAAAGTCATGTCGGCCCATACCGACACGAGTTTCGGGACACTGGGGTGTCCCGAAAGTCATGTCGGCCCATACCGACACGAGTTTCGGGACACTGGGGTGTCCCGAAAGTCATGTCGGCCCATACCGACACGAGTTTCGGGACACTGGGGTGTCCCGAAAGTCATGTCGGCCCATACCGACACGAGTTTCGGGACACTGGGGTGTCCCGAAAGTCATGTCGGCCCATACCGACACGAGTTTCGGGACACTGGGGTGTCCCGAAAGTCATGTCGGCCCATACCGACACGAGTTTCGGGACACTGGGGTGTCCCGAATGTCATGTCGGCCCATACCGACACGAGTTTCGGGACACTGGGGTGTCCCGAAAGTCATGTCGGCCCATACCGACACGAGTTTCGGGACACTGGGGTGTCCCGAAAGTCATGTCGGCCCATACCGACACGAGTTTCGGGACACTGGGGTGTCCCGAAAGTCATGTCGGCCCATACCGACACGAGTTTCGGGACACTGGGGTGTCCCGAAAGTCATGTCGGCCCATACCGACACGAGTTTCGGGACACTGGGGTGTCCCGAAAGTCATGTCGGCCCATACCGACACGAGATTCGGGACACTGGGGTGTCCCGAAAGTCATGTCGGCCCATACCGACACGAGTTTCGGGACACTGGGGTGTCCCGAAAGTCATGTCGGCCCATACCGACACGAGTTTCTGGACACTTGGGTGTCCAGAAAGTCATTTCGGTCCATAGCGAAACGAGTTTCTGGACACTTGGGTGTCCAGAAAGTCATTTCGGTCCATAGCGAAACGAGTTTCTGGACACTTGGGTGTCCAGAAAGTCATTTCGGTCCATAGCGAAACGAGTTTCTGGACACTTGGGTGTCCAGAAAGTCATTTCGGTCCATAGCGAAACGAGTTTCTGGACACTTGGGTGTCCAGAAAGTCACTTCGGTCCATAGCGAAACGAGTTTCTGGACACTTGGGTGTCCAGAAAGTCATTTCGGTCCATAGCGAAACGAGTTTCTGGACACTTGGGTGTCCAGAAAGTCATTTCGGTCCATAGCGAAACGAGTTTCTGGACACTTGGGTGTCCAGAAAGTCATTTCGGTCCATAGCGAAACGAGTTTCTGGACACTTGGGTGTCCAGAAAGTCATTTCGGTCCATAGCGAAACGAGTTTCTGGACACTTGGGTGTCCAGAAAGTCATTTCGGTCCATAGCGAAACGAGTTTCTGGACACTTGGGTGTCCAGAAAGTCATTTCGGTCCATAGCGAAACGAGTTTCTGGACACTTGGGTGTCCAGAAAGTCATTTCGGTCCATAGCGAAACGAGTTTCTGGACACTTGGGTGTCCAGAAAGTCATTTCGGTCCATAGCGAAACGAGTTTCTGGACACTTGGGTGTCCAGAAAGTCATTTCGGTCCATAGCGAAACGAGTTTCTGGACACTTGGGTGTCCAGAAAGTCATTTCGGTCCATAGCGAAACGAGTTTCTGGACACTTGGGTGTCCAGAAAGTCATTTCGGTCCATAGCGAAACGAGTTTCTGGACACTTGGGTGTCCAGAAAGTCATTTCGGTCCATAGCGAAACGAGTTTCTGGACACTTGGGTGTCCAGAAAGTCATTTCGGTCCATAGCGAAACGAGTTTCTGGACACTTGGGTGTCCAGAAAGTCATTTCGGTCCATAGCGAAACGAGTTTCTGGACACTTGGGTGTCCAGAAAGTCATTTCGGTCCATAGCGAAACGAGTTTCTGGACACTTGGGTGTCCAGAAAGTCATTTCGGTCCATAGCGAAACGAGTTTCTGGACACTTGGGTGTCCAGAAAGTCATTTCGGTCCATAGCGAAACGAGTTTCTGGACACTTGGGTGTCCAGAAAGTCATTTCGGTCCATAGCGAAACGAGTTTCTGGACACTTGGGTGTCCAGAAAGTCATTTCGGTCCATAGCGAAACGAGTTTCTGGACACTTGGGTGTCCAGAAAGTCATTTCGGTCCATAGCGAAACGAGTTTCTGGACACTTGGGTGTCCAGAAAGTCATTTCGGTCCATAGCGAAACGAGTTTCTGGACACTTGGGTGTCCAGAAAGTCATTTCGGTCCATAGCGAAACGAGTTTCTGGACACTTGGGTGTCCAGAAAGTCATTTCGGTCCATAGCGAAACGAGTTTCTGGACACTTGGGTGTCCAGAAAGTCATTTCGGTCCATAGCGAAACGAGTTTCTGGACACTTGGGTGTCCAGAAAGTCATTTCGGTCCATAGCGAAACGAGTTTCTGGACACTTGGGTGTCCAGAAAGTCATTTCGGTCCATAGCGAAACGAGTTTCTGGACACTTGGGTGTCCAGAAAGTCATTTCGGTCCATAGCGAAACGAGTTTCTGGACACTTGGGTGTCCAGAAAGTCATTTCGGTCCATAGCGAAACGAGTTTCTGGACACTTGGGTGTCCAGAAAGTCATTTCGGTCCATAGCGAAACGAGTTTCTGGACACTTGGGTGTCCAGAAAGTCATTTCGGTCCATAGCGAAACGAGTTTCTGGACACTTGGGTGTCCAGAAAGTCATTTCGGCCCATAGCGAAACGAGTTTCTGGACACTTGGGTGTCCATGGACCGAAGCGAAGCGACACTTGGGTGTCCAGAAAGTCATTTCGGTCCAGAAAGGTGTCTTGGGTGTCCAGAAAGTCATTTCGCTATGGACCGAAGCGATGCGAGTTTCTGGACACTTGGGTGTCCAGAAAGTCATTTCGGTCCATAGCGAAACGAGTTTCTGGACACTTGGGTGTCCCGAAAGTCATGTCGGCCCATACCGACACGAGTTTCTGGACACTTGGGTGTCCCGAAAGTCATGTCGGCCCATACCGACACGAGTTTCGGGACACTGGGGTGTCCCGAAAGTCATGTCGGCCCATACCGACACGAGTTTCGGGACACTGGGGTGTCCCGAAAGTCATGTCGGCCCATACCGACACGAGTTTCGGGACACTGGGGTGTCCCGAAAGTCATGTCGGCCCATACCGACACGAGTTTCGGGACACTGGGGTGTCCCGAAAGTCATGTCGGCCCATACCGACACGAGTTTCGGGACACTGGGGTGTCCCGAAAGTCATGTCGGCCCATACCGACACGAGTTTCGGGACACTGGGGTGTCCCGAAAGTCATGTCGGCCCATACCGACACGAGTTTCGGGACACTGGGGTGTCCCGAAAGTCATGTCGGCCCATACCGACACGAGTTTCGGGACACTGGGGTGTCCCGAATGTCATGTCGGCCCATACCGACACGAGTTTCGGGACACTGGGGTGTCCCGAAAGTCATGTCGGCCCATACCGACACGAGTTTCGGGACACTGGGGGGTCCCGAAAGTCATGTCGGCCCATACCGACACGAGTTTCGGGACACTGGGGTGTCCCGAAAGTCATGTCGGCCCATACCGACACGAGTTTCGGGACACTGGGGTGTCCCGAAAGTCATGTCGGCCCATACCGACACGAGTTTCGGGACACTGGGGTGTCCCGAAAGTCATGTCGGCCCATACCGACACGAGTTTCGGGACACTGGGGTGTCCCGAAAGTCATGTCGGCCCATACCGACACGAGATTCGGGACACTGGGGTGTCCCGAAAGTCATGTCGGCCCATACCGACACGAGTTTCGGGACACTGGGGTGTCCCGAAAGTCATGTCGGCCCATACCGACACGAGTTTCGGGACACTGGGGTGTCCCGAAAGTCATGTCGGCCCATACCGACACGAGTTTCGGGACACTGGGGTGTCCCGAAAGTCATGTCGGCCCATACCGACACGAGTTTCGGGACACTGGGGTGTCCCGAAAGTCATGTCGGCCCATACCGACACGAGTTTCGGGACACTGGGGTGTCCCGAAAGTCATGTCGGCCCATACCGACACGAGTTTCGGGACACTGGGGTGTCCCGAAAGTCATGTCGGCCCATACCGACACGAGTTTCGGGACACTGGGGTGTCCCGAAAGTCATGTCGGCCCATACCGACACGAGTTTCGGGACACTGGGGTGTCCCGAAAGTCATGTCGGCCCATACCGACACGAGTTTCGGGACACTGGGGTGTCCCGAAAGTCATGTCGGCCCATACCGACACGAGTTTCGGGACACTGGGGTGTCCCGAAAGTCATGTCGGCCCATACCGACACGAGTTTCGGGACACTGGGGTGTCCCGAAAGTCATGTCGGCCCATACCGACACGAGTTTCGGGACACTGGGGTGTCCCGAAAGTCATGTCGGCCCATACCGACACGAGTTTCGGGACACTGGGGTGTCCCGAAAGTCATGTCGGCCCATACCGACACGAGTTTCTGGACACTTGGGTGTCCAGAAAGTCATTTCGGTCCATAGCGAAACGAGTTTCTGGACACTTGGGTGTCCAGAAAGTCATTTCGGTCCATAGCGAAACGAGTTTCTGGACACTTGGGTGTCCAGAAAGTCATTTCGGTCCATAGCGAAACGAGTTTCTGGACACTTGGGTGTCCAGAAAGTCATTTCGGTCCATAGCGAAACGAGTTTCTGGACACTTGGGTGTCCAGAAAGTCATTTCGGTCCATAGCGAAACGAGTTTCTGGACACTTGGGTGTCCAGAAAGTCATTTCGGTCCATAGCGAAACGAGTTTCTGGACACTTGGGTGTCCAGAAAGTCATTTCGGTCCATAGCGAAACGAGTTTCTGGACACTTGGGTGTCCAGAAAGTCATTTCGGTCCATAGCGAAACGAGTTTCTGGACACTTTGGTGTCCAGAAAGTCATTTCGGTCCATAGCGAAACGAGTTTCTGGACACTTGGGTGTCCAGAAAGTCATTTCGGTCCATAGCGAAACGAGTTTCTGGACACTTGGGTGTCCATGGACCGAAGCGAAGCGACACTTGGGTGTCCAGAAAGTCATTTCGGTCCAGAAAGGTGTCTTGGGTGTCCAGAAAGTCATTTCGCTATGGACCGAAGCGATGCGAGTTTCTGGACACTTGGGTGTCCAGAAAGTCATTTCGGTCCATAGCGAAACGAGTTTCTGGACACTTGGGTGTCCAGAAAGTCATTTCGGTCCATAGCGAAACGAGTTTCTGGACACTTGGGTGTCCAGAAAGTCATTTCGGTCCATAGCGAAACGAGTTTCTGGACACTTGGGTGTCCAGAAAGTCATTTCGGTCCATAGCGAAACGAGTTTCTGGACACTTGGGTGTCCCGAAAGTCATGTCGGCCCATACCGACACGAGTTTCTGGACACTTGGGTGTCCCGAAAGTCATGTCGGCCCATACCGACACGAGTTTCGGGACACTGGGGTGTCCCGAAAGTCATGTCGGCCCATACCGACACGAGTTTCGGGACACTGGGGTGTCCCGAAAGTCATGTCGGCCCATACCGACACGAGTTTCGGGACACTGGGGTGTCCCGAAAGTCATGTCGGCCCATACCGACACGAGTTTCGGGACACTGGGGTGTCCCGAAAGTCATGTCGGCCCATACCGACACGAGTTTCGGGACACTGGGGTGTCCCGAAAGTCATGTCGGCCCATACCGACACGAGTTTCGGGACACTGGGGTGTCCCGAAAGTCATGTCGGCCCATACCGACACGAGTTTCGGGACACTGGGGTGTCCCGAAAGTCATGTCGGCCCATACCGACACGAGTTTCGGGACACTGGGGTGTCCCGAAAGTCATGTCGGCCCATACCGACACGAGTTTCGGGACACTGGGGTGTCCCGAATGTCATGTCGGCCCATACCGACACGAGTTTCGGGACACTGGGGTGTCCCGAAAGTCATGTCGGCCCATACCGACACGAGTTTCGGGACACTGGGGTGTCCCGAAAGTCATGTCGGCCTATACCGACACGAGTTTCGGGACACTGGGGTGTCCCGAAAGTCATGTCGGCCCATACCGACACGAGTTTCGGGACACTGGGGTGTCCCGAAAGTCATGTCGGCCCATACCGACACGAGTTTCGGGACACTGGGGTGTCCCGAAAGTCATGTCGGCCCATACCGACACGAGTTTCGGGACACTGGGGTGTCCCGAAAGTCATGGCGGCCCATACCGACACGAGATTCGGGACACTGGGGTGTCCCGAAAGTCATGTCGGCCCATACCGACACGAGTTTCGGGACACTGGGGTGTCCCGAAAGTCATGTCGGCCCATACCGACACGAGTTTCGGGACACTGGGGTGTCCCGAAAGTCATGTCGGCCCATACCGACACGAGTTTCGGGACACTGGGGTGTCCCGAAAGTCATGTCGGCCCATACCGACACGAGTTTCGGGACACTGGGGTGTCCCGAAAGTCATGTCGGCCCATACCGACACGAGTTTCGGGACACTGGGGTGTCCCGAAAGTCATGTCGGCCCATACCGACACGAGTTTCGGGACACTGGGGTGTCCCGAAAGTCATGTCGGCCCATACCGACACGAGTTTCGGGACACTGGGGTGTCCCGAAAGTCATGTCGGCCCATACCGACACGAGTTTCGGGACACTGGGGTGTCCCGAAAGTCATGTCGGCCCATACCGACACGAGTTTCGGGACACTGGGGTGTCCCGAAAGTCATGTCGGCCCATACCGACACGAGTTTCGTGACACTGGGGTGTCCCGAAAGTCATGTCAGCCCATACCGACACGAGTTTCGGGACACTGGGGTGTCCCGAAAGTCATGTCGGCCCATACCGACACGAGTTTCGGGACACTGGGGTGTCCCGAAAGTCATGTCGGCCCATACCGAAAGTCATGGGGTGTCCCGAAAGTCATGTCGGCCCATACCGACACTAGTTTCGGGACACTGGGGTGTCCCGAAAGTCATGTCGGCCCATACCGACACGAGTTTCGGCCCATACGGACACTGGGGTGTCCCGAAAGTCATGTCGGCCCATACCGACACGAGTTTCGGGACACTGGGGTGTCCCGAAAGTCATGTCGGCCCATACCGACACGAGTTTCGGGACACTGGGGTGTCCCGAAAGTCATGTCGGCCCATACCGACACGAGTTTCGGGACACTGGGGTGTCCCGAAAGTCATGTCGGCCCATACCGACACGAGTTTCGGGACACTGGGGTGTCCCGAAAGTCATGTCGGCCCATACCGACACGAGTTTCGGGACACTGGGGTGTCCCGAAAGTCATGTCGGCCCATACCGACACGAGTTTCGGGACACTGGGGTGTCCCGAAAGTCGTGTCGGCCCATACCGACACGAGTTTCGGGACACTGGGGTGTCCCGAAAGTCATGTCGGCCCATACCGACACGAGTTTCGGGACACTGGGGTGTCCCGAAAGTCATGTCGGCCCATACCGACACGAGTTTCGGGACACTGGGGTGTCCCGAAAGTCATGTCGGCCCATACCGACACGAGTTTCGGGACACTGGGGTGTCCCGAAAGTCATGTCGGCCCATACCGACACGAGTTTCGGGACACTGGGGTGTCCCGAAAGTCATGTCGGCCCATACCGACACGAGTTTCGGGACACTGGGGTGTCCCGAAAGTCATGTCAGCCCATACCGACACGAGTTTCGGGACACTGGGGTGTCCCGAAAGTCATGTCGGCCCATACCGACACGAGTTTCGGGACACTGGGGTGTCCCGAAAGTCATGTCGGCCCATACCGACACGAGTTTCGGGACACTGGGGTGTCCCGAAAGTCATGTCGGCCCATACCGAAAGTCATGGGGTGTCCCGAAAGTCATGTCGGCCCATACCGACACGAGTTTCGGGACACTGGGGTGTCCCGAAAGTCATGTCGGCCCATACCGACACGAGTTTCGGGACACTGGGGTGTCCCGAAAGTCATGTCGGCCCATACCGACACGAGTTTCGGGACACTGGGGTGTCCCGAAAGTCATGTCGGCCCATACCGACACGAGTTTCGGGACACTGGGGTGTCCCGAAAGTCATGTCGGCCCATACCGACACGAGTTTCGGGACACTGGGGTGTCCCGAAAGTCATGTCGGCCCATACCGAAAGTCATGGGGTGTCCCGAAAGTCATGTCGGCCCATACCGACACGAGTTTCGGGACACTGGGGTGTCCCGAAAGTCATGTCGGCCCATACCGACACGAGTTTCGGGACACTGGGGTGTCCCGAAAGTCATGTCGGCCCATACCGACACGAGTTTCGGGACACTGGGGTGTCCCGAAAGTCATGTCGGCCCATACCGACACGAGTTTCGGGACACTGGGGTGTCCCGAAAGTCATGTCGGCCCATACCGACACGAGTTTCGGGACACTGGGGTGTCCCGAAAGTCATGTCGGCCCATACCGACACGAGTTTCGGGACACTGGGGTGTCCCGAAAGTCATGTCGGCCCATACCGACACGAGTTTCGGGACACTGGGGTGTCCCGAAAGTCATGTCGGCCCATACCGACACGAGTTTCGGGACACTGGGGTGTCCCGAAAGTCATGTCGGCCCATACCGACACGAGTTTCGGGACACTGGGGTGTCCCGAAAGTCATGTCGGCCCATACCGACACGAGTTTCGGGACACTGGGGTGTCCCGAAAGTCATGTCGGCCCATACCGACACGAGTTTCGGGACACTGGGGTGTCCCGAAAGCCATGTCGGCCCATACCGACACGAGTTTCGGGACACTGGGGTGTCCCGAAAGTCATGTCGGCCCATACCGACACGAGTTTCGGGACACTGGGGTGTCCCGAAAGTCATGTCGGCCCATACCGACACGAGTTTCGGGACACTGGGGTGTCCCGAAAGTCATGTCGGCCCATACCGACACGAGTTTCGGGACACTGGGGTGTCCCGAAAGTCATGTCGGCCCATACCGACACGAGTTTCGGGACACTGGGGTGTCCCGAAAGTCATGTCGGCCCATACCGACACGAGTTTTGGGACACTGGGGTGTCCCGAAAGTCATGTCGGCCCATACCGACACGAGTTTCGGGACACTGGGGTGTCCCGAAAGTCATGTCGGCCCATACCGACACGAGTTTCGGGACACTGGGGTGTCCCGAAAGTCATGTCAGCCCATACCGACACGAGTTTCGGGACACTGGGGTGTCCCGAAAGTCATGTCGGCCCATACCGAAAGTCATGGGGTGTCCCGAAAGTCATGTCGGCCCATACCGACACGAGTTTCGGGACACTGGGGTGTCCCGAAAGTCATGTCGGCAGATACCGACACGAGTCATGTCGGCCCATACCGACACGAGTTTCGGGACACTGGGGTGTCCCGAAAGTCATGTCGGCCCATACCGACACGAGTTTCGGGACACTGGGGTGTCCCGAAAGTCATGTCGGCCCATACCGACACGAGTTTCGGGACACTGGGGTGTCCCGAAAGTCATGTCGGCCCATACCGACACGAGTTTCGGGACACTGGGGTGTCCCGAAAGTCATGTCGGCCCATACCGACACGAGTTTCGGGACACTGGGGTGTCCCGAAAGTCATGTCGGCCCATACCGACACGAGTTTCGGGACACTGGGGTGTCCCGAAAGTCATGTCGGCCCATACCGACACGAGTTTCGGGACACTGGGGTGTCCCGAAAGTCATGTCGGCCCATACCGACACGAGTTTCGGGACACTGGGGTGTCCCGAAAGGCATGTCGGCCCATACCGACACGAGTTTCGGGACACTGGGGTGTCCCGAAAGTCATGTCGGCCCATACCGACACGAGTTTCGGGACACTGGGGTGTCCCGAAAGTCATGTCGGCCCATACCGACACGAGTTTCGGGACACTGGGGTGTCCCGAAAGTCATGTCGGCCCATACCGACACGAGTTTCGGGACACTGGGGTGTCCCGAAAGTCATGTCGGCCCATACCGACACGAGTTTCGGGACACTGGGGTGTCCCGAAAGTCATGTCGGCCCATACCGACACGAGTTTCGGGACACTGGGGTGTCCCGAAAGTCATGTCGGCCCATACCGACACGAGTTTCGGGACACTGGGGTGTCCCGAAAGTCATGTCGGCCCATACCGACACGAGTTTCGGGACACTGGGGTGTCCCGAAAGTCATGTCGGCCCATACCGAAAGTCATGGGGTGTCCCGAAAGTCATGTCGGCCCATACCGACACGAGTTTCGGGACACTGGGGTGTCCCGAAAGTCATGTCGGCCCATAACGACACGAGTTTCGGGACACTGGGGTGTCCCGAAAGTCATGTCGGCCCATACCGACACGAGTTTCGGGACACTGGGGTGTCCCGAAAGTCATGTCGGCAGATACCGACACGAGTTTCGGGACACTGGGGTGTCCCGAAAGTCATGTCGGCCCATACCGACACGAGTTTCGGGACACTGGGGTGTCCCGAAAGTCATGTCGGCCCATAACGACACGAGTTTCGGGACACTGGGGTGTCCCGAAAGTCATGTCGGCCCATAACGACACGAGTTTCGGGACACTGGGGTGTCCCGAAAGTCATGTCGGCCCATACCGACACGAGTGTCCCGAAAGTGATGTCGGCCCATACCGACACGAGTTTCGGGACACTGGGGTGTCCCGAAAATCATGTCGGCCCATACCGACACGAGTTTCGGGACACTGGGGTGTCCCGAAAGTCATGTCGACACTGGGGTGTCCCGAAAGTCATGTCGGCCCATACCGACACGAGTTTCGGGACACTGGGGTGTCCCGAAAGTCATGTCGGCCCATACCGACACGAGTTTCGGGACACTGGGGTGTCCCGAAAGTCATGTCGGCCCATACCGACACGAGTTTCGGGACACTGGGGTGTCCTGAAAGTCATGTCGGCCCATACCGACACGAGTTTCGGGACACTGGGATGTCCCGAAAGTCATGTCGGCCCATACCGACACGAGTTTCGGGACACTGGGGTGTCCCGAAAGTCATGTCGGCCCATACCGACACGAGTTTCGGGACACTGGGGTGTCCCGAAAGTCATGTCGGCCCATACCGACACGAGTTTCGGGACACTGGGGTGTCCCGAAAGTCATGTCGGCCCATACCGACACGAGTTTCGGGACACTGGGGTGTCCCGAAAGTCATGTCGGCCCATACCGACACGAGTTTCAGGACACTGGGGTGTCCCGAAAGTCATGTCGGCCCATACCGACACGAGTTTCGGGACACTGGGGTGTCCCGAAAGTCATGTCGGCCCATACCGACACGAGTTTCGGGACACTGGGGTGTCCCGAAAGTCATGTCGGCCCATACCGACACGAGTTTCGGGACACTGGGGTGTCCCGAAAGTCATGTCGGACACTGGGGTGTCCCGAAAGTCATGTCGGCCCATACCGACACGAGTTTCGGGACACTGGGGTGTCCCGAAAGTAATGTCGGCCCATACCGACACGAGTTTCGGGACACTGGGGTGTCCCGAAAGTCATGTCGGCCCATACCGACACGAGTTTCGGGACACTGGGGTGTCCCGAAAGTCATGTCGGCCCATACCGACACGAGTTTCGGGACACTGGGGTGTCCCGAAAGTCATGTCGGCCCATACCGACACGAGTTTCGGGACACTGGGGTGTCCCGAAAGTCATGTCGGACACTGGGGTGTCCCGAAAGTCATGTCGGCCCATACCGACACGAGTTTCGGGACACTGGGGTGTCCCGAAAGTCATGTCGGCCCATACCGACACGAGTTTCGGGACACTGGGGTGTCCCGAAAGTCATGTCGGCCCATACCGACACGAGTTTCGGGACACTGGGGTGCCCCGAAAGTCATGTCGGCCCATACCGACACGAGTTTCGGGACACTGGGGTGTCCCGAAAGTCATGTCGGCCCATACCGACACGAGTTTCGGGACACTGGGGTGTCCCGAAAGTCATGTCGGCCCATACCGACACGAGTTTCGGGACACTGGGGTGTCCCGATAGTCATGTCGGCCCATACCGACACGAGTTTCGGGACACTGGGGTGTCCCGAAAGTCATGTCGGCCCATACCGACACGAGTTTCGGGACACTGGGGTGTCCCGAAAGTCATGTCGGCCCATACCGACACGAGTTTCGGGACACTGGGGTGTCCCGAAAGTCATGTCGGCCCATACCGACACGAGTTTCGGGACACTGGGGTGTCCCGAAAGTCATGTCGGCCCATACCGACACGAGTTTCGGGACACTGGGGTGTCCCGAAAGTCATGTCGGCCCATACCGACACGAGTTTCGGGACACTGGGGTGTCCCGAAAGTCATGTCGGCCCATACCGACACGAGTTTCGGGACACTGGGGTGTCCCGAAAGTCATGTCGGCCCATACCGACACGAGTTTCGGGACACTGGGGTGTCCCGAAAGTCATGTCGGCCCATACCGACACGAGTTTCGGGACACTGGGGTGTCCCGAAAGTCATGTCGGCCCATATCGACACGAGTTTCGGGACACTGGGGTGTCCCGAAAGTCATGTCGGCCCATACCGACACGAGTTTCGGGACACTGGGGTGTCCCGAAAGTCATGTCGGCCCATACCGACACGAGTTTCGGGACACTGGGGTGTCCCGAAAGTCATGTCGGCCCATACCGACACGAGTTTCGGGACACTGGGGTGTCCCGAAAGTCATGTCGGCCCATACCGACACGAGTTTCGGGACACTGGGGTGTCCCGAAAGTCATGTCGGCCCATACCGACACGAGTTTCGGGACACTGGGGTGTCCCGAAAGTCATGTCGGCCCATACCGACACGAGTTTCGGGACACTGGGGTGTCCCGAAAGTCATGTCGGCCCATACCGACACGAGTTTCGGGACACTGGGATGTCCCGAAAGTCATGTCGGCCCATACCGACACGAGTTTCGGGACACTGGGGTGTCCCGAAAGTCATGTCGGCCCATACCGACACGAGTTTCGGGACACTGGGATGTCCCGAAAGTCATGTCGGCCCATACCGACACGAGTTTCGGGACACTGGGGTGTCCCGAAAGTCATGTCGGCCCATACCGACACGAGTTTCGGGACACTGGGGTGTCCCGAAAGTCATGTCGGCCCATAACGACACGAGTCATGTCGGCCCATAACGACACGAGTCATGTCGGCCCATAACGACACGAGTTTCGGGACACTGGGGTGTCCCGAAAGTCATGTCGGCCCATAACGACACGAGTTTCGGGACACTGGGGTGTCCCGAAAGTCATGTCGGCCCATACCGACACGAGTTTCGGGACACTGGGGTGTCCCGAAAGTCATGTCGGCCCATACCGACACGAGTTTCGGGACACTGGGGTGTCCCGAAAGTCATGTCGGCCCATACCGACACGAGTTTCGGGACACTGGGGTGTCCCGAAAGTCATGTCGGCCCATAACGACACGAGTTTCGGGACACTGGGGTGTCCCGAAAGTCATGTCGGCCCATACCGACACGAGTTTCGGGACACTGGGGTGTCCCGAAAGTCATGTCGGCAGATACCGACACGAGTTTCGGGACACTGGGGTGTCCCGAAAGTCATGTCGGCAGATACCGACACGAGTTTCGGGACACTGGGGTGTCCCGAAAGTCATGTCGGCCCATACCGACACGAGTTTCGGGACACTGGGGTGTCCCGAAAGTCATGTCGGCCCATAACGACACGAGTTTCGGGACACTGGGGTGTCCCGAAAGTCATGTCGGCCCATAACGACACGAGTTTCGGGACACTGGGGTGTCCCGAAAGTCATGTCGGCCCATAACGACACGAGTTTCGGGACACTGGGGTGTCCCGAAAGTCATGTCGGCCCATAACGACACGAGTTTCGGGACACTGGGGTGTCCCGAAAGTCATGTCGGCCCATAACGACACGAGTTTCGGGACACTGGGGTGTCCCGAAAGTCATGTCGGCCCATACCGACACGAGTTTCGGGACACTGGGGTGTCCCGAAAGTCATGTCGGCCCATAACGACACGAGTTTCGGGACACTGGGGTGTCCCGAAAGTCATGTCGGCCCATAACGACACGAGTTTCGGGACACTGGGGTGTCCCGAAAGTCATGTCGGCCCATACCGACACGAGTGTCCCGAAAGTGATGTCGGCCCATACCGACACGAGTTTCGGGACACTAGGGTGTCCCGAAAATCATGTCGGCCCATACCGACACGAGTTTCGGGACACTGGGGTGTCCCGAAAGTCATGTCGACACTGGGGTGTCCCGAAAGTCATGTCGGCCCATACCGACACGAGTTTCGGGACACTGGGGTGTCCCGAAAGTCATGTCGGCCCATACCGACACGAGTTTCGGGACACTGGGGTGTCCCGAAAGTCATGTCGGCCCATACCGACACGAGTTTCGGGACACTGGGGTGCCCCGAAAGTCATGTCGGCCCATACCGACACGAGTTTCGGGACACTGGGGTGCCCCGAAAGTCATGTCGGCCCATACCGACACGAGTTTCGGGACACTGGGGTGTCCCGAAAGTCATGTCGGCCCATACCGACACGAGTTTCGGGACACTGGGGTGTCCCGAAAGTCATGTCGGCCCATACCGACACGAGTTTCAGGACACTGGGGTGTCCCGAAAGTCATGTCGGCCCATACCGACACGAGTTTCGGGACACTGGGGTGTCCCGAAAGTCATGTCGGCCCATACCGACACGAGTTTCGGGACACTGGGGTGTCCCGAAAGTCATGTCGGCCCATACCGACACGAGTTTCGGGACACTGGGGTGTCCCGAAAGTCATGTCGGCCCATACCGACACGAGTTTCGGGACACTGGGGTGTCCCGAAAGTCATGTCGGCCCATACCGACACGAGTTTCGGGACACTGGGGTGTCCCGAAAGTCATGTCGGCCCATACCGACACGAGTTTCGGGACACTGGGGTGTCCCGAAAGTCATGTCGGCCCATACCGACACGAGTTTCGGGACACTGGGGTGTCCCGAAAGTCATGTCGGCCCATACCGACACGAGTTTCGGGACACTGGGGTGTCCCGAAAGTCATGTCGGCCCATACCGACACGAGTTTCGGGACACTGGGGTGTCCCGAAAGTCATGTCGGCCCATACCGACACGAGTTTCGGGACACTGGGGTGTCCCGAAAGTCATGTCGGCCCATACCGACACGAGTTTCGGGACACTGGGGTGTCCCGAAAGTCATGTCGGCCCATACCGACACGAGTTTCGGGACACTGGGGTGTCCCGAAAGTCATGTCGGCCCATACCGACACGAGTTTCGGGACACTGGGGTGTCCCGAAAGTCATGTCGGCCCATACCGACACGTGTTTCGGGACACTGGGGTGTCCCGAAAGTCATGTCGGCCCATACCGACACGAGTTTCGGGACACTGGGGTGTCCCGAAAGTCATGTCGGCCCATACCGACACGAGTTTCGGGACACTGGGGTGTCCCGAAAGTCATGTCGACACTGGGGTGTCCCGAAAGTCATGTCGGCCCATACCGACACGAGTTTCGGGACACTGGGGTGTCCCGAAAGTCATGTCGACACTGGGGTGTCCCGAAAGTCATGTCGGCCCATACCGACACGAGTTTCGGGACACTGGGGTGTCCCGAAAGTCATGTCGGCCCATACCGACACGAGTTTCGGGACACTGGGGTGCCCCGAAAGTCATGTCGGCCCATACCGACACGAGTTTCGGGACACTGGGGTGCCCCGAAAGTCATGTCGGCCCATACCGACACGAGTTTCGGGACACTGGGGTGTCCCGAAAGTCATGTCGGCCCATACCGACACGAGTTTCGGGACACTGGGGTGTCCCGAAAGTCATGTCGGCCCATACCGACACGAGTTTCAGGACACTGGGGTGTCCCGAAAGTCATGTCGGCCCATACCGACACGAGTTTCGGGACACTGGGGTGTCCCGAAAGTCATGTCGGCCCATACCGACACGAGTTTCGGGACACTGGGGTGTCCCGAAAGTCATGTCGGCCCATACCGACACGAGTTTCGGGACACTGGGGTGTCCCGAAAGTCATGTCGGCCCATACCGACACGAGTTTCGGGACACTGGGGTGTCCCGAAAGTCATGTCGGCCCATACCGACACGAGTTTCGGGACACTGGGGTGTCCCGAAAGTCATGTCGGCCCATACCGACACGAGTTTCGGGACACTGGGGTGTCCCGAAAGTCATGTCGGCCCATACCGACACGAGTTTCGGGACACTGGGGTGTCCCGAAAGTCATGTCGGCCCATACCGACACGTGTTTCGGGACACTGGGGTGTCCCGAAAGTCATGTCGGCCCATACCGACACGAGTGTCCCGAAAGTGATGTCGGCCCATACCGACACGAGTTTCGGGACACTGGGGTGTCCCGAAAGTCATGTCGGCCCATACCGACACGAGTTTCGGGACACTGGGGTGTCCCGAAAGTCATGTCGACACTGGGGTGTCCCGAAAGTCATGTCGGCCCATACCGACACGAGTTTCGGGACACTGGGGTGTCCCGAAAGTCATGTCGGCCCATACCGACACGAGTTTCGGGACACTGGGGTGTCCCGAAAGTCATGTCGGCCCATACCGACACGAGTTTCGGGACACTGGGGTGCCCCGAAAGTCATGTCGGCCCATACCGACACGAGTTTCGGGACACTGGGGTGCCCCGAAAGTCATGTCGGCCCATACCGACACGAGTTTCGGGACACTGGGGTGTCCCGAAAGTCATGTCGGCCCATACCGACACGAGTTTCGGGACACTGGGGTGTCCCGAAAGTCATGTCGGCTCATACCGACACGAGTTTCGGGACACTGGGGTGTCCCGAAAGTCATGTCGGCCCATACCGACACGAGTTTCGGGACACTGGGGTGTCCCGAAAGTCATGTCGGCCCATACCGACACGAGTTTCGGGACACTGGGGTGTCCCGAAAGTCATGTCGGCCCATACCGACACGAGTTTCGGGACACTGGGGTGTCCCGAAAGTCATGTCGGCCCATACCGACACGAGTTTCGGGACACTGGGGTGTCCCGAAAGTCATGTCGGCCCATACCGACACGAGTTTCGGGACACTGGGGTGTCCCGAAAGTCATGTCGGACCATACCGACACGAGTTTCGGGACACTGGGGTGTCCTGAAAGTCATGTCGGCCCATACCGACACGAGATTCGGGACACTGGGGTGTCCCGAAAGTCATGTCGGCCCATACCGACACGAGTTTCGGGACACTCTGGTGTCCCGAAAGTCATGTCGGCCCATACCGACACGAGTTCCGGGACACTGGGGTGTCCCGAAAGTCATGTCGGCCCATACCGACACGAGTTTCGGGACACTGGGGTGTCCCGAAAGTCATGTCGGCCCATACCGACACGAGTTTCGGGACACTGGGGTGTCCCGAAAGTCATGTCGGCCCATAACGACACGAGTTTCGGGACACTGGGGTGTCCCGAAAGTCATGTCGGCCCATACCGACACGAGTGTCCCGAAAGTGATGTCGGCCCATACCGACACGAGTTTCGGGACACTGGGGTGCCTCGAAAGTCATGTCGGCCCATACCGACACGAGTTTCGGGACACTGGGGTGTCCCGAAAGTCATGTCGGCCCATACCGACACGAGTTTCGGGACACTGGGGTGTCCCGAAAGTCATGTCGGCCCATACCGACACGAGTTTCGCGACACTGGGGTGTCCCGAAAGTCATGTCGGCCCATACCGACACGAGTTTCGGGACACTGGGGTGTCCCGAAAGTCATGTCGGCCCATACCGACACGAGTTTCGGGACACTGGGGTGTCCTGAAAGTCATGTCGGCCCATACCGACACGAGTTTCGGGACACTGGGGTGTCCCGAAAGTCATGTCGGCCCATACCGACACGAGATTCGGGACACTGGGGTGTCCCGAAAGTCATGTCGGCCCATACCGACACGAGTTTCGGGACACTGGGGTGTCCCGAAAGTCATGTCGGCCCATACCGACACGAGTTCCGGGACACTGGGGTGTCCCGAAAGTCATGTCGGCCCATACCGACACGAGTTTCGGGACACTGGGGTGTCCCGAAAGTCATGTCGGCCCATACCGACACGAGTTTCGGGACACTGGGGTGTCCCGAAAGTCATGTCGGCCCATAACGACACGAGTTTCGGGACACTGGGGTGTCCCGAAAGTCATGTCGGCCCATACCGACACGAGTGTCCCGAAAGTGATGTCGGCCCATACCGACACGAGTTTCGGGACACTGGGGTGCCCCGAAAGTCATGTCGGCCCATACCGACACGAGTTTCGGGACACTGGGGTGTCCCGAAAGTCATGTCGGCCCATACCGACACGAGTTTCGGGACACTGGGGTGTCCCGAAAGTCATGTCGGCCCATACCGACACGAGTTTCGGGACACTGGGGTGTCCCGAAAGTCATGTCGGCCCATACCGACACGAGTTTCGGGACACTGGGGTGTCCCGAAATTCATGTCGACACTGGGGTGTCCCGAAAGTCATGTCGACACTGGGGTGCCCCGAAAGTCATGTCGGCCCATACCGACACGAGTTTCGGGACACTGGGGTGTCCCGAAAGTCATGTCGGCCCATACCGACACGAGTTTCGGGACACTGGGGTGTCCCGAAAGTCATGTCGGCCCATACCGACACGAGTTTCGGGACACTGGGGTGTCCCGAAAGTCATGTCGGCCCATACCGACACGAGTTTCGGGACACTGGGGTGTCCCGAAAGTCATGTCGGCCCATACCGACACGAGATTCGGGACACTGGGGTGTCCCGAAAGTCATGTCGGCCCATACCGACACGAGTTTCGGGACACTGGGGTGTCCCGAAAGTCATGTCGGCCCATACCGACACGAGTTTCGGGACACTGGGGTGTCCCGAAAGTCATGTCGGCCCATACCGACACGAGTTTCGGGACACTGGGGTGTCCCGAAAGTCATGTCGGCCCATAACGACACGAGTTTCGGGACACTGGGGTGTCCCGAAAGTCATGTCGGCCCATACCGACACGAGTGTCCCGAAAGTGATGTCGGCCCATACCGACACGAGTTTCGGGACACTGGGGTGTCCCGAAAGTCATGTCGGCCCATACCGACACGAGTTTCGGGACACTGGGGTGTCCCGAAAGTCATGTCGGACCATACCGACACGAGTTTCGGGACACTGGGGTGTCCCGAAAGTCATGTCGACACTGGGGTGTCCCGAAAGTCATGTCGGCCCATACCGACACGAGTTTCGGGACACTGGGGTGTCCCGCAAGTCATGTCGGCCCATACAGACACGAGTTTCGGGACACTGGGGTGTCCCGAAAGTCATGTCGGCCCGAAAGTCATGTCGGCCCATACCGACACGAGTTTCGGGACACTGGGGTGTCCCGAAAGTCATGTCGGCCCATACCGACACGAGTTTCGGGACACTGGGGTGTCCCGAAAGTCATGTCGGCCCATACCGACACGAGTTTCGGGACACTGGGGTGTCCCGAAAGTCATGTCGGCCCATACCGACACGAGTTTCGGGACACTGGGGTGTCCCGAAAGTCATGTCGGCCCATACCGACACGAGTTTCGGGACACTGGGGTGTCCCGAAAGTCATGTCGGCCCATACCGACACGAGTTTCGGGACACTGGGGTGTCCCGAAAGTCATGTCGGCCCATACCGACACGAGTTTCGGGACACTGGGGTGTCCCGAAAGTCATGTCGGCCCATACCGACACGAGTTTCGGGACACTGGGGTGTCCCGAAAGTCATGTCGGCCCATACCGACACGAGTTTCGGGACACTGGGGTGTCCCGAAAGCCATGTCGGCCCATACCGACACGAGTTTCGGGACACTGGGGTGTCCCGAAAGTCATGTCGGCCCATACCGACACGAGTTTCGGGACACTGGGAAATTCATGTCGACACTGGGGTGTCCCGAAAGTCATGTCGGCCCATACCGACACGAGTTTCGGGACACTGGGGTGTCCCGAAAGTCATGTCGGCCCATACCGACACGAGTTTCGGGACACTGGGGTGCCCCGAAAGTCATGTCGGCCCATACCGACACGAGTTTCGGGACACTGGGGTGCCCCGAAAGTCATGTCGGCCCATACCGACACGAGTTTCGGGACACTGGGGTGTCCCGAAAGTCATGTCGGCCCATACCGACACGAGTTTCGGGACACTGGGGTGTCCCGAAAGTCATGTCGGCCCATACCGACACGAGTTTCGGGACACTGGGGTGTCCCGAAAGTCATGTCGGCCCATACCGACACGAGTTTCGGGACACTGGGGTGTCCCGAAAGTCATGTCGGCCCATACCGACACGAGTTTCGGGACACTGGGGTGTCCCGAAAGTCATGTCGGCCCATACCGACACGAGTTTCACGACACTGGGGTGTCCCGAAAGTCATGTCGGCCCATACCGACACGAGTTTCGGGACACTGGGGTGTCCCGAAAGTCATGTCGGACCATACCGACACGAGTTTCGGGACACTGGGGTGTCCCGAAAGTCATGTCGGCCCATACCGACACGAGATTCGGGACACTGGGGTGTCCCGAAAGTCATGTCGGCCCATACCGACACGAGTTTCGGGACACTGGGGTGTCCCGAAAGTCATGTCGGCCCATACCGACACGAGTTTCGGGACACTGGGGTGTCCCGAAAGTCATGTCGGCCCATACCGACACGAGTTTCGGGACACTGGGGTGTCCCGAAAGTCATGTCGGCCCATAACGACACGAGTTTCGGGACACTGGGGTGTCCCGAAAGTCATGTCGGCCCATACCGACACGAGTGTCCCGAAAGTGATGTCGGCCCATACCGACACGAGTTTCGGGACACTGGGGTGTCCCGAAAGTCATGTCGGCCCATACCGACACGAGTTTCGGGACACTGGGGTGTCCCGAAAGTCATGTCGGCCCATACCGACACGAGTTTCGGGACACTGGGGTGTCCCGAAAGTCATGTCGGCCCATACCGACACGAGTTTCACGACACTGGGGTGTCCCGAAAGTCATGTCGGACCATACCGACACGAGTTTCGGGACACTGGGGTGTCCCGAAAGTCATGTCGACACTGGGGTGTCCCGAAAGTCATGTCGGCCCATACCGACACGAGTTTCGGGACACTGGGGTGTCCCGCAAGTCATGTCGGCCCATACAGACACGAGTTTCGGGACACTGGGGTGTCCCGAAAGTCATGTCGGCCCGAAAGTCATGTCGGCCCATACCGACACGAGTTTCGGGACACTGGGGTGTCCCGAAAGTCATGTCGGCCCATACCGACACGAGTTTCGGGACACTGGGGTGTCCCGAAAGTCATGTCGGCCCATACCGACACGAGTTTCGGGACACTGGGGTGTCCCGAAAGTCACGTCGGCCCATACCGACACTGGGGTGTCCCGAAAGTCATGTCGGCCCATACCGACACGAGTTTCGGGACACTGGGGTGTCCCGAAAGTCATGTCGGCCCATACCGACACGAGTTTCGTTACACTGGGGTGTCCCGAAAGTCATGTCGGCCCATACCGACACGAGTTTCGGGACACTGGGGTGTCCCGAAAGTCATGTCGGCCCATACCGACACGAGTTTCGTTACACTGGGGTGTCCCGAAAGTCATGTCGGCCCATACCGACACGAGTTTCGTTACACTGGGGTGTCCCGAAAGTCATGTCGGCCCATACCGACACGAGTTTCGTTACACTGGGGTGTCCCGAAAGTCATGTCGGCCCATACCGACACGAGTTTCGTTACACTGGGGTGTCCCGAAAGTCATGTCGGCCCATACCGACACGAGTTTCGTTACACTGGGGTGTCCCGAAAGTCATGTCGGCCCATACCGACACGAGTTTCGTTACACTGGGGTGTCCCGAAAGTCATGTCGGCCCATACCGACACGAGTTTCGTTACACTGGGGTGTCCCGAAAGTCATGTCGGCCCATACCGACACGAGTTTCGTTACACTGGGGTGTCCCGAAAGTCATGTCGGCCCATACCGACACGAGTTTCGTTACACTGGGGTGTCCCGAAAGTCATGTCGGCCCATACCGACACGAGTTTCGTTACACTGGGGTGTCCCGAAAGTCATGTCGGCCCATACCGACACGAGTTTCGTTACACTGGGGTGTCCCGAAAGTCATGTCGGCCCATACCGACACGAGTTTCGTTACACTGGGGTGTCCCGAAAGTCATGTCGGCCCATACCGACACGAGTTTCGTTACACTGGGGTGTCCCGAAAGTCATGTCGGCCCATACCGACACGAGTTTCGTTACACTGGGGTGTCCCGAAAGTCATGTCGGCCCATACCGACACGAGTTTCGGGACACTGGGGTGTCCCGAAAGTCATGTCGGCCCATACCGACACGAGTTTCGGGACACTGGGGTGTCCCGAAAGTCATGTCGGCCTATACCGACACGAGTTTCGGGACACTGGGGTGTCCCGAAAGTCATGTCGGCCCATACCGACACGAGTTTCGGGACACTGGGGTGTCCCGAAAGTCATGTCGGCCCATACCGACACGAGTTTCGGGACACTGGGGTGTCCCGAAAGTCATGTCGGCCCATACCGACACGAGTTTCGGGACACTGGGGTGTCCCGAAAGTCATGTCGGCCCATACCGACACGAGTTTCGGGACACTGGGGTGTCCCGAAAGTCATGTCGGCCCATACCGACACGAGTTTCGGGACACTGGGGTGTCCCGAAAGTCATGTCGGCCCATACCGACACGAGTTTCGGGACACTGGGGTGTCCCGAAAGTCATGTCGGCCCATACCGACACGAGTTTCGGGACACTGGGGTGTCCCGAAAGTCATGTCGGCCCATACCGACACGAGTTTCGGGACACTGGGGTGTCCCGAAAGTCATGTCGGCCCATACCGACACGAGTTTCGGGACACTGGGGTGTCCCGAAAGTCATGTCGGCCCATACCGACACGAGTTTCGGGACACTGGGGTGTCCCGAAAGTCATGTCGGCCCATACCGACACGAGTTTCGGGACACTGGGGTGTCCCGAAAGTCATGTCGGCCCATACCGACACGAGTTTCGGGACACTGGGGTGTCCCGAAAGTCATGTCGGCCCATACCGACACGAGTTTCGGGACACTGGGGTGTCCCGAAAGTCATGTCGGCCCATACCGACACGAGTTTCGGGACACTGGGGTGTCCCGAAAGTCATGTCGGCCCATACCGACACGAGTTTCGGGACACTGGGGTGTCCCGAAAGTCATGTCGGCCCATACCGACACGAGTTTCGGGACACTGGGGTGTCCCGAAAGTCATGTCGGCCCATACCGACACGAGTTTCGGGACACTGGGGTGTCCCGAAAGTCATGTCGGCCCATACCGACACGAGTTTCGGGACACTGGGGTGTCCCGAAAGTCATGTCGGCCCATACCGACACGAGTTTCGGGACACTGGGGTGTCCCGAAAGTCATGTCGGCCCATACCGACACGAGTTTCGGGACACTGGGGTGTCCCGAAAGTCATGTCGGCCCATACCGACACGAGTTTCGGGACACTGGGGTGTCCCGAAAGTCATGTCGGCCCATACCGACACGAGTTTCGGGACACTGGGGTGTCCCGAAAGTCATGTCGGCCCATACCGACACGAGTTTCGGGACACTGGGGTGTCCCGAAAGTCATGTCGGCCCATACCGACACGAGTTTCGGGACACTGGGGTGTCCCGAAAGTCATGTCGGCCCATACCGACACGAGTTTCGGGACACTGGGGTGTCCCGAAAGTCATGTCGGCCCATACCGACACGAGTTTCGGGACACTGGGGTGTCCCGAAAGTCATGTCGGCCCATACCGACACGAGTTTCGGGACACTGGGGTGTCGGGACACTGGGGTGACTTTCGGGACTGTCGGGTCATACCGACACGAGTTTCGGGACACTGGGGTGTCCCGAAAGTCATGTCGGCCCATACCGACACGAGTTTCGGGACACTGGGGTGTCCCGAAAGTCATGTCGGCCCATACCGACACGAGTTTCGGGACACTGGGGTGTCCCGAAAGCCATGTCGGCCCATACCGACACGAGTTTCGGGACACTGGGGTGTCCCGAAAGTCATGTCGGCCCATACCGACACGAGTTTCGGGACACTGGGGTGTCCCGAAAGTCATGTCGGCCCATACCGACACGAGTTTCGGGACACTGGGGTGTCCCGAAAGTCATGTCGGCCCATACCGACACGAGTTTCGGGACACTGGGGTGTCCCGAAAGTCATGTCGGCCCATACCGACACGAGTTTCGGGACACTGGGGTGTCCCGAAAGTCATGTCGGCCCATACCGACACGAGTTTCGGGACACTGGGGTGTCCCGAAAGTCATGTCGGCCCATACCGACACGAGTTTCGGGACACTGGGGTGTCCCGAAAGTCATGTCGGCCCATACCGACACGAGTTTCGGGACACTGGGGTGTCCCGAAAGTCATGTCGGCCCATACCGACACGAGTTTCGGGACACTGGGGTGTCCCGAAAGTCATGTCGCCCCATACCGACACGAGTTTCGGGACACTGGGGTGTCCCGAAAGTCATGTCCCGAAAGTCATGTCGGCCCATACCGACACGAGTTTCGGGACACTGGGGTGTCCCGAAGGTCATGTCGGCCCATACCGACACGAGTTTCGGGACACTGGGGTGTCGGGACACTGGGGTGACTTTCGGGACTGTCGGGTCATACCGACACGAGTTTCGGGACACTGGGGTGTCCCGAAAGTCATGTCGGCCCATATCGACACGAGTTTCGATACACTGGGGTGTCCCGAAAGTCATGTCGGCCCATACCGACACGAGTTTCGGGACACTGGGGTGTCCCGATAGTCATGTCGGCCCATACCGACACGAGTTTCGGGACACTGGGGTGTCATGTCGGCCCATACCGACACGAGTTTCGGGACACTGGGGTGCCAATACCGACACGAGTTCGGGACACTGGGGTGTCCCGAAAGTCATGTCGGCCCATATCGACACGAGTTTCGGGACACTGGGGTGTCCCGAAAGTCATGTCGGCCCATACCGACACGAGTTTCGGGACACTGGGGTGTCCCGAAAGTCATGTCGGCCCATATCGACACGAGTTTCGATACACTGGGGTGTCCCGAAAGTCATGTCGGCCCATACCGACACGAGTTTCGGGACACTGGGGTGTCCCGAAAGTCATGTCGGCCCATATCGACACGAGTTTCGATACACTGGGGTGTCCCGAAAGTCATGTCGGCCCATACCGACACGAGTTTCGGGACACTGGGGTGTCCCGAAAGTCATGTCGGCCCATACCGACACGAGTTTCGGGACACTGGGGTGTCCCGAAAGTCACTGGGGTGTCCCGAAAGTCATGTCGGCCCATACCGACACGAGTTTCGGGACACTGGGGTGTCCCGAAAGTCATGTCCCGAAAGTCATGTCGGCCCATACCGACACGAGTTTCGGGACACTGGGGTGTCCCGAAGGTCATGTCGGCCCATACCGACACGAGTTTCGGGACACTGGGGTGTCGGGACACTGGGGTGACTTTCGGGACTGTCGGGTCATACCGACACGAGTTTCGGGACACTGGGGTGTCCCGAAAGTCATGTCGGCCCATACCGACACGAGTTTCGGGACATTGGGGTGTCCCGAAAGTCATGTCGGCCCATACCGACACGAGTTTCGGGACACTGGGGTGTCCCGAAAGTCATGTCGGCCCATACCGACACGAGTTTCGGGACACTGGGGTGTCCCGAAAGTCATGTCGGCCCATACCGACACGAGTTTCGGGACACTGGGGTGTCCCGAAAGTCATGTCGGCCCATACCGACACGAGTTTCGGGACACTGGGGTGTCCCGAAAGTCATGTCGGCCCATACCGACACGAGTTTCGGGACACTGGGGTGTCCCGAAAGTCATGTCGGCCCATACCGACACGAGTTTCGGGACACTGGGGTGTCCCGAAAGTCATGTCGGCCCATACCGACACGAGTTTCGGGACACTGGGGTGTCCCGAAAGTCATGTCGGCCCATACCGACACGAGTTTCGGGACACTGGGGTGTCCCGAAAGTCATGTCGGCCCATACCGACACGAGTTTCGGGACACTGGGGTGTCCCGAAAGTCATGTCGGCCCATACCGACACGAGTTTCGGGACACTGGGGTGTCCCGAAAGTCATGTCGGCCCATACCGACACGAGTTTCGGGACACTGGGGTGTCCCGAAAGTCATGTCGGCCCATACCGACACGAGTTTCGGGACACTGGGGTGTCCCGAAAGTCATGTCGGCCCATACCGACACGAGTTTCGGGACACTGGGGTGTCCCGAAAGTCATGTCGGCCCATACCGACACGAGTTTCGGGACACTGGGGTGTCCCGAAAGTCATGTCGGCCCATACCGACACGAGTTTCGGGACACTGGGGTGTCCCGAAAGTCATGTCGGCCCATACCGACACGAGTTTCGGGACACTGGGGTGTCCCGAAAGTCATGTCGGCCCATACCGACACGAGTTTCGGGACACTGGGGTGTCCCGAAAGTCATGTCGGCCCATACCGACACGAGTTTCGGGACACTGGGGTGTCCCGAAAGTCATGTCGGCCCATACCGACACGTGTTTCGGGACACTGGGGTGTCCCGAAAGTCATGTCGGCCCATACCGACACGAGTCTCGGGACACTGGGGTGTCCCGAAAGTCATGTCGGCCCATACCGACACGAGTTTCGGGACACTGGGGTGTCCCGAAAGTCATGTCGGCCCATACCGACACGAGCTTCGGGACACTGGGGTGTCCCGAAAGTCATGTCGGCCCATACCGACACGAGTTTCGGGACACTGGGGTGTCCCGAAAGTCATGTCGGCCCATACCGACACGAGTTTCGGGACACTGGGGTGTCCCGAAAGTCATGTCGGCCCATACCGACACGAGTTTCGGGACACTGGGGTGTCCCGAAAGTCATGTCGGCCCATACCGACACGAGTTTCGGGACACTGGGGTGTCCCGAAAGTCATGTCGGCCCATACCGACACGAGTTTCGGGACACTGGGGTGTCCCGAAAGTCATGTCGGCCCATACCGACACGAGTTTCGGGACACTGGGGTGTCCCGAAAGTCATGTCCCGAAAGTCATGTCGGCCCATACCGACACGAGTTTCGGGACACTGGG
This sequence comes from Eristalis tenax, assembly GCA_905231855.2. Lineage (NCBI taxonomy): Eukaryota > Metazoa > Arthropoda > Insecta > Diptera > Syrphidae > Eristalis > Eristalis tenax. Next base: position 36,853,929 of record HG993126.1, read on the forward strand.
GTGTCCCGAAGGTCATGTCGGCCCATACCGACACGAGTTTCGGGACACTGGGGTGTCGGGACACTGGGGTGACTTTCGGGACTGTCGGGTCATACCGACACGAGTTTCGGGACACTGGGGTGTCCCGAAAGTCATGTCGGCCCATATCGACACGAGTTTCGATACACTGGGGTGTCCCGAAAGTCATGTCGGCCCATACCGACACGAGTTTCGGGACACTGGGGTGTCCCGATAGTCATGTCGGCCCATACCGACACGAGTTTCGGGACACTGGGGTGTCATGTCGGCCCATACCGACACGAGTTTCGGGACACTGGGGTGTCCCTACTGGGGTGCCAATACCGACACGAGTTCGGGACACTGGGGTGTCCCGAAAGTCATGTCGGCCCATACCGACACGAGTTTCGGGACACTGGGGTGTCCCGAAAGTCATGTTGGCCCATACCGACACGAGTTTCGGGACACTGGGGTGTCCCGAAAGTCATGTCGGCCCATACCGACACGAGTTTCGGGACACTGGGGTGTCCCGAAAGTCATGTCGGCCCATACCGACACGAGTTTCGGGACACTGGGGTGTCCCGAAAGTCATGTCGGCCCATACCGACACGAGTTTCGGGACACTGGGGTGTCCCGAAAGTCATGTCGGCCCATACCGACACGAGTTTCGGGACACTGGGGTGACTTTCGGGACTGTCGGGTCATACCGACACGAGTTTCGGGACACTGGGGTGTCCCGAAAGTCATGTCGGCCCATATCGACACGAGTTTCGATACACTGGGGTGTCCCGAAAGTCATGTCGGCCCATACCGACACGAGTTTCGGGACACTGGGGTGTCCCGATAGTCATGTCGGCCCATACCGACACGAGTTTCGGGACACTGGGGTGTCATGTCGGCCCATACCGACACGAGTTTCGGGACACTGGGGTGTCCCTACTGGGGTGCCAATACCGACACGAGTTTCGGGAAACTGGGGTGTCCCGAAAGTCATGTCGGCCCATACCGACACGAGTTTCGGGACACTGGGGTGTCCATACTGGGGTGCCCATACCGACGAGCTTCGGGACACTGGGGTGTCCCGAAAGTCATGTCGGCCCATACCGACACGAGTTTCGGGACACTGGGGTGTCCCGAAAGTCATGTCGGCCCATACCGACACGAGTTTCGGGACACTGGGGTGTCCCGAAAGTCATGTCGGCCCATACCGACACGAGTTTCGGGACACTGGGGTGTCCCGAAAGTCATGTCGGCCCATACCGACACGAGCTTCGGGACACTGGGGTGTCCCGAAAGTCATGTCGGCCCATACCGACACGAGCTTCGGGACACTGGGGTGTCCCGAAAGTCATGTCGGCCCATACCGACACGAGCTTCGGGACACTGGGGTGTCCCGAAAGTCATGTCGGCCCATACCGACACGAGTTTCGGGACACTGGGGTGTCCCGAAAGTCATGTCGGCCCATACCGACACGAGTTTCGGGACACTGGGCCCATACCGACAAGAGTTTCGGGACACTGGGGTGTCCCGAAAGTCATGTCGGCCCATACCGACACGAGTTTCGGGACACTGGGGTGTCCCGAAAGTCATGTCGGCCCATACCGACACGAGTTTCGGAACACTGGGGTGTCCATACTGGGGTGCTCATACCGACACGAGTTTCGGGACACTGGGGTGTCCCGAAAGTCATGTCGGCCCATACCGACACGAGTTTCGGGACGACACTGGGGTGTCCCGAAAGTCATGTCGGCCCATACCGACACGAGTTTCGGGACGACACTGGGGTGTCCCGAAAGTCATGTCGGCCCATACCGACACGAGTTTCGGGACGACACTGGGGTGTCCCGAAAGTCATGTCGGCCCATACCGACACGAGTTTCGGGACGACACTGGGGTGTCCCGAAAGTCATGTCGGCCCATACCGACACGAGATTCGGGACGACACTGGGGTGTCCCGAAAGTCATGTCGGCCCATACCGACACGAGTTTCGGGACGACACTGGGGTGTCCCGAAAGTCATGTAGGCCCATACCGACACGAGTTTCGGGACACTGGGGCCCCATACGACTGACACTGGGACACTGGGGTCTCCCGAAAGTCATACATCACCAAAGGTGTATACAAGCCATAGTTTGGTCTATTAGGGCCATTATGGCAGTCAGAGCTTGAACTGCCTAAAGGCCTCACATCGACGATGCCAGGTATGCAAAAGTACGTGAAAATTTCGATGTCCTGAAATGCAGCCCAGCGTATCAGAATCGGTTAATGCACACACGAAAACATCACCAAAGGTGTATACAAGCCATAGTTTGGTCTATTAGGGCCATTATGGCAGTCAGAGGTTGAACTGCCTGAAGGCCTCACATCGACGATGCCAGGTATGCAAAAGCACGTGAAAATTTCGATGTCTCGAAATGCAGCCCAGCGTATCAGAATCGGTTAATGCACACACGAAAACATCACCAAAGGTGTATACAAGCCATAGTTTGGTCTAATAGGGCCATTATGGCAGTCAGAGGTTGAACTGCCTAAAGGCCTCACATCGACGATGCCAGGTATGCAAAAGTACGTGAAAATTTCGACGACTCGAAATGCTGCCCAGCGTATCAGAATCGGCTAATACACACACGAAAACATCACCAAAGGTGTATACAAGCCATAGTTTGGTCTATTAGGGCCATTATGGCAGTCAGAGGTTGAACTGCCTAAAGGCCTCACATCGACGATGCCAGGTATGCAAAAGTACGTGAAAATTTCGATGTCTCGAAATGCTGATGGAAATGCTGCCCAGCGTATCAGAATCGGTTAGTACACACACGAAAACATCACCAAAGGTGTATACAAGCCATAGTTTGGTCTATTAGGGCCATTATGGCAGTCAGAGGTTGAACTGCCTTAAGGCCTCACATCGACGATGCCAGGTATGCAAAAGTACGTGAAAATTTCGATGTCCTGAAATGCAGCCCAGCGTATCAGAATCGGTTAATACACACACGAAAACATCACCAAAGGTGTATACAAGCCATAGTTTGGTCTATTAGGGCCATTATGGCAGTCAGAAGTTGAACTGCCTAAATTTCGATGTCCTGAAATGCAGCCCAGCGTATCAGAATCGGTTAATACACACACGAAAACATCATCAAAGGTGTATACAAGCCATAGTTTGGTCTATTATTGCCATTATGGCAGTCAGAGGTTGAACTGCCTAAAGGCCTCACATCGACGATGCCAGGTATGCAAAAGTACGTGAAAATTTCGATGTCCTGAAATGCAGCCCAGCGTATCAGAATAGGTTAATACACACTCGAAAACATCACCAAAGGTGAAAAGTACGTGAAAATTTCAATGTCCTGAAATGCAGCCCAGCGTATCAGATTCGGTTAATACACATTCGAAAAAATCACCAAAGGTGTATACAAGCCATAGTTTGGTCTATTAGGGCCATTATGGCAGTCAGAGGTTGAACTGCCAGAAGGCCTCACATCGACGATGCCAGGTATGCAAAAGTACGTGAAAATTTCGATGTCCTGAAATGCAGCCCAGCGTATCAGAATCGGTTAATGCACACACGAAAACATCACCAAAGGTGTATACAAGCCATAGTTTGGTCTATTAGGGCCATTATGGCAGTCAGAGGTTGAACTGCCTAAAGGCCTCACATCGACGATGCCAGGTATGCAAAAGCACGTGAAAATTTCGATGTCCTGAAATGCAGCCCAGCGTATCAGAATCGGTTAATACACACACGAAAACATCACCAAAGGTGTATACAAGCCATAGTTTGGTCTATTAGGGCCATTATGGCAGTCAGAGGTTGAACTGCCTAAAGGCCTCACATCGACGATGCCAGGTATGCAAAAGTACGTGAAAATTTCGATGTCCTGAAATGCAGCTCAGCGTATCAGAATCGGTTAATACACACACAAAAACATCACCAAAGGTGTATACAAGCCATAGTTTGGTCTATTAGGGCCATTATGGCAGTCAGAGGTTGAACTGCCTTAAGGCCTCACATCGACGATGCCAGGTATGCAAAAGTACGTGAAAATGTCGATGTCCTGAAATGCAGCTCAGCGTATCAGAATCGGTTAATACACACTCGAAAACATCACCAAAGGTGTGTACAAGCCATCGTTTGGTTTATTAGGGCCATTATGGCTGTCAGAGGTTGAACTACCTAAAGGCCTCACATCGACGATGCCAGGTATGCAAAAGTACGTGAAAATTTCGATGTCTCGAAATGCTGATGGAAATGCTGCCCAGCGTATCAGAATCGGTTAATACACACACGAAAACATCACCAAAGGTGTATACAAGCCATAGTTTGGTCTATTAAGGCCATTATGGCAGTCAGAGGTTGAACTGCCTTAAGGCCTCACATCGACGATGCCAGGTATGCAAAAGTACGTGAAAATTTCGATGTCCTGAAATGCAGCTCAGCGTATCAGAATCGGTTAATACACACTCGAAAACATCACCAAAGGTGTGTACAAGCCATCGTTTGGTTTATTAGGGCCATTATGGCTGTCAGAGGTTGAACTACCTAAAGGCCTCACATCGACGATGCCAGGTATGCAAAAGTACGTGAAAATTTCGATGTCTCGAAATGCTGCCCAGCGTATCAGAATCGGTTAGTACACACACGAAAACATCACCAAAGCTGTATACAAGCCATAGTTTGGTCTATTAGGGCCATTATGGCAGTCAGAGGTTGAACTGCCTAAAGGCCTCACATCGACGATGCCAGGTATGCAAAAGTACGTGAAAATTTCGATGTCTCGAAATGCTGATGGAAATGCTGCCCAGCGTATCAGAATCGGTTAGTACACACACGAAAACATCACCAAAGGTGTATACAAGCCATAGTTTGGTCTATTAGGGCCATTATGGCAGTCAGAGGTTGAACTGCCTGAAGGCCTCACATCGACGATGCCAGGTATGCAAAAGCACGTGAAAATTTCGATGTCCTGAAATGCAGCCCAGCGTATCAGAATCGGTTAATGCACACACGAAAACATCACCAAAGGTGTATACAAGCCATAGTTTGGTCTAATAGGGCCATTATGGCAGTCAGAGGTTGAACTGCCTAAAGGCCTCACATCGACGATGACAGGTATGCAAAAGTACGACGTCTCGAAATGCTGCCCAGCGTATCAGAATCGGTTAATACACACACGAAAACATCACCAAAGGTGTATACAAGCCATAGTTTGGTCTATTAGGGCCATTATGGCAGTCAGAGGTTGAACTGCCTAAAGGCCTCACATCGACGATGCCAGGTATGCAAAAGTACGTGAAAATTTCGATGTCCTGAAATGCAGCCCAGCGTATCAGAATCGGTTAATACACACACGAAAACATCACCAAAGGTGTATACAAGCCATAGTTTGGTCTATTAGGGCCATTATGGCAGTCAGAGGTTGAACTGCCTAAAGGCCTCACATCGACGATGCCAGGTATGCAAAAGTACGTGAAAATTTCGATGTCCTGAAATGCAGCCCAGCGTATCAGAATCGGTTAATACACACTCGAAAACATCACCAAAGGTGTATACAAGCCATAGTTTGGTCTATTAGGGCCATTATGGCAGTCAGAGGTTGAACTGCCTAAAGGCCTCACATCGACGATGCCAGGTATGCAAAAGTACGTGAAAATTTCGGTGTCCTGAAATGCAGCCCAGCGTATCAGAATCGGTTAATACACACACGAAAACATCACCAAAGGTGTATACAAGCCATAGTTTGGTCTATTAGGGCCATTATGGCAGTCAGAGGTTGAACTGCCTAAAGGCCTCACATCGACGATGCCAGGTATGCAAAAGTACGTGAAAATTTCGATGTCTCGAAATGCTGATGGAAATGCTGCCCAGCGTATCAGAATCGGTTAATACACACACGAATACATCACCAAAGGTGTATACAAGCCATAGTTTGGTTTATTAGGGCCATTATGGCTGTCAGAGGTTGAACTGCCTAAAGGCCTCACATCGACGATGCCAGGTATGCAAAAGTACGTGAAAATTTCGATGTCCTGAAATGCAGCCCAGCGTATCAGAATCGGTTAATACACACCCGAATACATCACCAAAGGTGTATACAAGCCATAGTTTGGTTTATTAGGGCCATTATGGCTGTCAGAGGTTGAACTGCCTAAAGGCCTCACATCGACGATGCCAGGTATGCAAAAGTACGAGAAAATTTCGATGTCCTGAAATGCAGCCCAGCGTATCAGAATCGGTTAATACACACTCGAAAACATCACCAAAGGTGTATACAAGCCATAGTTTGGTCTATTAGGGCCATTATGGCAGTCAGAGGTTGAACTGCCTGAAGGCCTCACATCGACGATGCTAGGTATGCAAAAGCACGTGAAAATTTCGATGTCCTGAAATGCAGCCCAGCGTATCAGTATCGGTTAATACACACACGAAAACATCACCAAAGGTGTATACAAGCCATAGTTTGGTCTATTAGGGCCATTATGGCAGTCAGAGGTTGAACTGCCTAAAGGCCTCACATCGACGATGCCAGGTATGCAAAAGTACGTGAAAATTTCGATGTCTCGAAATGCTGATGGAAATGCTGCCCAGCGTATCAGAATCGGTTAATACACACACGAAAACATCACCAAAGGTGTATACAAGCCATAGTTTGGTCTATTAGGGCCATTATGGCAGTCAGAGGTTGAACTGCCTTAAGGCCTCACATCGACGATGCCAGGTATGCAAAAGTACGTGAAAATTTCGATGTCCTGAAATGCAGCCCAGCGTATCAGAATCGGTTAATACACACACGAAAACATCACCAAAGGTGTATACAAGCCATAGTTTGGTCTATTAGGGCCATTATGGCAGTCAGAGGTTGAACTGCCTAAAGGCCTCACATCGACGATGCCAGGTATGCAAAAGTACGTGAAAATTTCGATGTCCTGAAATGCAGCCCAGCGTATCAGAATCGGTTAATACACACTCGAAAACATCACCAAAGGTGTATACAAGCCATAGTTTGGTTTATTAGGGCCATTATGGCTGTCAGAGGTTGAACTGCCTAAAGGCCTCACATCGACGATGCCAGGTATGCAAAAGTACGTGAAAATTTCGATGTCTCGAAATGCAGCCCAGCGTATCAGAATCGGTTAATACACACTCGAAAACATCACCAAAGGTGTATACAAGCCATCGTTTGGTTTATTAGGGAAATTATGGCTGTCAGAGGTTGAACTACCTAAAGGCCTCACATCGACGATGCCAGGTATGCAAAAGTACGTGAAAATTCCGATGTCTCGAAATGCTGCCCAGCGTATCAGAATCGGTTAATACACACACGAAAACATCACCAAAGGTGTATACAAGCCATAGTTTGGTCTATTAGGGCCATTATGGCAGTCAGAGGTTGAACTGCCTAAAGGCCTCACATCGACGATGCCAGGTATGCAAAAGTACGTGAAAATTTCGATGTCCTGAAATGCAGCCCAGCGTATCAGAATCGGTTAATACACACTCGAAAACATCACCAAAGGTGTATACAAGCCATAGTTTGGTCTAGTAGGGCCATTATGGCAGTCAGAGGTTGAACTGCCTAAAGGCCTCACATCGACGATGCCAGGTATGCAAAAGTACGTGAAAATTTCGATGTCTCGAAATGCTGCCCAGCGTATCAGAATCGGTTAATACACACACGAAAACATCAACAAAGGTGTATACAAGCCATAGGTTATTCTATTAGGGCCATTATGGCAGTCAGAGGTTGAACTGCCTAAAGGCCTCACATCGACGATGCCAGGTATGCAAAAGTACGTGAAAATTTCGATGTCCTGAAATGCAGCCCAGCGTATCAGAATCGGTTAATACACACACGAAAACATCACCAACGGTGTATACAAGCCATAGTTTGGTCTATTAGGGCCATTATGGCAGTCAGAGGTTGAACTGCCTGAAGGCCTCACATCGACGATGCCAGGTATGCAAAAGTACGTGAAAATTTCGATGTCCTGAAATGCAGCCCAGCGTATCAGAATCGGTTAATGCACACACGAAAACATCACCAAAGGTGTACACAAGCCATAGTTCGGTCTATTAGGGCCATTATGGCAGTCAGAGGTTGAACTGCCTAAAGGCCTCACATCGACGATGCCAGGTATGCAAAAGTACGTGAAAATTTCGATGTCTCGAAATGCTGCCCAGCGTATCAGAATCGGTTAATACACACTCGAAAACATCACCAAAGGTGTATACAAGCCATAGTTTGGTCTATTAGGGCCATTATGGCAGTCAGAGGTTGAACTGCCTGAAGGCCTCACATCGACGATGCCAGGTATGCAAAAGCACGTGAAAATTTCGATGTCCTGAAATGCATCCCAAGTATCAGAATCGGTTAATACACACTCGAAAACATCACCAAAGGTGTATACAAGCCATAGTTTGGTCTATTAGGGCCATTATGGCAGTCAGAGGTTGAACTGCCTAAAGGCCTCACATCGACGATGCCAGGTATGCAAAAGTACGTGAAAATTTCGATGTCTCGAAATGCTGATGGAAATGCTGCCCAGCGTATCAGAATCGGTTAATACACACACGAAAACATCACCAAAGGTGTATACAAGCCATAGTTTGGTCTATTAGGGCCATTATGGCAGTCAGAGGTTGAACTGCCTTAAGGCCTCACATCGACGATGCCAGGTATGCAAAAGTACGTGAAAATTTCGATGTCCTGAAATGCAGCCCAGCGTATCAGAATCGGTTAATACACACACGAAAACATCACCAAAGGTGTATACAAGCCATAGTTTGGTCTATTAGGGCCATTATGGCAGTCAGAGGTTGAACTGCCTAAAGGCCTCACATCGACGATGCCAGGTATGCAAAAGTACGTGAAAATTTCGATGTCCTGAAATGCAGCCCAGCGTATCAGAATCGGTTAATACACACACGAAAACATCACCAACGGTGTATACAAGCCATAGTTTGGTCTATTAGGGCCATTATGGCAGTCAGAGGTTGAACTGCCTGAAGGCCTCACATCGACGATGCCAGGTATGCAAAAGTACGTGAAAATTTCGATGTCCTGAAATGCAGCCCAGCGTATCAGAATCGGTTAATGCACACACGAAAACATCACCAAAGGTGTATACAAGCCATAGTTCGGTCTATTAGGGCCATTATGGCAGTCAGAGGTTGAACTGCCTAAAGGCCTCACATCGACGATGCCAGGTATGCAAAAGTACGTGAAAATTTCGATGTCTCGAAATGCTGCCCAGCGTATCAGAATCGGTTAATACACACTCGAAAGCATCACCAAAGGTGTATACAAGCCATAGTTTGGTCTATTAGGGCCATTATGGCAGTCAGAGGTTGAACTGCCTGAAGGCCTCACATCGACGATGCCAGGTATGCAAAAGTACGTGAAAATTTCGATGTCTCGAAATGCTGCCCAGCGTATCAGAATCGGTTAATACACACACGAAAACATCAACAAAGGTGTATACAAGCCATAGGTTATTCTATTAGGGCCATTATGGCAGTCAGAGGTTGAACTGCCTAAAGGCCTCACATCGACGATGCCAGGTATGCAAAAGTACGTGAAAATTTCGATGTCCTGAAATGCAGCCCAGCGTATCAGAATCGGTTAATACACACACGAAAACATCACCAACGGTGTATACAAGCCATAGTTTGGTCTATTAGGGCCATTATGGCAGTCAGAGGTTGAACTGCCTGAAGGCCTCACATCGACGATGCCAGGTATGCAAAAGTACGTGAAAATTTCGATGTCCTGAAATGCAGCCCAGCGTATCAGAATCGGTTAATGCACACACGAAAACATCACCAAAGGTGTATACAAGCCATAGTTCGGTCTATTAGGGCCATTATGGCAGTCAGAGGTTGAACTGCCTAAAGGCCTCACATCGACGATGCCAGGTATGCAAAAGTACGTGAAAATTTCGATGTCTCGAAATGCTGCCCAGCGTATCAGAATCGGTTAATACACACTCGAAAGCATCACCAAAGGTGTATACAAGCCATAGTTTGGTCTATTAGGGCCATTATGGCAGTCAGAGGTTGAACTGCCTGAAGGCCTCACATCGACGATGCCAGGTATGCAAAAGCACGTGAAAATTTCGATGTCCTGAAATGCATCCCAAGTATCAGAATCGGTTAATACACACTCGAAAACATCACCAAAGGTGTATACAAGCCATCGTTCGGTTTATTAGGGCCATTATGGCTGTCAGAGGTTGAACTACCTTAAGGCCTCACATCGACGATGCCAGGTATGCAAAAGTACGTGAAAATTTCGATGTCTCGAAATGCTGCCCAGCGTATCAGAATCGGTTAATACACACACGAAAACATCACCAAAGGTGTATACAAGCCATAGTTTGGTCTATTAGGGCCATTATGGCAGTCAGAGGTTGAACTGCCTGAAGGCCTCACATCGACGATGCCAGGTATGCAAAAGTACGTGAAAATTTCGATGTCTCGAAATGCTGATGGAAATGCTGCCCAGCGTATCAGAATCGGTTAGTACACACACGAAAACATCACCAAAGGTGTATACAAGCCATAGTTTGGTCTATTAGGGCCATAATGGCAGTCAGAGGTTGAACTGCCTGAAGGCCTCACATCGACGATGCCAGGTATGCAAAAGTACGTGAAAATTTCGATGTCCTGAAATGCAGCCCAGCGTATCAGAATCGGTTAATGCACACACGAAAACATCACCAAAGGTGTATACAAGCCATAGTTTGGTCTATTAGGGCCATTATGGCAGTCAGAGGTTGAACTGCCTGAAGGCCTCACATCGACGATGCCAGGTATGCAAAAGCACGTGAAAATTTCGATGTCCTGAAATGCAGCCCAGCGTATCAGAATCGGTTAGTACACACACGAAAACATCACCAAAGGTGTATACAAGCCATAGTTTGGTCTAATAGGGCCATTATGGCAGTCAGAGGTTGAACTGCCTAAAGGCCTCACATCGACGATGCCAGGTATGCAAAAGTACGACGTCTCGAAATGCTGCCCAGCGTATCAGAATCGGTTAATACACACACGAAAACATCACCAAAGGTGTATACAAGCCATAGTTTGGTCTAATAGGGCCATTATGGCAGTCAGAGGTTGAACTGCCTGAAGGCCTCACATCGACGATGCCAGGTATGCAAAAGTACGTGAAAATTTCGATGTCTCGAAATGCTGATGGAAATGCTGCCCAGCGTATCAGAATCGGTTAGTACACACACGAAAACATCACCAAAGGTGTATACAAGCCATAGTTTGGTCTATTAGGGCCATTATGGCAGTCAGAGGTTGAACTGCCTTAAGGCCTCACATCGACGATGCCAGGTATGCAAAAGTACGTGAAAATTTCGATGTCCTGAAATGCAGCCCAGCGTATCAGAATCGGTTAATACACACACGAAAACATCACCAAAGGTGTATACAAGCCATAGTTTGGTCTATTAGGGCCATTATGGCGGTCAGAGGTTGAACTGCCTAAAGGCCTCACATCGACGATGCCAGGTATGCAAAAGTACGTGAAAATTTCGATGTCCTGAAATGCAGCCCAGCGTATCAGAATCGGTTAATACACACTCGAAAACATCACCAAAGGTGTATACAAGCCATAGTTTGGTTTATTAGGGCCATTATGGCTGTCAGAGGTTGAACTGCCTAAAGGCCTCACATCGACGATGCCAGGTATGCAAAAGTACGTGAAAATTTCGATGTCTCGAAATGCAGCCCAGCGTATCAGAATCGGTTAATACACACTCGAAAACATCACCAAAGGTGTATACAAGCCATAGTTTTGTCTAGTAGGGCCATTATGGCAGTCAGAGGTTGAACTGCCTAAAGGCCTCACATCGACGATGCCAGGTATGCAAAAGTACGTGAAAATTTTGATGTCTCGAAATGCTGCCCAGCGTATCAGAATCGGTTAATACACACACGAAAACATCACCAAAGGTGTATACAAGCCATAGTTTTGTCTAGTAGGGCCATTATGGCAGTCAGAGGTTGAACTGCCTAAAGGCCTCACATCGACGATGCCAGGTATGCAAAAGTACGTGAAAATTTCGATGTCCTGAAATGCAGCCCAGCGTATCAGAATCGGTTAATACACACACGAAAACATCACCAAAGGTGTATACAAGCCATAGGTTATTCTATTAGGGCCATTATGGCAGTCAGAGGTTGAACTGCCTAAAGGCCTCACATCGACGATGCCAGGTATGCAAAAGTACGTGAAAATTTCGATGTCCTGAAATGCAGCCCAGCGTATCAGAATCGGTTAATACACACTCGAAAACATCACCAAAGGTGTATACAAGCCATAGTTTGGTCTATTAGGGCCATTATGGCTGTCAGAGGTTGAACTGCCTGAAGGCCTCACATCGACGATGCCAGGTATGCAAAAGTACGTGAAAATTTCGATGTCCTGAAATGCAGCCCAGCGTATCAGAATCGGTTAATGCACACACGAAAACATCACCAAAGGTGTATACAAGCCATAGTTTGGTCTATTAGGGTCATTATGGCAGTCACAGGTTGAACTGCCTAAAGGCCTCACATCGACGATGCCAGGTATGCAAAAGTACGTGAAAATTTCGATGTCCTGAAATGCAGCCCAGCGTATCAGAATCGGTTAATACACACACGAAAACATCACCAAAGGTGTATACAAGCCATAGTCAGTCATGAGGTTGAACGGCAGTCAGAGGTTGAATGGCAGTCAGAGGTTGAACCGCCTAAAGGCCTCACATCGACGATGCCAGGTATGCAAAAGTACGTGAAAATTTCGATGTCCTGAAATGCAGCCCAGCGTATCAGAATCGGTTAGTACACACACGAAAACATCACCAAAGGTGTATACAAGCCATAGTTTGGTCTAATAGGGCCATTATGGCAGTCAGAGGTTGAACTGCCTAAAGGCCTCACATCGACGATGCCAGGTATGCAAAAGTACGACGTCTCGAAATGCTGCCCAGCGTATCAGAATCGGTTAATACACACACGAAAACATCACCAAAGGTGTATACAAGCCATAGTTTGGTCTAATAGGGCCATTATGGCAGTCAGAGGTTGAACTGCCTGAAGGCCTCACATCGACGATGCCAGGTATGCAAAAGTACGTGAAAATTTCGATGTCTCGAAATGCTGATGGAAATGCTGCCCAGCGTATCAGAATCGGTTAGTACACACACGAAAACATCACCAAAGGTGTATACAAGCCATAGTTTGGTCTATTAGGGCCATTATGGCAGTCAGAGGTTGAACTGCCTTAAGGCCTCACATCGACGATGCCAGGTATGCAAAAGTACGTGAAAATTTCGATGTCCTGAAATGCAGCCCAGCGTATCAGAATCGGTTAATACACACACGAAAACATCACCAAAGGTGTATACAAGCCATAGTTTGGTCTATTAGGGCCATTATGGCGGTCAGAGGTTGAACTGCCTAAAGGCCTCACATCGACGATGCCAGGTATGCAAAAGTACGTGAAAATTTCGATGTCCTGAAATGCAGCCCAGCGTATCAGAATCGGTTAATACACACTCGAAAACATCACCAAAGGTGTATACAAGCCATAGTTTGGTTTATTAGGGCCATTATGGCTGTCAGAGGTTGAACTGCCTAAAGGCCTCACATCGACGATGCCAGGTATGCAAAAGTACGTGAAAATTTCGATGTCTCGAAATGCAGCCCAGCGTATCAGAATCGGTTAATACACACTCGAAAACATCACCAAAGGTGTATACAAGCCATAGTTTTGTCTAGTAGGGCCATTATGGCAGTCAGAGGTTGAACTGCCTAAAGGCCTCACATCGACGATGCCAGGTATGCAAAAGTACGTGAAAATTTTGATGTCTCGAAATGCTGCCCAGCGTATCAGAATCGGTTAATACACACACGAAAACATCACCAAAGGTGTATACAAGCCATAGTTTTGTCTAGTAGGGCCATTATGGCAGTCAGAGGTTGAACTGCCTAAAGGCCTCACATCGACGATGCCAGGTATGCAAAAGTACGTGAAAATTTCGATGTCTCGAAATGCAGCCCAGCGTATCAGAATCGGTTAATACACACTCGAAAACATCACCAAAGGTGTATACAAGCCATAGTTTTGTCTAGTAGGGCCATTATGGCAGTCAGAGGTTGAACTGCCTAAAGGCCTCACATCGACGATGCCAGGTATGCAAAAGTACGTGAAAATTTTGATGTCTCGAAATGCTGCCCAGCGTATCAGAATCGGTTAATACACACACGAAAACATCACCAAAGGTGTATACAAGCCATAGTTTTGTCTAGTAGGGCCATTATGGCAGTCAGAGGTTGAACTGCCTAAAGGCCTCACATCGACGATGCCAGGTATGCAAAAGTACGTGAAAATTTCGATGTCCTGAAATGCAGCCCAGCGTATCAGAATCGGTTAATACACACACGAAAACATCACCAAAGGTGTATACAAGCCATAGTTTTGTCTAGTAGGGCCATTATGGCAGTCAGAGGTTGAACTGCCTAAAGGCCTCACATCGACGATGCCAGGTATGCAAAAGTACGTGAAAATTTCGATGTCTCGAAATGCTGATGGAAATGCTGCCCAGCGTATCAGAATCGGTTAATGCACACACGAAAACATCACCAAAGGTGTATACAAGCCATAGTTTGGTCTATTAGGGCCATTATGGCAGTCAGAGGTTGAACTGCCTAAAGGCCTCACATCGACGATGCCAGGTATGCAAAAGTACGTGAAAATTTCGATGTCCTGAAATGCAGCCCAGCGTATCAGAATCGGTTAGTACACACACGAAAACATCACCAAAGGTGTATACAAGCCATAGTCAGTCATGAGGTTGAACGGCAGTCAGAGGTTGAATGGCAGTCAGAGGTTGAACCGCCTAAAGGCCTCACATCGACGATGCCAGGTATGCAAAAGTACGTGAAAATTTCGATGTCCTGAAATGCAGCCCAGCGTATCAGAATCGGTTAATACACACACGAAAACATCACCAAAGGTGTATACAAACCATAGTTTGGTCTATTAGGGCCATTATGGCAGTCAGAGGTTGAACTGCCTAAAGGCCTCACATCGACGATGCCAGGTATGCAAAAGTACGTGAAAATTTCGATGTCCTGAAATGCAGCCCAGCGTATCAGAATCGGTTAATACACACACGCAAACATCACCAAAGGTGTATACAAGCCATAGTCAGTCATGAGGTTGAACGGCAGTCAGAGGTTGAATGGCAGTCAGAGGTTGAACCGCCTAAAGGCCTCACATCGACGATGCCAGGTATGCAAAAGTACGTGAAAATTTCGATGTCCTGAAATGCAGCCCAGCGTATCAGAATCGGTTAATACACACTCGAAAACATCACCAAAGGTGTATACAAGCCATAGTTTGGTTTATTAGGGCCATTAAGGCAGTCAGAGGTTGAACTGCCTAAAGGCCTCACATCGACGATGCCAGGTATGCAAAAGTACGTGAAAATTTCGATGTCCTGAAATGCAGCCCAGCGTATCAGAATCGGTTAATACACACACGAAAACATCACCAAAGGTGTATACAAGCCATAGGTTATTCTATTAGGGCCATTATGGCAGTCAGAGGTTGAACTGCCTAAAGGCCTCACATCGACGATGCCAGGTATGCAAAAGTACGTGAAAATTTCGATGTCCTGAAATGCAGCCCAGCGTATCAGAATCGGTTAATACACACTCGAAAACATCACCAAAGGTGTATACAAGCCATAGTTTGGTCTATTAGGGCCATTATGGCTGTCAGAGGTTGAACTGCCTGAAGGCCTCACATCGACGATGCCAGGTATGCAAAAGTACGTGAAAATTTCGATGTCCTGAAATGCAGCCCAGCGTATCAGAATCGGTTAATGCACACACGAAAACATCACCAAAGGTGTATACAAGCCATAGTTTGGTCTATTAGGGTCATTATGGCAGTCACAGGTTGAACTGCCTAAAGGCCTCACATCGACGATGCCAGGTATGCAAAAGTACGTGAAAATTTCGATGTCCTGAAATGCAGCCCAGCGTATCAGAATCGGTTAATACACACACGAAAACATCACCAAAGGTGTATACAAGCCATAGTCAGTCATGAGGTTGAACGGCAGTCAGAGGTTGAATGGCAGTCAGAGGTTGAACCGCCTAAAGGCCTCACATCGACGATGCCAGGTATGCAAAAGTACGTGAAAATTTCGATGTCCTGAAATGCAGCCCAGCGTATCAGAATCGGTTAATACACACACGAAAACATCACCAAAGGTGTATACAAGCCATAGTTTGGTCTATTAGGGCCATTATGGCAGTCAGAGGTTGAACTGCCTAAAGGCCTCACATCGACGATGCCAGGTATGCAAAAGTACGTGAAAATTTCGATGTCCTGAAATGCAGCCCAGCGTATCAGAATCGGTTAATACACACACGAAAACATCATCAAAGGTGTATACAAGCCATAGTTTGGTCTATTAGGGCCATTATGGCAGTCAGAGGTTGAACTGCCTAAAGGCCTCACATCGACGATGCCAGGTATGCAAAAGTACGTGAAATACACGAAAACATCACCAAAGGTGTATACAAGCCATAGTTTGGTCTATTAGGGCCATTATGGCAGTCAGAGCTTGAACTGCCTAAAGGCCTCACATCGACGATGCCAGGTATGCAAAAGTACGTGAAAATTTAAATGTCCTGAAATACAGCCCAGCGTATCACAATCGGTTAATACACACACGAAAACATCACCAAAGGTGTATACAAGCCATAGTCAGTCATGAGGTTGAACGGCAGTCAGAGGTTGAATGGCAGTCAGAGGTTGAACCGCCTAAAGGCCTCACATCGACGATGCCAGGTATGCAAAAGTACGTGAAAATTTCGATGTCCTGAAATGCAGCCCAGCGAATCAGAATCGGTTAATACACACACGAAAACATCACCAAAGGTGTATACAAGCCATAGTTTGGTCTATTAGGGCCATTATGGCAGTCAGAGGTTGAACTGCCTAAAGGCCTCACATCGACGATGCCAGGTATGCAAAAGTACGTGAAAATTTCGATGTCTCGAAATGCTGCCCAGCGTATCAGAATCGGTTAGTACACACACGAAAACATCACCAATGGTGTATACAAGCCATAGTTTGGTCTATTAGGGCCATTATGGCAGTCAGAGGTTGAACTGCCTAAAGGCCTCACATCGACGATGCCAGGTATGCAAAAGTACGTGAAAATTTCGATGTCTCGAAATGCTGCCCAGCGTATCAGAATCGGTAAGTACACACACGAAAACATCACCAATGGTGTATACAAGCCATAGTTTGGTATATTAGGGCCATTATGGCAGTCAGAGGTTGAACTGCCTAAAGGCCTCACATCGACGATGCCAGGTATGCAAAAGTACGTGAAAATTTCGATGTCTGAACTGATACGCTGATGTCTCGAAATGCTGCCCAGCGTATCAGAATCGGTTAGTACACACACGAAAACATCACCAAAGGTGTATACAAGCCATAGTTTGGTCTATTAGGGCCATTATGGCAGTCAGAGGTTGAACTGCCTAAAGGCCTCACTTCGACGATGCCAGGTATGCAAAAGTACGTGAAAATTTCGATGTCCTGAAATGCAGCCCAGCGTATCAGAATCGGTTAGTGCACACACGGAAACATCACCAAAGGTGTATACAAGCCATAGTTTGGTCTATTAGGGCCATTATGGCAGTCAGAGGTTGAACTGCCTAAAGGCCTCACATCGACGATGCCAGGTATGCAAAAGTACGAGAAAATTTCGATGTCCTGAAATGCAGCCCAGCGTATCAGAATCGGTTAGTACACACACGAAAACATCACCAAAGGTGTATACAAGCCATAGTTTGGTCTATTAGGGCCATTATGGCAGTCAGAGCTTGAACTGCCTAAAGGCTTCACATCGACGATGCTAGGTATGCAAAAGTACGTGAAAATTTAAATGTCCTGAAATGCAGCCCAGCGTATCAGAATCGGTTAGTACACACACGAAAACATCACCAAAGGTGTATACAAGCCATAGTTTGGACTATTAGGGCCATTATGGCAGTCAGAGGTTGAACTGCCTAAAGGCCTCACATCGACGATGCCAGGTATGCAAAAGTACGTGAAAATTTCGATGTCTCGAAATGCTGCCCAGCGTATCCATTATGGCCCAGCGGGCCATTATGGCAGTCAGAGGTTGAACTGCCTAAAGGCCTCACAACGACGATGCCAGGTATGCAAAAGTACGTGAAAATTTAAATGTCCTGAAATGCAGCCCAGCGTATCAGAATCGGTTAGTACACACACGAAAACATCACCAAAGGTGTATACAAGCCATAGTTTGGTCTATTAGGGCCATTATGGCAGTCAGAGCTTGAACTGCCTAAAGGCTTCACATCGACGATGCTAGGTATGCAAAAGTACGTGAAAATTTAAATGTCCTGAAATGCAGCCCAGCGTATCAGAATCGGTTAGTACACACACGAAAACATCACCAAAGGTGTATACAAGCCATAGTTTGGACTATTAGGGCCATTATGGCAGTCAGAGGTTGAACTGCCTAAAGGCCTCACATCGACGATGCCAGGTATGCAAAAGTACGTGAAAATTTCGATGTCCTGAAATACAGCCCAGCGTATCAGAATCGGTTAATACACACACGAAAACATCACCAAAGGTGTATACAAGCTATAGTTTGGTCTATTAGGGCCATTATGGCAGTCAGAGGTTGAACTGCCTAAAGGCCTCACATCGACGATGCCAGGTATGCAAAAGTACGAGAAAATTTCGATGTCCTGAAATGCAGCCCAGCGTATCAGAATCGGTTAATACACACACGAAAACATCACCAAAGTTTGGTCTATTAGGGCCATTATGGCAGTCAGAGGTTGAACTGCCTAAAGGCCTCACATCGACGATGCCAGGTATGCAAAAGTACGTGAAAATTTCGATGTCCTGAAATACAGCCCAGCGTATCAGAATCGGTTAATACACACACGAAAACATCACCAAAGGTGTATACAAGCCATAGTTTGGTCTATTAGGGCCATTATGGCAGTCAGAGGTTGAACTGCCTAAAGGCCTCACATCGACGATGCCAGGTATGCAAAAGTACGTGAAAATTTCGATGTCCTGAAATGCAGCCCAGCGTATCAGAATCGGTTAATACACACACGAAAACATCACCAAAGGTGTATACAAGCCATAGTTTGGTCTATTAGGGCCATTATGGCAGTCAGAGGTTGAACTGCCTAAAGGCCTCACATCGACGATGCCAGGTATGCAAGAGTACGTGAAAATTTCGATGTCTCGAAATGCTGCCCAGAGTATCAGAATCGGTTAGTACACATACGAAGACATCACCAAAGGTGTATACAAGCCATAGTTTGGTCTATTAGGGCCATTATGGCAGTCAGAGGTTGAACTGCCTAAAGGCCTCACATCGACGATGCCAGGTATGCAAAAGTACGTGAAAATTTCGATGTCCTGAAATGCAGCCCAGCGTATCAGAATCGGTTAATACACACACGAAAACATCACCAAAGGTGTATACAAGCCATAGTTTGGTCTATTAGGGCCATTATGGCAGTCAGAGGTTGAACTGCCTAAAGGCCTCACATCGACGATGCCAGGTATGCAAAAGTACGTGAAAATTTCGATGTCTCGAAATGCTGCCCAGCGTATCCATTATGGCCCAGCGGGCCATTATGGCAGTCAGAGGTTGAACTGCCTAAAGGCCTCACATCGACGATGCCAGGTATGCAAGAGTACGTGAAAATTTCGATGTCTCGAAATGCTGCCCAGAGTATCAGAATCGGTTAGTACACATACGAAGACATCACCAAAGGTGTATACAAGCCATAGTTTGGTCTATTAGGGCCATTATGGCAGTCAGAGGTTGAACTGCCTAAAGGCCTCACATCGACGATGCCAGGTATGCAAAAGTACGTGAAAATTTCGATGTCCTGAAATGCAGCCCAGCGTATCAGAATCGGTTAACACACACACGAAAACATCACCAAAGGTGTATACAAGCCATAGTTTGGTCTATTAGGGCCATTATGGCAGTCAGAGGTTGAACTGCCTAAAGGCCTCACATCGACGATGCCAGGTATGCAAAAGTACGTGAAAATTTCGATGTCTCGAAATGCTGCCCAGCGTATCCATTATGGCCCAGCGGGCCATTATGGCAGTCAGAGGTTGAACTGCCTAAAGGCCTCACATCGACGATGCCAGGTATGCAAAAGTACGTGAAAATTTAAATGTCCTGAAATGCAGCCCAGCGTATCAGAATCGGTTAGTACACATACGAAGACATCACCAAAGGTGTATACAAGCCATAGTTTGGTCTATTAGGGCCATTATGGCAGTCAGAGGTTGAACTGCCTAAAGGCCTCACATCGACGATGCCAGGTATGCAAAAGTACGTGAAAATTTCGATGTCCTGAAATGCAGCCCAGCGTATCAGAATCGGTTAATACACACACGAAAACATCACCAAAGGTGTATACAAGCCATAGTTTGGTCTATTAGGGCCATTATGGCAGTCAGAGGTTGAACTGCCTAAAGGCCTCACATCGACGATGCCAGGTATGCAAAAGTACGTGAAAATTTCGATGTCTCGAAATGCTGCCCAGCGTATCAGAATCGGTTAGTACACACACGAAAACATCACCAAAGGTGTATACAAGCCATAGTTTGGTCTATTAGGGCCATTATGGCAGTCAGAGGTTGAACTGCCTAAAGGCCTCACATCGACGATGCCAGGTATGCAAAAGTACGTGAAAATTTCGATGTCTCGAAATGCTGCCCAGCGTATCCATTATGGCCCAGCGGGCCATTATGGCAGTCAGAGGTTGAACTGCCTAAAGGCCTCACATCGACGATGCCAGGTATGCAAAAGTACGTGAAAATTTCGATGTCCTGAAATGCAGCCCAGCGTATCAGAATCGGTTAGTACACACACGAAAACATCACCAAAGGTGTATACAAGCCATAGTTTGGACTATTAGGGCCATTATGGCAGTCAGAGGTTGAACTGCCTAAAGGCCTCACATCGACGATGCCAGGTATGCAAAAGTACGTGAAAATTTCGATGTCCTGAAATACAGCCCAGCGTATCAGAATCGGTTAATACACACACGAAAACATCACCAAAGGTGTATACAAGCCATAGTTTGGTCTATTAGGGCCATTATGGCAGTCAGAGGTTGAACTGCCTAAAGGCCTCACATCGACGATGCCAGGTATGCAAAAGTACGTGAAAATTTCGATGTCCTGAAATGCAGCCCAGCGTATCAGAATCGGTTAATACACACACGAAAACATCACCAAAGGTGTATACAAGCCATAGTTTGGTCTATTAGGGCCATTATGGCAGTCAGAGGTTGAACTGCCTAAAGGCCTCACATCGACGATGCCAGGTATGCAAAAGTACGTGAAAATTTCGATGTCTCGAAATGCTGCCCAGCGTATCCATTATGGCCCAGCGGGCCATTATGGCAGTCAGAGGTTGAACTGCCTAAAGGCCTCACATCGACGATGCCAGGTATGCAAAAGTACGTGAAAATTTAAATGTCCTGAAATGCAGCCCAGCGTATCAGAATCGGTTAGTACACACACGAAAACATCACCAAAGGTGTATACAAGCCATAGTTTGGACTATTAGGGCCATTATGGCAGTCAGAGGTTGAACTGCCTAAAGGCCTCACATCGACGATGCCAGGTATGCAAAAGTACGTGAAAATTTCGATGTCCTGAAATACAGCCCAGCGTATCAGAATCGGTTAATACACACACGAAAACATCACCAAAGGTGTATACAAGCCATAGTTTGGTCTATTAGGGCCATTATGGCAGTCAGAGGTTGAACTGCCTAAAGGCCTCACATCGACGATGCCAGGTATGCAAAAGTACGTGAAAATTTCGATGTCCTGAAATGCAGCCCAGCGTATCAGAATCGGTTAATACACACACGAAAACATCACCAAAGGTGTATACAAGCCATAGTTTGGTCTATTAGGGCCATTATGGCAGTCAGAGGTTGAACTGCCTAAAGGCCTCACATCGACGATGCCAGGTATGCAAAAGTACGTGAAAATTTCGATGTCTCGAAATGCTGCCCAGCGTATCAGAATCGGTTAGTACACACACGAAAACATCACCAAAGGTGTATACAAGCCATAGTTTGGTCTATTAGGGCCATTATGGCAGTCAGAGGTTGAACTGCCTAAAGGCCTCACATCGACGATGCCAGGTATGCAAAAGTACGTGAAAATTTCGATGTCTCGAAATGCTGCCCAGCGTATCCATTATGGCCCAGCGGGCCATTATGGCAGTCAGAGGTTGAACTGCCTAAAGGCCTCACATCGACGATGCCAGGTATGCAAAAGTACGAGAAAATTTCGATGTCCTGAAATGCAGCCCAGCGTATCAGAATCGGTTTATACACACACGAAAACATCACCAAAGTTTGGTCTATTAGGGCCATTATGGCAGTCAGAGGTTGAACTGCCTAAAGGCCTCACATCGACGATGCCAGGTATGCAAAAGTACGTGAAAATTTCGATGTCCTGAAATACAGCCCAGCGTATCAGAATCGGTTAATACACACACGAAAACATCACCAAAGGTGTATACAAGCCATAGTTTGGTCTATTAGGGCCATTATGGCAGTCAGAGGTTGAACTGCCTAAAGGCCTCACATCGACGATGCCAGGTATGCAAAAGTACGTGAAAATTTCGATGTCTCGAAATGCTGCCCAGAGTATCAGAATCGGTTAGTACACATACGAAGACATCACCAAAGGTGTATACAAGCCATAGTTTGGTCTATTAGGGCCATTATGGCAGTCAGAGGTTGAACTGCCTAAAGGCCTCACATCGACGATGCCAGGTATGCAAAAGTACGTGAAAATTTCGATGTCCTGAAATGCAGCCCAGCGTATCAGAATCGGTTAATACACACACGAAAACATCACCAAAGGTGTATACAAGCCATAGTTTGGTCTATTAGGGCCATTATGGCAGTCAGAGGTTGAACTGCCTAAAGGCCTCACATCGTATGCAAAAGTACGTGAAAATTTCGATGTCTCGAAATGCTGCCCAGCGTATCAGAATCGGTTAGTACACACACGAAAACATCACCAAAGGTGTATACAAGCCATAGTTTGGTCTATTAGGGCCATTATGGCAGTCAGAGGTTGAACTGCCTAAAGGCCTCACATCGTATGCAAAAGTACGTGAAAATTTCGATGTCTCGAAATGCTGCCCAGCGTATCAGAATCGGTTAGTACACACACGAAAACATCACCAAAGGTGTATACAAGCCATAGTTTGGTCTATTAGGGCCATTATGGCAGTCAGAGGTTGAACTGCCTAAAGGCCTCACATCGACGATGCCAGGTATGCAAAAGTACGTGAAAATTTCGATATCTCGAAATGCTGCCCAGCGTATCCATTATGGCCCAGCGGGCCATTATGGCAGTCAGAGGTTGAACTGCCTAAAGGCCTCACATCGACGATGCCAGGTATGCAAAAGTACGTGAAAATTTAAATGTCCTGAAATGCAGCCCAGCGTATCAGAATCGGTTAGTACACACACGAAAACATCACCAAAGGTGTATACAAGCCATAGTTTGGTCTATTAGGGCCATTATGGCAGTCAGAGGTTGAACTGCCTAAAGGCCTCACATCGACGATGCCAGGTATGCAAAAGTACGTGAAAATTTAAATGTCCTGAAATGCAGCCCAGCGTATCAGAATCGGTTAGTACACACACGAAAACATCACCAAAGGTGTATACAAGCCATAGTTTGGTCTATTAGGGCCCTTATGTCAGTCAGAGGTTGAACTGCCAAAGGCCTCACATCGACGATGCCAGGTATGCAAAAGTACGTGAAAATTTAAATGTCCTGAAATGCAGCCCAGCGTATCAGAATCGGTTAGTACACACACGAAAACATCACCAAAGGTGTATACAAGCCATAGTTTGGTCTATTAGGGCCATTATGGCAGTCAGAGGTTGCACTGCCTAAAGGCCTCACATCGACGATGCCAGGTATGCAAAAGTACGTGAAAATTTCGATGTCTCGAAATGCTGCCCAGCGTATCAGAATCGGTTAGTACACACACGAAAACATCACCAAAGGTGTATACAAGCCATAGTTTGGTCTATTAGGGTCATTACGGCAGTCAGAGGTTGAACTGCCTAAAGGCCTCACATCGACGATGCCAGGTATGCAAAAGTACGTGAAAATTTAAATGTCCTGAAATGCAGCCCAGCGTATCAGAATCGGTTAGTACACACACGAAAACATCACCAAAGGTGTATACAAGCCATAGTTTGGTCTATTAGGGCCATTATGGCAGTCAGAGGTTGAACTGCCTAAAGGCCTCACATCGACGATGCCAGGTATGCAAAAGTACGTGAAAATTTCGATGTCTCGAAATGCTGCCCAGCGTATCAGAATCGGTTAGTACACACACGAAAACATCACCAAAGGTGTATACAAGCCATAGTTTGGTCTATTAGGGTCATTACGGCAGTCAGAGGTTGAACTGCCTAAAGGCCTCACATCGACGATGCCAGGTATGCAAAAGTACGTGAAAATTTAAATGTCCTGAAATGCAGCCCAGCGTATCAGAATCGGTTAGTACACACACGAAAACATCACCAAAGGTGTATACAAGCCATAGTTTGGTCTATTAGGGCCATTATGACAGTCAGAGGTTGAACTGCCTAAAGGCCTCACATCGACGATGCCAGGTATGCAAAAGTACGTGAAAATTTCGATGTCTCGAAATGCTGCCCAGCGTATCAGAATCGGTTAGTACACACACGAAAACATCACCAAAGGTGTATACAAACCATAGTTTGGTCTATTAGGGCCCTTATGTCAGTCAGAGGTTGAACTGCCAAAGGCCTCACATCGACGATGCCAGGTATGCAAAAGTACTGAAAATTTAAATGTCCTGAAATGCAGCCCAGCGTATCAGAATCGGTTAGTACACACACGAAAACATCACCAAAGGTGTATACAAGCCATAGTTTGGTCTATTAGGGCCATTATGGCAGTCAGAGGTTGCACTGCCTAAAGGCCTCACATCGACGATGCCAGGTATGCAAAAGTACGTGAAAATTTAAATGTCCTGAAATGCAGCCCAGCGTATCAGAATCGGTTAGTACACACACGAAAACATCACCAAAGGTGTATACAAGCCATAGTTTGGTCTATTAGGGCCCTTATGTCAGTCAGAGGTTGAACTGCCAAAGGCCTCACATCGACGATGCCAGGTATGCAAAAGTACGTGAAAATTTAAATGTCCTGAAATGCAGCCCAGCGTATCAGAATCGGTTAGTACACACACGAAAACATCACCAAAGGTGTATACAAGCCATAGTTTGGTCTATTAGGGCCATTATGGCAGTCAGAGGTTGCACTGCCTAAAGGCCTCACATCGACGATGCCAGGTATGCAAAAGTACGTGAAAATTTCGATGTCTCGAAATGCTGCCCAGCGTATCAGAATCGGTTAGTACACACACGAAAACATCACCAAAGGTGTATACAAGCCATAGTTTGGTCTATTAGGGTCATTACGGCAGTCAGAGGTTGAACTGCCTAAAGGCCTCACATCGACGATGCCAGGTATGCAAAAGTACGTGAAAATTTAAATGTCCTGAAATGCAGCCCAGCGTATCAGAATCGGTTGGTACACACACGAAAACATCACCAAAGGTGTATACAAGCCATAGTTTGGTCTATTAGGGCCATTATGGCAGTCAGAGGTTGAACTGCCTAAAGGCCTCACATCGACGATGCCAGGTATGCAAAAGTACGTGAAAATTTCGATGTCTCGAAATGCTGCCCAGCGTATCAGAATCGGTTAGTACACACACGAAAACATCACCAAAGGTGTATACAAGCCATAGTTTGGTCTATTAGGGTCATTACGGCAGTCAGAGGTTGAACTGCCTAAAGGCCTCACATCGACGATGCCAGGTATGCAAAAGTACGTGAAAATTTCGATGCCTCGAAATGCTGCCCAGCGTATCAGAATCGGTTAGTACACACACGAAAACATCACCAAAGGTGTATACAAGCCATAGTTTGGTCTATTAGGGCCATTATGGCAGTCAGAGGTTGAACTGCCTAAAGGCCTCACATCGACGATGCCAGGTATGCAAAAGTACGTGAAAATTTCAATGTCCTGAAATGCAGCCCAGCGTATCAGAATCGGTTTGTACACACACAAAAACATCACCAAAGGTGTATACAAGCCATAGTTTGGTCTATTAGGGTCATTATGGCAGTCAGAGGTTGAACTGCCTAAAGGCCTCACATCGACGATGCCAGGTATGCAAAAGTACGTGAAAATTTCGATGTCTCGAAATGCTGCCCAGCGTATCAGAATCGGTTAGTACACACACGAAAACATCACCAAAGGTGTATACAAGCCATAGTTTGGTCTATTAGGGCCATTATGGCAGTCAGAGTTTGAACTGCCTAAAGGCTTCACATCGACGATGCTAGGTATGCAAAAGTACGTGAAAATTTAAATGTCCTGAAATGCAGCCCAGCGTATCAGAATCGGTTAGTACACACACGAAAACATCACCAATGGTGTATACAAGCCATAGTTTGGTATATTAGGGCCATTATGGCAGTCAGAGGTTGAACTGCCTAAAGGCCTCACATCGACGATGCCAGGTATGCGAAAGTACGTGAAAATTTTGATGTCTCGAAATGCTGCCCAGCGTATCAGAATCGGTTAGTACACACACGAAAACATCACCAATGGTGTATACAAGCCATAGTTTGGTATATTAGGGCCATTATGGCAGTCAGAGGTTGAACTGCCTAAAGGCCTCACATCGACGATGCCAGGTATGCAAAAGTACGTGAAAATTTCTATGTCTCGAAATGCTGCCCAGCGTATCAGAATCGGTTAGTACACACACGAAAACATCACCAAAGGTGTATACAAGCCATAGTTTGGTCTATTAGGGCCATTATGGCAGTCAGAGATTGAACTGCCTAAAGGCCTCACATCGACGATGCCAGGTGTGCAAAAGTACGTGAAAATTTAAATGTCCTGAAATGCAGCCCAGTGTATCAGAATCGGTTAATACACACACGAAAACATCACCAAAGGTGTATACAAGCCATAGTTTGGTCTATTAGGGCCATTATGGCAGTCAGAGGTTGAACTGCCTAAAGGCCTCACTTCGACGATGCCAGGTATGCAAAAGTACGTGAAAATTTCGATGTCCTGAAATGCAGCCCAGCGTATCAGAATCGGTTAGTGCACACACGGAAACATCACCAAAGGTGTATACAAGCCATAGTTTGGTCTATTAGGGCCATTATGGCAGTCAGAGGTTGAACTGCCTAAAGGCCTCACATCGACGATGCCAAGTATGCAAAAGTACGTGAAAATTTCGAAGTCCTGAAATGCAGCCCAGCGTATCAGAATCGGTTAATACACACACGAAAACATCACCAAAGGTGTATACAAGCCATAGTTTGGTCTATTAGGGCCATTATGGCAGTCAGAGGTTGAACTGCCTAAAGGCCTCACATCGACGATGCCAGGTATGCAAAAGTACGTGAAAATTTCGATGTCTCGAAATGCAGCCCAGCGTATCAGAATCGGTTAGTACACATACGAAGACATCACAAAAGGTGTATACAAGCCATAGTTTGGTCTATTAGGGCCATTATGGCAGTCAGAGGTTGAACTGCCTAAAGGCCTCACATCGACGATGCCAGGTATGCAAAAGTGCGTGAAAATTTCGATGTCTGAACTGATACGCTGATGTCTCGAAATGCTGCCCAGCGTATCAGAATCGGTTAGTACACACACGAAAACATCACCAAAGGTGTATACAAGCCATAGTTTGGTCTATTAGGGCCATTATGGCAGTCAGAGGTTGAACTGCCTAAAGGCCTCACATCGACGATGCCAGGTATGCAAAAGTACGTGAAATGTTCGATGTCTCGAAATGCAGCCCAGCGTATCAGAATCGGTTAATACACACACGAAAACATCACCAAAGGTGTATACAAGCCATAGTTTGGTCTATTAGGGCCATTATGGCAGTCAGAGGTTGAACTACCTAAAGGCCTCACATCGACGACGGTATGCAAAAGTACGTGAAAATTTCGATGTCTCGAAATGCTGCCCAGCGTATCAGAATCGGTTAGTACACACACGAAAACATCACCAAAGGTGTATACAAGCCATAGTTTGGTCTATTAGGGCCATTATGGCAGTCAGAGGTTGAACTGCCTAAAGGCCTCACATCGACGGTGCCAGGTATGCAAAAGTACGTGAAAATTTCGATGTCTCGAAATGCTGCCCAGCGTATCAGAATCGGTTAGTACACACACGAAAACATCACCAAAGGTGTATACAAGCCATAGTTTGGTATATTAGGGCCATTATGGCAGTCAGAGGTTGAACTGCCTAAAGGCCTCACATCGACGATGCCAGGTATGCAAAAGTACGTGAAATGTTCGATGTCTCGAAATGCTGCAAAGACTATCAGAATCGGTTAGTACACACACGAAAACATCACCAAAGGTGTATACAAGCCATAGTTTGGTCTATTAGGGCCATTATGGCAGTCAGAGCTTGAACCGCCTAAAGGCTTCACATCGACGATGCTAGGTATGCAAAAGTACGTGAAAATTTAAATGTCCTGAAATGCAGCCCAGCGTATCAGAATCGGTTAGTACACACACGAAAACATCACCAAAGGTGTATACAAGCAATAGTTTGGTCTATTAGGGCCATTATGGCAGTCAGAGGTTGCACTGCCTAAAGGCCTCACATCGACGATGCCAGGTATGCAAAAGTACGTGAAAATTTCGATGTCTCGAAATGCTGCCCAGCGTATCAGAATCGGTTAGTACACACACGAAAACATCACCAAAGGTGTATACAAGCCATAGTTTGGTCTATTAGGGTCATTACGGCAGTCAGAGGTTGAACTGCCTAAAGGCCTCACATCGACGATGCCAGGTATGCAAAAGTACGTGAAAATTTAAATGTCCTGAAATGCAGCCCAGCGTATCAGAATCGGTTAGTACACACACGAAAACATCACCAAAGGTGTATACAAGCCATAGTTTGGTCTATTAGGGCCATTATGGCAGTCAGAGGTTGAACTGCCTAAAGGCCTCACATCGTATGCAAAAGTACGTGAAAATTTCGATGTCTCGAAATGCTGCCCAGCGTATCAGAATCGGTTAGTACACACACGAAAACATCACCAAAGGTGTATACAAGCCATAGTTTGGTCTATTAGGGCCATTATGGCAGTCAGAGGTTGAACTGCCTAAAGGCCTCACATCGACGGTGCCAGGTATGCAAAAGTACGTGAAAATTTCGATGTCTCGAAATGCTGCCCAGCGTATCAGAATCGGTTAGTACACACACGAAAACATCACCAAAGGTGTATACAAGCCATAGTTTGGTCTATTAGGGCCATTATGGCAGTCAGAGGTTGAACTGCCTAAAGGCCTCACATCGTATGCAAAAGTACGTGAAAATTTCGATGTCTCGAAATGCTGCCCAGCGTATCAGAATCGGTTAGTACACACACGAAAACATCACCAAAGGTGTATACAAGCCATAGTTTGGTCTATTAGGGCCATTATGGCAGTCAGAGGTTGAACTGCCTAAAGGCCTCACATCGTATGCAAAAGTACGTGAAAATTTCGATGTCTCGAAATGCTGCCCAGCGTATCAGAATCGGTTAGTACACACACGAAAACATCACCAAAGGTGTATACAAGCCATAGTTTGGTCTATTAGGGCCATTATGGCAGTCAGAGGTTGAACTGCCTAAAGGCCTCACATCGACGATGCCAGGTATGCAAAAGTACGTGAAAATTTCGATGTCTCGAAATGCTGCCCAGCGTATCCATTATGGCCCAGCGGGCCATTATGGCAGTCAGAGGTTGAACTGCCTAAAGGCCTCACATCGACGATGCCAGGTATGCAAAAGTACGTGAAAATTTAAATGTCCTGAAATGCAGCCCAGCGTATCAGAATCGGTTAGTACACACACGAAAACATCACCAAAGGTGTATACAAGCCACAGTTTGGTCTATTAGGGCCATTATGGCAGTCAGAGGTTGAACTGCCTAAAGGCCTCACATCGTATGCAAAAGTACGTGAAAATTTCGATGTCTCGAAATGCTGCCCAGCGTATCAGAATCGGTTAGTACACACACGAAAACATCACCAAAGGTGTATACAAGCCATAGTTTGGTCTATTAGGGCCATTATGGCAGTCAGAGGTTGAACTGCCTAAAGGCCTCACATCGACGATGCCAGGTATGCAAAAGTACGTGAAAATTTCGATGTCTCGAAATGCTGCCCAGCGTATCCATTATGGCCCAGCGGGCCATTATGGCAGTCAGAGGTTGAACTGCCTAAAGGCCTCACATCGACGATGCCAGGTATGCAAAAGTACGTGAAAATTTAAATGTCCTGAAATGCAGCCCAGCGTATCAGAATCGGTTAGTACACACACGAAAACATCACCAAAGGTGTATACAAGCCATAGTTTGGTCTATTAGGGCCATTATGGCAGTCAGAGGTTGAACTGCCTAAAGGCCTCACATCGACGGTGCCAGGTATGCAAAAGTACGTGAAAATTTCGATGTCTCGAAATGCTGCCCAGAGTATCAGAATCGGTTAGTACACACACGAAAACATCACCAAAGGTGTATACAAGCCATAGTTTGGTCTATTAGGGCCATTATGGCAGTCAGAGGTTGAACTGCCTAAAGGCCTCACATCGTATGCAAAAGTACGTGAAAATTTCGATGTCTCGAAATGCTGCCCAGCGTATCAGAATCGGTTAGTACACACACGAAAACATCACCAAAGGTGTATACAAGCCATAGTTTGGTCTATTAGGGCCATTATGGCAGTCAGAGGTTGAACTGCCTAAAGGCCTCACATCGTATGCAAAAGTACGTGAAAATTTCGATGTCTCGAAATGCTGCCCAGCGTATCAGAATCGGTTAGTACACACACGACAACATCACCAAAGGTGTATACAAGCCATAGTTTGGTCTATTAGGGCCATTATGGCAGTCAGAGGTTGAACTGCCTAAAGGCCTCACATCGACGATGCCAGGTATGCAAAAGTACGTGAAAATTTCGATGTCTCGAAATGCTGCCCAGCGTATCCATTATGGCCCAGCGGGCCATTATGGCAGTCAGAGGTTGAACTGCCTAAAGGCCTCACATCGACGATGCCAGGTATGCAAAAGTACGTGAAAATTTAAATGTCCTGAAATGCAGCCCAGCGTATCAGAATCGGTTAGTACACACACGAAAACATCACCAAAGGTGTATACAAGCCACAGTTTGGTCTATTAGGGCCATTATGGCAGTCAGAGGTTGAACTGCCTAAAGGCCTCACATCGACGGTGCCAGGTATGCAAAAGTACGTGAAAATTTCGATGTCTCGAAATGCTGCCCAGCGTATCAGAATCGGTTAGTACACACACGAAAACATCACCAAAGGTGTATACAAGCCATAGTTTGGTCTATTAGGGCCATTATGGCAGTCAGAGGTTGAACTGCCTAAAGGCCTCACATCGACGATGCCAGGTATGCAAAAGTACGTGAAAATTTAAATGTCCTGAAATGCAGCCCAGCGTATCAGAATCGGTTAGTACACACACGAAAACATCACCAAAGGTGTATACAAGCCATAGTTTGGTCTATTAGGGCCATTATGGCAGTCAGAGGTTGAACTGCCTAAAGGCCTCACATCGACGATGCCAGGTATGCAAAAGTACGTGAAAATTTAAATGTCCTGAAATGCAGCCCAGCGTATCAGAATCGGTTAGTACACACACGAAAACATCACCGAAGGTGTATACAAGCCATAGTTTGGTCTATTAGGGCCATTATGGCAGTCCGAGGTTGAACTGCCTAAAGGCCTCACATCGACGATGCCAGGTATGCAAAAGTACGTGAAAATTTAAATGTCCTGAAATGCAGCCCAGCGTATCAGAATCGGTTAGTACACACACGAAAACATCACCAAAGGTGTATACAAGCCATAGTTTGGTCTATTAGGGCCATTATGGCAGTCAGAGGTTGAACTGCCTAAAGGCCTCACATCGACGATGCCAGGTATGCAAAAGTACGTGAAAATTTCGATGTCTCGAAATGCTGCCCAGCGTATCAGAATCGGTTAGTACACACACGAAAACATCACCAAAGGTGTATACAAGCCATAGTTTGGTCTATTAGGGCCATTATGGCAGTCCGAGGTTGAACTGCCTAAAGGCCTCACATCGACGATGCCAGGTATGCAAAAGTACGTGAAAATTTCAATGTCCTGAAATGCAGCCCAGCGTATCAGAATCGGTTTGTACACACACGAAAACATCACCAAAGGTGTATACAAGCCATAGTTTGGTCTATTAGGGTCATTATGGCAGTCAGAGGTTGAACTGCCTAAAGGCCTCACATCGACGATGCCAGGTATGCAAAAGTACGTGAAAATGTCGATGTCTCGAAATGCTGCCCAGCGTATCAGAATCGGTTAGTACACACACGAAAACATCACCAAAGGTGTATACAAGCCATAGTTTGGTCTATTAGGGCCCTTATGTCAGTCAGAGGTTGAACTGCCAAAGGCCTCACATCGACGATGCCAGGTATGCAAAAGTACGTGAAAATTTCGATGTCTCGAAATGCTGCCCAGCGTATCAGAATCGGTTAGTACACACACGAAAACATCACCGAAGGTGTATACAAGTCATAGTTTGGTCTATTAGGGCCATTATGGCAGTCAGAGGTTGAACTGCCTAGAGGCTTCACATCGACGATGCCAGGTATGCAAAAGTACGTGAAAATTTCGATGTCTCGAAATGCTGCACAGCGTATCAGAATCGGTTAGTACACACATGAACACATCACCAAAGGTGTATACAAGCCATAGTTTGGTCTATTAGGGCCATTATGGCAGTCAGAGGTTGAACTGCCTAAAGGCCTCACATCGACGATGCCAGGTATGCAAAAGTACGTGAAAATTTCGATGTCCTGAAATGCAGCCCAGCATATCAGAATCGGTTAATACACACACGAAAACATCACCAAAGGTGTATACAAGCCATAGTTTGGTCTATTAGGGCCATTATGGCAGTCAGAGGTTGAACTGCCTAGAGGCTTCACATCGACGATGCCAGGTATGCAAAAGTACGTGAAAATTTCGATGTCTCGAAATGCTGCACAGCGTATCAGAATCGGTTAGTACACACATGAACACATCACCAAAGGTGTATACAAGCCATAGTTTGGTCTATTAGGGCCATTATGGCAGTCCGAGGTTGAACTGCCTAAAGGCCTCACATCCACGATGCCAGGTATGCAAAAGTACGTGAAAATTTCGATGTCTCGAAATGCTGCCCAGCGTATCAGAATCGGTTAGTACACACACGAAAACATCACCAAAGGTGTATACAAGCCATAGTTTGGTCTATTAGGGCCATTATGGCAGTCAGAGGTTGAACTGCCTAAAGGCCTCACATCGACGATGCCAGGTATGCAAAAGTACGTGAAAATTTCGATGTCTCGAAATGCTGCCCAGCGTATCAGAATCGGTTAGTACACACACGAAAACATCACCAAAGGTGTATACAAGCCATAGTTTGGTCTATTAGGGCCATTATGGCAGTCAGAGGTTGAACTGCCTAAAGGCCTCACATCGACGATGCCAGGTATGCAAAAGTACGTGAAAATTTAAATGTCCTGAAATGCAGCCCAGCGTATCAGAATCGGTTTGTACACACACGAAAACATCACCAAAGGTGTATACAAGCCATAGTTTGGTCTATTAGGGCCATTATGGCAGTCAGAGGTTGAACTGCCTAAAGGCCTCACATCGACGATGCCAGGTATGCAAAAGTACGTGAAAATTTCGATGTCTCGAAATGCTGCCCAGCGTATCAGAATCGGTTAGTACACACACGAAAACATCACCAAAGGTGTATACAAGCCATAGCTTGGTCTATTAGGGCCATTATGGCAGTCAGAGGTTGAACTGCCTAAAGGCCTCACATCGACGATGCCAGGTATGCAAAAGTACGTGAAAATTTAAATGTCCTGAAATGCAGCCCAACATATCAGAATCGGTTAGTA
Organism: Eristalis tenax; assembly: GCA_905231855.2. Taxonomy (NCBI): domain Eukaryota; kingdom Metazoa; phylum Arthropoda; class Insecta; order Diptera; family Syrphidae; genus Eristalis; species Eristalis tenax. The sequence continues at coordinate 36,888,125 of HG993126.1, forward strand.
CACACACGAAAACATCACCAAAGGTGTATACAAGCCATAGTTTGGTCTATTAGGGCCCTTATGTCAGTCAGAGGTTGAACTGCCAAAGACCTTACATCGACGATGCCAGGTATGCAAAAGTACGTGAAAATGTCGATGTCTCGAAATGCTGCCCAGCGTATCAGAATCGGATAATACACACACGAAAACATCACCAAAGGTGTATACAAGCCATAGTTTGGTCTATTAGGGCCATTATGGCAGCCAGAGGTTGAACTGCCTAGAGGCCTCACATCGACGATGCCAGGTATGCAAAAGTACGTGCAAATTTCGATGTCTCGAAATGCTGCCCAGCGTATCAGAATCGGTTAGTACACACACGAAAACATCACCAAAGGTGTATACAAGCCATAGTTTGGTCTATTAGGGCCATTATGGCAGTCAGAGGTTGAACTGCCTAAAGGCCTCACATCGACGATGCCAGGTATGCAAAAGTACGTGAAAATTTCGATATCTCGAAATGCTGCCCAGCGTATCAGAATCGGTTAGTACACACACGAAAACATCACCGAAGGTGTATACAAGCCATAGTTTGGTCTATTAGGGCCATTATGGCAGTCAGAGGTTGAACTGCCTAGAGGCTTCACATCGACGATGCCAGGTATGCAAAAGTACGTGAAAATTTCGATGTCTCGAAATGCTGCCCAGCGTATCAGAATCGGTTAGTACACACACGAAAACATCACCAAAGGTGTATACAAGCCATAGTTTGGTCTATTAGGGCCATTATGGCAGTCAGAGGTTGAACTGCCTAAAGGCCTCACATCGACGATGCCAGGTATGCAAAAGTACGTGAAAATTTCGATGTCTCGAAATGCTGCCCAGCGTATCAGAATCGGTTAGTACACACACGAAAACATCACCAAAGGTGTATACAAGCCATAGTTTGGTCTATTAGGGCCATTATGGCAGTCAGAGGTTGAACTGCCTAAAGGCCTCACATCGACGATGCCAGGTATGCAAAAGTACGTGAAAATTTAAATGTCCTGAAATGCAGCCCAGCGTATCAGAATCGGTTTGTACACACACGAAAACATCACCAAAGGTGTATACAAGCCATAGTTTGGTCTATTAGGGCCATTATGGCAGTCAGAGGTTGAACTGCCTAAAGGCCTCACATCGACGATGCCAGGTATGCAAAAGTACGTGAAAATTTAAATGTCCTGAAATGCAGCCCAGCGTATCAGAATCGGTTTGTATACACACGAAAACATCACCAAAGGTGTATACAAGCCATAGTTTGGTCTATTAGGGTCATTATGGCAGTCAGAGGTTGAACTGCCTAAAGGCCTCACATCGACGATGCCAGGTATGCAAAAGTACGTGAAAATGTCGATGTCTCGAAATGCTGCCCAGCGTATCAGAATCGGTTAGTACACACACGAAAACATCACCAAAGGTGTATACAAGCCATAGTTTGGTCTATTAGGGCCCTTATGTCAGTCAGAGGTTGAACTGCCAAAGGCCTCACATCGACGATGCCAGGTATGCAAAAGTACGTGAAAATTTCGATGTCTCGAAATGCTGCCCAGCGTATCAGAATCGGATAATACACACACGAAAACATCACCAAAGGTGTATACAAGCCATAGTTTGGTCTATTAGGGCCATTATGGCAGCCAGAGGTTGAACTGCCTAGAGGCCTCACATCGACGATGCCAGGTATGCAAAAGTACGTGCAAATTTCGATGTCTCGAAATGCTGCCCAGCGTATCAGAATCGGTTAGTACACACACGAAAACATCACCAAAGGTGTATACAAGCCATAGTTTGGTCTATTAGGGCCATTATGGCAGTCAGAGGTTGAACTGCCTAAAGGCCTCACATCGACGATGCCAGGTATGCAAAAGTACGTGAAAATTTAAATGTCCTGAAATGCAGCCCAGCGTATCAGAATCGGTTTGTACACACACGAAAACATCACCAAAGGTGTATACAAGCCATAGTTTGGTCTATTAGGGCCATTATGGCAGTCAGAGGTTGAACTGCCTAAAGGCCTCACATCGACGATGCCAGGTATGCAAAAGTACGTGAAAATTTCGATGTCTCGAAATGCTGCCCAGCGTATCAGAATCGGTTAGTACACACACGAAAACATCACCGAAGGTGTATACAAGCCATAGTTTGGTCTATTAGGGCCATTATGGCAGTCAGAGGTTGAACTGCCTAGAGGCTTCACATCGACGATGCCAGGTATGCAAAAGTACGTGAAAATTTCGATGTCTCGAAATGCTGCCCAGCGTATCAGAATCGGTTAGTACACACACGAAAACATCACCAAAGGTGTATACAAGCCATAGTTTGGTCTATTAGGGCCATTATGGCAGTCAGAGGTTGAACTGCCTAAAGGCCTCACATCGACGATGCCAGGTATGCAAAAGTACGTGAAAATTTAAATGTCCTGAAATGCAGCCCAGCGTATCAGAATCGGTTTGTACACACACGAAAACATCACCAAAGGTGTATACAAGCCATAGTTTGGTCTATTAGGGCCATTATGGCAGTCAGAGGTTGAACTGCCTAAAGGCCTCACATCGACGATGCCAGGTATGCAAAAGTACGTGAAAATTTCGATGTCTCGAAATGCTGCCCAGCGTATCAGAATCGGTTAGTACACACACGAAAACATCACCAAAGGTGTATACAAGCCATAGCTTGGTCTATTAGGGCCATTATGGCAGTCAGAGGTTGAACTGCCTAAAGGCCTCACATCGACGATGCCAGGTATGCAAAAGTACGTGAAAATTTAAATGTCCTGAAATGCAGCCCAACATATCAGAATCGGTTAGTACACACACGAAAACATCACCAAAGGTGTATACAAGCCATAGTTTGGTCTATTAGGGCCCTTATGTCAGTCAGAGGTTGAACTGCCAAAGACCTTACATCGACGATGCCAGGTATGCAAAAGTACGTGAAAATGTCGATGTCTCGAAATGCTGCCCAGCGTATCAGAATCGGATAATACACACACGAAAACATCACCAAAGGTGTATACAAGCCATAGTTTGGTCTATTAGGGCCATTATGGCAGCCAGAGGTTGAACTGCCTAGAGGCCTCACATCGACGATGCCAGGTATGCAAAAGTACGTGCAAATTTCGATGTCTCGAAATGCTGCCCAGCGTATCAGAATCGGTTAGTACACACACGAAAACATCACCAAAGGTGTATACAAGCCATAGTTTGGTCTATTAGGGCCATTATGGCAGTCAGAGGTTGAACTGCCTAAAGGCCTCACATCGACGATGCCAGGTATGCAAAAGTACGTGAAAATTTAAATGTCCTGAAATGCAGCCCAGCGTATCAGAATCGGTTTGTACACACACGAAAACATCACCAAAGGTGTATACAAGCCATAGTTTGGTCTATTAGGGCCATTATGGCAGTCAGAGGTTGAACTGCCTAAAGGCCTCACATCGACGATGCCAGGTATGCAAAAGTACGTGAAAATTTCGATGTCTCGAAATGCTGCCCAGCGTATCAGAATCGGTTAGTACACATACGAAAATATCACCAAAGGTGTATACAAGCCATAGTTTGGTCTATTAGGGCCATTATGGCAGTCAGAGGTTGAACTGCCTAAAGGCCTCACATCGACGATGCCAGGTATGCAAAAGTACGTGAAAATTGAAATGTCCTGAAATGCAGCCCAGCGTATCAGAATCGGTTAGTACACACACGAAAACATCACCAAAGGTGTATACAAGCCATAGTTTGGTCTATTAGGGCCATTATGGCAGTCAGAGGTTGAACTGCCTAAAGGCCTCACATCGACGATGCCAGGTATGCAAAAGTACGTGAAAATTTCGATGTCTCGAAATGCTGCCCAGCGTATCAGAATCGGTTAGTACACATACGAAAATATCACCAAAGGTGTATACAAGAAATAGTTTGGTCTATTAGGGCCATTATGGCAGTCAGAGGTTGAACTGCCTAAAGGCCTCACATCGACGATGCCAGGTATGCAAAAGTACGTGAAAATTGAAATGTCCTGAAATGCAGCCCAGCGTATCAGAATCGGTTAGTACACACACGAAAACATCACCAAAGGTGTATACAAGCCATAGTTTGGTCTATTAGGGCCATTATGGCAGTCAGAGGTTGAACTGCCTAAAGGCCTCACATCGACGATGCCAGGTATGCAAAAGTACGTGAAAATTTAAATGTCCTGAAATGCAGCCCAGCGTATCAGAATCGGTTTGTACACACACGAAAACATCACCAAAGGTGTATACAAGCCATAGTTTGGTCTATTAGGGCCATTATGGCAGTCAGAGGTTGAACTGCCTAAAGGCCTCACATCGACGATGCCAGGTATGCAAAAGTACGTGAAAATTTCGATGTCTCGAAATGCTGCCCAGCGTATCAGAATCGGTTAGTACACATACGAAAATATCACCAAAGGTGTATACAAGCCATAGTTTGGTCTATTAGGGCCATTATGGCAGTCAGAGGTTGAACTGCCTAAAGGCCTCACATCGACGATGCCAGGTATGCAAAAGTACGTGAAAATTGAAATGTCCTGAAATGCAGCCCAGCGTATCAGAATCGGTTAGTACACACACGAAAACATCACCAAAGGTGTATACAAGCCATAGTTTGGTCTATTAGGGCCATTATGGCAGTCAGAGGTTGAACTGCCTAAAGGCCTCACATCGACGATGCCAGGTATGCAAAAGTACGTGAAAATTTCGATGTCTCGAAATGCTGCCCAGCGTATCAGAATCGGTTAATACACACACGAAAACATCACCAAAGGTGTATACAAGCCATAGTTTGGTCTATTAGGGCCATTATGGCAGTCAGAGGTTGAACTGCCTAAAGCCCTCACATCGACGATGCCAGGTATGCCAAAGTACGTGAAAATTTCGATATCTCGAAATGCTGCCCAGCGTATCAGAATCGGTTAGTACACACACGAAAACATCACCAAAGGTGTATACAAGCCATAGTTTGGTCTATTAGGGCCATTATGGCAGTCAGAGGTTGAACTGCCTAAAGGCCTCACATCGACGATGCCAGGTATGCAAAAGTACGTGAAAATTTAAATGTCCTGAAACGCAGCCCACCGTATCAGAATCGGTTAGTTCACACACGAAAACATCACCAAAGGTGTATACAAGCCATAGTTTGGTCTATTAGGGCCATTATGGCAGTCAGAGGTTGAACTGCCTAAGGGCCTCACATCGACGATGCCAGGTAGGCAAAAGTACGTGAAAATTTCGATGTCTCGAAATGCTGCCCAGAGTATCAGAATCGGTTAGTACACACACGAACACATCACCAAAGGTGTATACAAGCCATAGTTTGGTCTATTAGGGCCATTATGGCAGTCCGAGGTTGAACTGCCTAAAGGCCTCACATCGACGATGCCAGGTAGGCAAAAGTACGTGAAAATTTAAATGTCCTGAAATGCAGCCCAACGTATCAGAATCGGTTAGTACACACACGAACACATCACCAAAGGTGTATACAAGCCATAGTTTGGTCTATTAGGGCCATTATGGCAGTCCGAGGTTGAACTGCCTAAAGGCCTCACATCGACGATGCCAGGTATGCAAAAGTACGTGAAAATTTAAATGTCCTAAAATGCAGCCCAGCGTATCAGAATCGGTTAGTTCACACACGAAAACATTACCAAAGGTGTATACAAGCCATAGTTTGGTCTATTAGGGCCATTATGGCAGTCAGAGGTTGAACTGCCTAAAGGCCTCACATCGACGATTTCTCGAAATGCTGCCCAGCGTATCAGAATCGGTTCGAACACACACGAAAACATCACCAAAGGTGTATACAAGCCATAGTTTGGTCTATTAGGGCCATTATGGCAGTCAGAGGTTGAACTGCCTAAAGGCCTCACATCGACGATGGCAGGTATGCAAAAGTACGTGAAATGTTCGATGTCTCGAAATGCTGCCCAGAGTATCAGAATGGGTTAGTACACACACGAACACATCACCAAAGGTGTATACAAGCCATAGTTTGGTCAATTAGGGCCATGCCATGCAAAAGTACGTGAAAATGTCGATGTCTTGAAATGCAGCCCAGCGTATCAGAATCGGTTAGTACACACACGAAAACATCACCAAAGGTGTATACAAGCCATAGTTTGGTCTATTAGGGCCATTATGGCAGTCAGAGGTTGAACTGCCTAAAGCCCTCACATCGACGATGCCAGGTATGCCAAAGTACGTGAAAATTTCGATGTCTCGAAATGATGCCCAGCGTATCAGAATCGGTTAGTACACACACGAAAACATCACCAAAGGTGTATACAAGCCATAGTTTGGTCTATTAGGGCCATGCCATGCAAAAGTACGTGAAAATGTCGATGTCCTGAAATGCTGCCCAGCGTATCAGAATCGGTTAGTACACACACGAAAACATCACCAAAGGTGTATACAAGCCATAGTTTGGTCTATTAGGGCCATTATGGCAGTCAGAGGTTGAACTGCCTAAAGCCCTCACATCGACGATGCCAGGTATGCAAAAGTACGTGAAAATTTAAATGTAATGAAATGCAGCCCAGCGTATCAGAATCGGTTAGTTCACACACGAAAACATCACCAAAGGTGTAAACAAGCCATAGTTTGGTCTATTAGGGCCATTATGGCAGTCAGAGGTTGAACTGCCTAAAGGCCTCACACCGACGATGCCAGGTATGCCAAAGTACGTGAAAATTTCGATGTCTCGAAATGATGCCCAGCGTATCAGAATCGGTTAGTACACACACGAAAACATCACCAAAGGTGTATACAAGCCATAGTTTGGTCTATTAGGGCCATGCCATGCAAAAGTACGTGAAAATGTCGATGTCCTGAAATGCTGCCCAGCGTATCAGAATCGGTTAGTACACACACGAAAACATCACCAAAGGTGTATACAAGCCATAGTTTGGTCTATTATGGCCATTATGGCAGTCAGAGGTTGAACTGCCTAAAGCCCTCACATCGACGATGCCAGGTATGCAAAAGTACGTGAAAATTTAAATGTAATGAAATGCAGCCCAGCGTATCAGAATCGGTTAGTTCACACACGAAAACATCACCAAAGGTGTAAACAAGCCATAGTTTGGTCTATTAGGGCCATTATGGCAGTCAGAGGTTGAACTGCCTAAAGGCCTCACATCGACGATGCCAGGTATGCAAAAGTACGTGAAAATTTCGATGTCTCGAAATGCTGCCCAGCGTATCAGAATCGGTTAGTGCACACACGAAAACATCACCAAAGGTGTATACAAGCCATAGTTTGGTCTATTAGTGCCATTATGGCAGTCAGAGGTTGAACTGCCTAAAGGCCTCACATCGACGATGCCAGGTATGCAAAAGTACGTGAAAATTTCGATGTCTCGAAATGCTGCCCAGCGTATCAGAATCGGTTAGTACACACACGAAAACATCACCAAAGGTGTATACAAGCCATAGTTTGGTCTATTAGGGCCATGCCATGCGAAAGTACGTGAAAATGTCGATGTCCTGAAATGCTGCCCAGCGTATCAGAATCGGTTAGTACGCACACGAAAACATCACCAAAGGTGTATACAAGCCATAGTTTGGTCTATTAGGGCCATTATGGCAGTCAGAGGTTGAACTGCCTAAGGGCCTCACATCGACGATGCCAGGTAGGCAAAAGTACGTGAAAATTTCGATGTCTCGAAATGCTGCCCAGAGTATCAGAATCGGTTAGTACACACACGAACACATCACCAAAGGTGTATACAAGCCATAGTTTGGTCTATTAGGGCCATTATGGCAGTCCGAGGTTGAACTGCCTAAAGGCCTCACATCGACGATGCCAGGTATGCAAAAGTAGGTGAAAATTTCGATGTCTCGAAATGCTGCCCAGAGTATCAGAATCGGTTAGTACACACACGAACACATCACCAAAGGTGTATACAAGCCATAGTTTGGTCTATTAGGGCCATCATGGCAGTCCGAGGTTGAACTGCCTAAAGGCCTCACATCGACGATGCCAGGTATGCAAAAGTACGTGAAAATTTAAATGTCCTAAAATGCAGCCCAGCGTATCAGAATCGGTTAGTTCACACACGAAAACATTACCAAAGGTGTATACAAGCCATAGTTTGGTCTATTAGGGCCATTATGGCAGTCAGAGGTTGAACTGCCTAAAGGCCTCACATCGACGATGCCAGGTATGCAAAAGTACGTGAAAATTTCGATGTCTCGAAATGCTGCCCAGAGTATCAGAATCGGTTAGTACACACTCGAACACATCACCAAAGGTGTATACAAGCCATAGTTTGGTCTATTAGGGCCATTATGGCAGTCAGAGGTTGAACTGCCTAAAGGCCTCACATCGACGATGCCAGGTATGCAAAAGTACGTGAAAATTTCGATGTCTCGAAATGCTGCCCAGCGTATCAGAATCGGTTAGTGCACACACGAAAACATCACCAAAGGTGTATACAAGCCATAGTTTGGTCTATTAGTGCCATTATGGCAGTCAGAGGTTGAACTGCCTAAAGGCCTCACATCGACGATTTCTCGAAATGCTGCCCAGCGTATCAGAATCGGTTCGAACACACACGAAAACATCACCAAAGGTGTATACAAGCCATAGTTTGGTCTATTAGGGCCATTATGGCAGTCAGAGGTTGAACTGCCTAAAGGCCTCACATCGACGATGGCAGGTATGCAAAAGTACGTGAAATGTTCGATGTCTCGAAATGCTGCCCAGAGTATCAGAATGGGTTAGTACACACACGAACACATCACCAAAGGTGTATACAAGCCATAGTTTGGTCTATTAGGGCCATTATGGCAGTCAGAGGTTGAACTGCCTAAAGGCCTCACATCGACGATTTCTCGAAATGCTGCCCAGCGTATCAGAATCGGTTAGAACACACACGAAAACATCACCAAAGGTGTATACAAGCCATAGTTTGGTCTATTAGGGCCATTATGGCAGTCAGAGGTTGAACTGCCTAAAGGCCTCACATCGACGATGCCAGGTATGCAAAAGTACGTGAAAATTTCGATGTCTCGAAATGCTGCCCAGCGTATCAGAATCGGTTAGTACACACACGAAAACATCACCAAAGGTGTATACAAGCCATAGTTTGGTCTATTAGGGCCATTATGGCAGTCCGAGGTTGAACTGCCTAAAGGCCTCACATCGACGATGCCAGGTATGCAAAAGTACGTGAAAATGTCGATGTCCTGAAATGCAGCCCAGCGTATCAGAATCGGTTAATACACACACGAAAACATCACCAAAGGTGTATACAAGCCATAGTTTGGTCTATTAGGGCCATTATGGCAGTCCGAGGTTGAACTGCCTAAAGGCCTCACATCGACGATGCCAGGTATGCAAAAGTACGTGAAAATTTAAATGTCCTGAAATGCAGCCCACCGTATCAGAATCGGTTAGTTCACACACGAAAACATCACCAAAGGTGTATACAAGCCATAGTTTGGTCTATTAGGGCCATTATGGCAGTCAGAGGTTGAACTGCCTAAGGGCCTCACATCGACGATGCCAGGTATGCAAAAGTACGTGAAAATTTCGATGTCTCGAAATGCTGCACAGCGTATCAGAATCGGTTAGTACACACATGAACACATCACCAAAGGTGTATACAAGCCATAGTTTGGTCTATTAGGGCCATTATGGCAGTCCGAGGTTGAACTGCCTAAAGGCCTCACATCGACGATGCCAGGTATGCAAAAGTACGTGAAAATTTCGATGTCTCGAAATGCTGCCCAGAGTATCAGAATCGGTTAGTACACACACGAACACATCACCAAAGGTGTATACAAGCCATAGTTTGGTCTATTAGGGCCATTATGGCAGTCCGAGGTTGAACTGCCTAAAGGCCTCACATCGACGTTGCCAGGTAGGCAAAAGTACGTGAAAATTTAAATGTCCTGAAATGCAGCCCAACGTATCAGAATCGGTTAGTACACACACGAACACATCACCAAAGGTGTATACAAGCCATAGTTTGGTCTATTAGGGCCATTATGGCAGTCCAAGGTTGAACTGCCTAAAGGCCTCACATCGACGATGCCAGGTATGCAAAAGTACGTGAAAATTTAAATGTCCTAAAATGCAGCCCAGCGTATCAGAATCGGTTAGTTCACACACGAAAACATTACCAAAGGTGTATACAAGCCATAGTTTGGTCTATTAGGGCCATAATGGCAGTCAGAGGTTGAACTGCCTAAAGGCCTCACATCGACGATGCCAGGTATGCAAAAGTACGTGAAAATTTAAATGTCCTGAAATGCAGCCCAGAGTATCAGAATCGGCTAGTTCACACACGAAAACATCACACAAAGGTGTATACAAGCCATAGTTTGGTCTATTAGGGCCATTATGGCAGTCCGAGGTTGAACTGCCTAAAGGCCTCACATCGACGATGCCAGGTATGCAAAAGTACGTGAAAATTTAAATGTCCTGAAATGCAGCCCACCGTATCAGAATCGGTTAGTTCACACACGAAAACATCACCAAAGGTGTATACAAGCCATAGTTTGGTCTATTAGGGCCATTATGGCAGTCAGAGGTTGAACTGCCTAAAGGCCTCACATCGACGATGCCAGGTATGCAAAAGTACGTGAAAATTTCGATGTCTCGAAAAGCTGCACAGCGTATCAGAATCGGTTAGTACACACACGAACACATCACCAAAGGTGTATACAAGCCATAGTTTGGTCTATTAGGGCCATTATGGCAGTCCGAGGTTGAACTGCCTAAAGGCCTCACATCGACGATGCCAGGTATGCAAAAGTACGTGAAAATTTCGATGTCTCGAAATGCTGCCCAGAGTATCAGAATCGGTTAGTACACACACGAAAACATCACCAAAGGTGTATACAAGCCATAGTTTGGTCTATTAGGGCCATTATGGCAGTCAGAGGTTGAACTGCCTAAAGGCCTCACATCGACGATGCCAGGTATGCAAAAGTACGTGAAAATTTAAATGTCCTAAAATGCAGCCCAGCGTATCAGAATCGGTTAGTACACACACGAAAACATCACCAAAGGTGTATACAAGCCATAGTTTGGTCTATTAGGGCCATTATGGCAGTCAGAGGTTGAACTGCCTAAAGGCCTCACATCGACGATGCCAGGTATGCAAAAGTACGTGAAAATTTAAATGTCCTGAAATGCAGCCCAGCGTATCAGAATCGGTTAGTTCACACACGAAAACATCACCAAAGGTGTATACAAGCCATAGTTTGGTCTATTAGGGCCATTATGGCAGTCAGAGGTTGAACTGCCAAAAGGCCTCACATCGACGATGCCAGGTATGCAAAAGTACGTGAAAATTTCGATGTCTCGAAAAGCTGCACAGCGTATCAGAATCGGTTAGTACACACACGAACACATCACCAAAGGTGTATACAAGCCATAGTTTGGTCTATTAGGGCCATTATGGCAGTCCGAGGTTGAACTGCCTAAAGGCCTCACATCGACGATGCCAGGTATGCAAAAGTACGTGAAAATTTCGATGTCTCGAAAAGCTGCACAGCGTATCAGAATCGGTTAGTACACACACGAACACATCACCAAAGGTGTATACAAGCCATAGTTTGGTCTATTAGGGCCATTATGGCAGTCAGAGGTTGAACTGCCAAAAGGCCTCACATCGACGATGCCAGGTATGCAAAAGTACGTGAAAATTTAAATGTCCTGAAATGCAGCCCACCGTATCAGAATCGGTTAGTTCACACACGAAAACATCACCAAAGGTGTATACAAGCCATAGTTTGGTCTATTAGGGCCATTATGGCAGTCCGAGGTTGAACTGCCTAAAGGCCTCACATCGACGATGCCAGGTATGCAAAAGTACGTGAAAATTTCGATGTCTCGAAATGCTGCCCAGCGTATCAGAATCGGTTAGTGCACACACGAAAACATCACCAAAGGTGTATACAAGCCATAGTTTGGTCTATTAGTGCCATTATGGCAGTCAGAGGTTGAACTGCCTAAAGGCCTCACATCGACGATTTCTCGAAATGCTGCCCAGCGTATCAGAATCGGTTAGAACACACACGAAAACATCACCAAAGGTGTATACAAGCCATAGTTTGGTCTATTAGGGCCATTATGGCAGTCAGAGGTTGAACTGCCTAAAGGCCTCACATCGACGATGGCAGGTATGCAAAAGTACGTGAAATGTTCGATGTCTCGAAATGCTGCCCAGAGTGTCAGAATGGGTTAGTACACACACGAACACATCACCAAAGGTGTATACAAGCCATAGTTTGGTCTATTAGGGCCATTATGGCAGTCAGAGGTTGAACTGCCTAAAGGCCTCACATCGACGATTTCTCGAAATGCTGCCCAGCGTATCAGAATCGGTTAGAACACACACGAAAACATCACCAAAGGTGTATACAAGCCATAGTTTGGTCTATTAGGGCCATTATGGCAGTCAGAGGTTGAACTGCCTAAAGGCCTCACATCGACGATGGCAGGTATGCAAAAGTACGTGAAATGTTCGATGTCTCGAAATGCTGCCCAGAGTGTCAGAATGGGTTAGTACACACACGAACACATCACCAAAGGTGTATACAAGCCATAGTTTGGTCTATTAGGGCCATTATGGCAGTCAGAGGTTGAACTGCCTAAAGGCCTCACATCGACGATGCCAGGTAGGCAAAAGTACGTGAAAATTTAAATGTCCTGAAATGCAGCCCAACGTATCAGAATCGGTTAGTACACACACGAACACATCACCAAAGGTGTATACAAGCCATAGTTTGGTCTATTAGGGCCAATATGGCAGTCCGAGGTTGAACTGCCTAAAGGCCTCACATCGACGATGCCAGGTATGCAAAAGTACGTGAAAATTTAAATGTCCTGAAATGCAGCCCACCGTATCAGAATCGGTTAGTTCACACACGAAAACATCACCAAAGGTGTATACAAGCCATAGTTTGGTCTATTAGGGCCATTATGGCAGTCAGAGGTTGAACTGCCTAAAGGCCTCACATCGACGATGCCAGGTAGGCAAAAGTACGTGAAAATTTCGATGTCTCGAAATGCTGCCCAGAGTATCAGAATCGGTTAGTACACACACGAACACATCACCAAAGGTGTATACAAGCCATAGTTTGGTCTATTAGGGCCATTATGGCAGTCCGAGGTTGAACTGCCTAAAGGCCTCACATCGACGATGCCAGGTATGCAAAAGTACGTGAAAATTTCGATGTCTCGAAATGCTGCCCAGAGTATCAGAATCGGTTAGTACACACACGAACACATCACCAAAGGTGTATACAAGCCATAGTTTGGTCTATTAGGGCCATTATGGCAGTCCGAGGTTGAACTGCCTAAAGGCCTCACATCGACGATGCCAGGTAGGCAAAAGTACGTGAAAATTTAAATGTCCTGAAATGCAGCCCAACGTATCAGAATCGGTTAGTACACACACGAACACATCACCAAAGGTGTATACAAGCCATAGTTTGGTCTATTAGGGCCATTATGGCAGTCCGAGGTTGAACTGCCTAAAGGCCTCACATCGACGATGCCAGGTATGCAAAAGTACGTGAAAATTTAAATGTCCTAAAATGCAGCCCAGCGTATCAGAATCGGTTAGTTCACACACGAAAACATTACCAAAGGTGTATACAAGCCATAGTTTGGTCTATTAGGGCCATAATGGCAGTCAGAGGTTGAACTGCCTAAAGGCCTCACATCGACGATGCCAGGTATGCAAAAGTACGTGAAAATTTCGATGTCTCGAAATGCTGCCCAGAGTATCAGAATCGGTTAGTACACACTCGAACACATCACCAAAGGTGTATACAAGCCATAGTTTGGTCTATTAGGGCCATTATGGCAGTCCGAGGTTGAACTGCCTAAAGGCCTCACATCGACGATGCCAGGTAGGCAAAAGTACGTGAAAATTTAAATGTCCTGAAATGCAGCCCAACGTATCAGAATCGGTTAGTACACACACGAACACATCACCAAAGGTGTATACAAGCCATAGTTTGGTCTATTAGGGTCATTATGGCAGTCAGAGGTTGAACTGCCTAAAGGCCTCACATCGACGATGCCAGGTATGCAAAAGTACGTGAAAATTTAAATGTCCTGAAATGCAGCCCAGAGTATCAGAATCGGCTAGTTCACACACGAAAACATCACACAAAGGTGTATACAAGCCATAGTTTGGTCTATTAGGGCCATTATGGCAGTCCGAGGTTGAACTGCCTAAAGGCCTCACATCGACGATGCCAGGTATGCAAAAGTACGTGAAAATTTCGATGTCTCGAAATGCTGCCCAGAGTATCAGAATCGGTTAGTACACACACGAAAACATCACCAAAGGTGTATACAAGCCATAGTTTGGTCTATTAGGGCCATTATGGCAGTCAGAGGTTGAACTGCCTAAAGGCCTCACATCGACGATGCCAGGTATGCAAAAGTACGTGAAAATTTCGATGTCTCGAAATGCTGCCCAGAGTATCAGAATCGGTTAGTTCACACACGAAAACATCACCAAAGGTGTATACAAGCCATAGTTTGGTCTATTAGGGCCATTATGGCAGTCCGAGGTTGAACTGCCTAAAGGCCTCACATCGACGATGCCAGGTAGGCAAAAGTACGTGAAAATTTAAATGTCCTGAAATGCAGCCCAACGTATCAGAATCGGTTAGTACACACACGAACACATCACCAAAGGTGTATACAAGCCATAGTTTGGTCTATTAGGGTCATTATGGCAGTCCGAGGTTGAACTGCCTAAAGGCCTCACATCGACGATGCCAGGTATGCAAAAGTACGTGAAAATTTCGATGTCTCGAAAAGCTGCACAGCGTATCAGAATCGGTTAGTACACACACGAACACATCACCAAAGGTGTATACAAGCCATAGTTTGGTCTATTAGGGCCATTATGGCAGTCAGAGGTTGAACTGCCAAAAGGCCTCACATCGACGATGCCAGGTATGCAAAAGTACGTGAAAATTTAAATGTCCTAAAATGCAGCCCAGCGTATCAGAATCGGGTAGTACACACACGAAAACATCACCAAAGGTGTATACAAGCCATAGTTTGGTCTATTAGGGCCATTATGGCAGTCAGAGGTTGAACTGCCTAAAGGCCTCACATCGACGATGCCAGGTATGCAAAAGTACGTGAAAATTTAAATGTCCTGAAATGCAGCCCAGCGTATCAGAATCGGTTAGTTCACACACGAAAACATCACCAAAGGTGTATACAAGCCATAGTTTGGTCTATTAGGGCCATTATGGCAGTCAGAGGTTGAACTGCCTAGAGGCCTCACATCGACGATGCCAGGTATGCAAAAGTACGTGAAAATTTCGATGTCCTGAAATGCAGCCCAGCGTATCAGAATCGGTTAATACACACACGAAAACATCTCCAAAGGTGTATACAAGCCATAGTTTGGTCTATTAGGGCCATTATGGCAGTCAGAGGTTCAACTGCCTAAAGGCCTCACATCGACGATTTCTCGAAATGCTGCCAGCGTATCAGAATCGGTTAGTTCACACACGAAAACATCACCAAAGGTGTATACAAGCCATAGTTTGGTCTATTAGGGCCATTATGGCAGTCAGAGGTTGAACTGCCTAAAGGCCTCACATCGACGATGCCAGGTGTGCAAAAGTACGTGAAAATTTCGATGTCTCGAAATGCTGCCCAGAGTATCAGAATCGGCTAGTTCACACACGAAAACATCACCAAAGGTGTATACAAGCCATAGTTTGGTCTATTAGGGCCATTATGGCAGTCAGAGGTTGAACTGCCTAAAGGCCTCACATCGACGATGCCAGGTATGCAAAAGTACGTGAAAATTTCGATGTCCTGAAATGCAGCCCAGCATATCAGAATCGGTTAATACACACACGAAAACATCACCAAAGGTGTATACAAGCCATAGTTTGGTCTATTAGGGCCATTATGGCAGTCAGAGGTTGAAATGCCTAGAGGCTTCACATCGACGATGCCAGGTATGCAAAAGTACGTGAAAATTTCGATGTCTCGAAATGCTGCACAGCGTATCAGAATCGGTTAGTACACACATGAACACATCACCAAAGGTGTATACAAGCCATAGTTTGGTCTATTAGGGCCATTATGGCAGTCAGAGGTTGAAATGCCTAGAGGCCTCACATCGACGATGCCAGGTATGCAAAAGTTCGTGAAAATTTAAATGTCCTGAAATGAAGCCCAACGTATCAGAATCGGTTAGTACACACACGAAAACATCACCAAAGGTGTATACAAGCCATAGTTTGGTCTATTAGGGCCATTATGGCAGTCAGAGGTTGAACTGCCTAAAGGCCTCACATCGACGATGCCAGGTATGCAAAAGTACGTGAAAATTTCGATGTCCTGAAATGCAGCCCAGCATATCAGAATCGGTTAATACACACACGAAAACATCACCAAAGGTGTATACAAGCCATAGTTTGGTCTATTAGGGCCATTATGGCAGTCAGAGGTTGAACTGCCTAGAGGCTTCACATCGACGATGCCAGGTATGCAAAAGTACGTGAAAATTTCGATGTCTCGAAATGCTGCACAGCGTATCAGAATCGGTTAGTACACACATGAACACATCACCAAAGGTGTATACAAGCCATAGTTTGGTCTATTAGGGCCATTATGGCAGTCCGAGGTTGAACTGCCTAAAGGCCTCACATCCACGATGCCAGGTATGCAAAAGTACGTGAAAATTTAAATGTCCTAAAATGCAGCCCAGCGTATCAGAATCGGTTAGTTCACACACGAAAACATCACCAAAGGTGTATACAAGCCATAGTTTGGTCTATTAGGGCCATTATGGCAGTCAGAGGTTGAACTGCCTAAGGGCCTCACATCGACGATGCCAGGTATGCAAAAGTACGTGCAAATTTCGATGTCTCGAAATGCTGCCCAGAGTATCAGAATCGGTTAGTACACACACGAACACATCACCAAAGGTGTATACAAGCCATAGTTTGGTCTATTAGGGCCATTATGGCAGTCAGAGGTTGAACTGCCTAAAGGCCTCACATCGACGATGCCAGGTATGCAAAAGTACGTGAAAATTTCGATGTCCTGAAATGCAGCCCAGCATATCAGAATCGGTTAATACACACACGAAAACATCACCAAAGGTGTATACAAGCCATAGTTTGGTCTATTAGGGCCATTATGGCAGTCAGAGGTTGAACTGCCTAGAGGCTTCACATCGACGATGCCAGGTATGCAAAAGTACGTGAAAATTTCGATGTCTCGAAATGCTGCACAGCGTATCAGAATCGGTTAGTACACACATGAACACATCACCAAAGGTGTATACAAGCCATAGTTTGGTCTATTAGGGCCATTATGGCAGTCAGAGGTTGAACTGCCTAGAGGCTTCACATCGACGATGCCAGGTATGCAAAAGTACGTGAAAATTTCGATGTCTCGAAATGCTGCACAGCGTATCAGAATCGGTTAGTACACACATGAACACATCACCAAAGGTGTATACAAGCCATAGTTTGGTCTATTAGGGCCATTATGGCAGTCAGAGGTTGAACTGCCTAAAGGCCTCACATCGACGATGCCAGGTATGCAAAAGTAAGTGAAAATTTCGATGTTCCGGACGTGTCGGTATGGGCCGACATGACTCTCGGGACACCCCAGTGTCCCGAAACTCGTGTCGGTATGGCCCGACATGACTTTCGGGACACCCCAGTATCCCGTAGTTGTTGCAGAATCGAGGTTCTTGAAGCATACCTTGTGCCCGTCTCCTTGTGTTGATCCCATGTTGAATTGGTGTGATGAATCTAGTGTCGTCATAGTACTCCAGTATTAGGGTCATCTTAAAGATTTCATCTACTGGAAGAACTCTAACCCTTTCCTGTTGAAATACATTTCGCCGATTATCTACACTTATCTTTTTTAATGCAGTGTTTTGCAGTTTCTTCAGCTTATTTATGTGTGTTGCAGATGCGTTGCCCCATGCAAGTATGCCATACCTCAATTTCGATTCCACTAGGGCATAGAATACTTGTATCAATACAGACTTTGTGGCATAGAACTTTAGATGGGCATATAGAGCTTTTTTAAGGCTCAAGCGTAACTCAACGATATGCGTGTCCCACAGAAAATTGCTGTCGATGGAGACTCCCAGATATTTGTATGTCTTCACTATCTCAATCGGGCAGCTCAATGAGCTACTACAGGAATCATTTCTAAATTTAATTTGTTGATTAGTAGCTTTAAACTGCGGATTTCGTATGTGCATCATCTTTGTTTTTAATGCGTTGATCGTTAGACCGTGATCATGCCACCATTTAACCGCATTATCAAACTCCTCCTGCAAAATTGCTGTTGCCGTGTACAAAGATCTATTGCGCACCACTATCGCCGTATCGTCTGCATACGCGAATGGAATGGCCTGTTTGAAAACCTTTAGCAGCTCGTTGGTGTATAAAATAAATAGGATCGGGCCCAATTTTGATCCTTGAGGGACTCCATATTGTACGCGTTCCTTTTGGCTATACGTCTGGTTGATTTTGACACAGAATTGTCTATTACTTAGGTATTCTTTTAGCCAATCTGCCATCAGACCTCTTATGCCAATTCTTTCCAATGTTTCTATTAGCTTATCATGGTTCAGTGTGTCAAAAGCCTTGCTGAAATCCACGAACAGCACTAGTACATGGTAGCTTTTGTTTAGGCCTTCGTTGATACAGTTGGTAAATTCACCTAAGAGCTTACCAGTACTTTTATTTTTCTGAAAGCCGTACTGGTTTTTGTGTATGATCGAGTTTTTAGCTATAAAGTCTTGAAGCCTATTTGTTACAACCTCTTCAATACACATTTCAATTATCGGCAGTATTGAAATCGGCCTGTAGTTGTTGAGCTCACTTTTGGTACCTCCTTTATATATGGGTCGGACTACTGCTGTTTTCAGAGTTGAAGGAATTTTTGCTTGATTTATGCTAAGGTTAACAAATTTGCGTAATATTGGGGTGAATATGTCCGAGTGTCTTTTTATATCCCGGGCTCTTATCCCGTCAAAACCTGGCGATTTGTTATCGCTAAGTGAAAGAATAATTCTTCGAACTTCTGAGACAGTTGTTTCCTGTACGAATAATGATCTGGATAATGTTGAACTCGTATGTGTCGATGTAGCAATGTCGCAATGATGAATAATGTTTTTAATCTGAGTGCCAAAATTGTTTGCAAATGCACTAGCGAGATTATTGAGACACATTTTGCCAGAGAAGTTTTTTGTTATAGTTTCGTCAACTCCAGGTTTTTTCCTTCCGAGAATTTCGTTTATAAGACCCCATGTTTTACGGGGATCTGACCTGATTTGGCTGAACTTGGTTCTATAAAAACAGGATTTTTGAGCCATTATTTCCTTGTTCAATTTGTTTCTGAAAGTTTTATATTCCAGTTCATAATATTTGTTCAGTCGTTTTTTTTTCCACCTTCTATAAAGTATGTCCCTTTTTCTACATTTGTTGATTATATCCGTAGACATCCATGGGTTAAACTTTCATCGGTTTTTTATCAGTTTTGTATATGTCGCTCTATTATAAATATATGCCATTTTATCGTGAAGTTTCTGATAAAGTGAGACTGCATCACTTTCATTGATGACTTCATCCCAGTTTGTTTCTGCAATTAATTCGTTAACCTTTGCGTTAGATATATAGGACAAGCTGACTGTACTTTCTTTAACAGCAGATTTTTGCATTGGTGGGAAGTATATGATTGGGTAATGATCTGTGATACAACTTTCAATTACAGCTGAATTGATTTGATTTTGCATAGCGTTCGTTAAGATGTGGTCAATCGTTGATTTTGATCCTGTTTTTGGGTCTACTCTGGTATACTCTGTTATCACATTAGTCAACCCCAGTGACGCCAGCATCTCAAGATATTCTTTTACGCCATACAATTCCAAATCATTCACATTGATATTCATATCACCCATTACCATAATCTCGTCCTTTTTTCCTAGTTGTCCAACGTTGTTTCCGAATTCTTCAATAAACGCTTTTCGACTGTAACCTGGTGGTCTATATATCCCTATTACATACTTGTACTTATTGTCTTCTTTAATCTGAATTTGGATACTTTCGTATGACACACTTTCAGATGTTAATCGTACATATTGTAAGTCATTACGTATCGACATTAGAAGTCCAACTCCTCTACGTTTATCTCGATTCAGGAACTCCGCTTGGAAACCATCTATACTATACTTTTTCTTCTTCATCTATGTTAGTCTCAACTAACGCTACTGCAGAAATCATTCCAATTCTTTCGCAATGATCTTATATTAAAATTAAGACAGTAACATTTATTTTCATTTAATTCATTTGTTTTGATGCCGCTTAAACCACTAATTACCCTAAAATTTATATCAATTAGAAGTTCATTCGGGTCCATTTTGGTATCAAGAGTTTTGTGTTTCTTTTTGCTTACGCACAATGCAGTTATTGAGCGCGAGAAATTTTGCTCACATCTGCAACCGTACTTATCAGAATCGGCTGCGTACTCTCATTCTGTCTAGCAAGTATTCTTCCCGCATTCTCCCACACAAATCTCCAGTTTTCTTTTCTCGCTCTCTCTTTTGCCATCCACATTAAGTGCTTATTGTGCTTTGTCAGCTGGTTGTTAAAATACACCGTAGCATCAGGGAAAACTGCACCAAGGCTTGAGCTGTTTCTTGTTTTCTGCATGACAGTTTTCAGTTTGAGGGAGCGAGTGGAGCGCGTTTGTTTCATAAATTGCATTTTCTTTATGCCGGACGCAAATGTAGCAATTATAGAAGATTTTTCGGGGTTTTTTGTCTTTGTTCGATATATGTCCGTGATGTCGATGTCGTTGATCTCATAGTTGATAGTTTTTCCTATTCCCTTTACTACATCTATAAGGTTTTCTTGAGGGGTAGGGGGAATGTTTTTAATGTCAATACTATTTTTGATCATTTGTTGCTCAAGTGTGTTGATCTGTGTTTGTAAATTTTCAATGATGACATCTTTTTTTTTGTTGGATTCTTTCATATCATTTAGTTCTTTTATGATGTTGTCCATAAGATCATTGTTTTTTCTTATATTAGAGTTGAGTTCCTCGTATTTAGCTAGCAGACGGATTTCCGCTATGACAGCTGAGCTGTTGTCAGTTGAGATGGTGTTAGTTGGGTTACCGGGGCTGCTGAGTTCACGCATTCTCCTGGACGGTTGTTCTTTCGTTGTATGAGGAACATTGCTGGCTGCAGCTGTAGATTGAACATCTCCACAGTTCCGGCATATTTGGCACTTCCATGCGTCTCTTCTTGTGCCCATGGTTCTTCACGACTTCTCGGTGACCGTGGTGCAATCAAAGTGGAGTTTTCGCTTGCACGACGACACACAGCAAAATCGCTTTCCAAGGGGAGGTCTTCACCGCAATAACCGCACACATCCATGGTCACAGGGAAACTCAAATTTAAAGAGGACTTTTATTTATATATGAATAGAAACAGAAATAAATATAATGGGTGAATGTGTAGTTGTTTTTTATCAACTTGGTTTAATAAATATTCACTGTCTTTGGGTTGTTTGCTTCTTTCTTTAGAAAATTAAACTTTTAGATTAGACAATCAGATCACTAATTCACAGAGCGATTAAAAAAAAACACGTCCAGTCACACTAAGCCTACTACATGTCCAGAAAGTCATGTCGGCCCATACCTAAACGAGTTTTCCAACCAACGAGTGTCCAGACCAACATGACCTCGATCGTACCGATTCGTCCGCCCAACCGGAGCCGCTACATAAATCTGGGTTTTCGTGCGAGTTCCACGTGCGAAATGAGCACGATTCTCGAAACTCGATTCCTCACATATTCACGCAAAAAAGGCAAACGTTTTCACTTCATATTGCCCCAAAACCCCCACAAACTGCCTCTCGGAGGGCACAAGGGCTTAATATCACACGCAAGACGTCCCTCCACCACCGCCCCAACACACCCAGACCGTCAATATAAGAAAATCCAAAAACCCGGGAAAATTCTGAGAAAACACACCAAAAAAATAGGAAAATATTAAAAAAATTTGATACCCGACCGGTGGGGTACCCGAGGCTATATAAGGCCGTACTCGGCGGGGGAGCGAGCTCAGTCTGTTTTTGATCGTCCGGGGTGCACATCGGACAACATTTTTTTTTCTCTCTCGGCTCATAAGTGTACTCACCCGATCACACGTATGTGACCCCCTCCCGCCACCACCCCCTCACACCCGGTGATCATATCAGCCCCTCTTCCCATATGTTTGCGTGCACCCATTAGCCACTATTTTCGGACCACCTTCCAGATTCGTCCTGCTGGATTACAGTCCGTTTGTTCGCTTGCGATTTATACTCGGTCCACCTCTGCCCTCATGGATTATGGTACGGTTGGGTATGGTATTGGCCACAAGCGGCCCATCATTGTCTGCTGTGACAAACAGCTCATCAAGGATCCCCACACCACATGCTTGGTCACAAGAGGCCGACAGAAGTCTAGACAAAGCTGAACAACAAAGCAAGAGGTACACAACAAGGGTACTTCAAACCATTTCTTATTCGTTTTCTTTATATTTTCTCCTATACATACACAATCAATCAAAGAAATGGGCACGGGCGCGTTATAGCTTGTTTGATGTACGCTGTGCACACATTAGTTGTACGGACTGACTCTTGGACTTCTTGCATCTTCAATGACTCGTCCATCGTGCGTGTCTTGTTATCTTATCATAGCGCCTCGCATCGGTATCAATACCCTTCCTACGCAAAGTAAGTCATGGTATTTCACATTTGAAACGTCAACACGATGAAACCGTGAAACTATCGAAATTGACGTCGAACGAAGCACCACACCAAGTCACAGGCTATGATTTCGCTTCAGACTCGCATAAGAATCGTCATCGCAACCTCGATCCGACGACGAACCAATTGACTCGAAAATAGTGGTCGAACGAAACTCTATTCCTTATTTTATTCTTGTGGGAGTCCCAATCGGCATTACTGCGGGTGCTTTTGGTTTTATTATAGAGCCTTCTGAAACCCTTACGATGTTGACACTGTGTCCCTTATTGATGGAACAGGAATGAACAGAGCTTGATTCATGACCTCGGTGAGTTTCTTCAAACTTAGGAGAAAAAGACCGCTCCCCATCCCGCTCTCCATCATGCCACCCATACCGCGCAATCAAAATTGTACCCCGACCTCCGTTCGACATGTCTGTCAAATCTCGCTGCTCTCCATCAAGTCGTTGTCGAGAAATTCGCAACGCAAGAAAACCCAATTTTTCCATAAAAATTCTGCTGGGACACCAGGCCACCAGAAATGTCAGCAGGGGTCTGGCCACTTTTGGCCAACCTTTGTTTGCTTATATCTCGAGAACGGTGCATCGTACGACAAAATGACCAATGTCAATGTTGTAGCTTGTGACTTGATCTAGGGGATGAGCTAGGAAAATGGAAGAGTTACCAAACCAACATGACCTCGATCGTACCGATTCGTCCGCCCAACCGGAGCCGGTACATAAATCTGGTTTTTCGTGTGAATTCCACGTGCGAAATGAGCACTCAACAAGCAGAGACGCCCACCTCAGCCGTTGCCAGACTGACGTCAGAGTTGAAGGAGTTTGTCGTTGAAACCAGAAAACTACTTCAAATTGATGAAATCAGCGAAGGGACAGCTAAAGCCACCATTAAAAAAAAATTCTCTCAAAATTTCGCGTTTTCTTGGAAAATCGAAAAAAATTCACAATTTCACCAGAAAAACGTAGTAAATTGCGAAATGAATTGAGTCGACTTTCTCTGCTGCGAGTGTGCACATCTTCAAAAATGGTTTTGCCAAAAATCATGAGGCGTTTGGAGGGAAAATATGATGGGAGGTGAGTGACTGGAGGGGGAGGGTGATGTGTCATCGAAAATTTGAAAGAAATCGGAGCGGAAATACGAAAATGAGACGAGGTTGAATTTGTGGAGTGGGTGATAGATGTTCAGTAAGAGCTTACAATTGCACATGGAGAGACTAATGAAATGTGGTAGGTGTTTTATGATATGTAAATGACGAAAAAGAGTGCTTTGGGGACATCTCTTTCACACCTTTTCATACCTTCCACGAGTTATCAGCCATTTTTCATTTCAATGTACTTTCTTTTCTTTGGACTGATTCATGCAATCTTGCTCAAGGTAGCCGGAGACGGGAGAACGAAGAACAGACAATATGGCTAGTGGGGCTCTTCATCCCAAACAACGACGCATCACAGAATATCCTCCTTCTGCTCAGGAAAGTACTCAAAACTCGATTCCTCACATATTCAGGCGAAAGCAAATCAAGAACGTCAAAAAAGCCAAACGTTTTCACTTCATATCGCCCCAAAACCCCTACAAACTGCCTCTCGGAGGGCACAAGGGCTTAAAATCACACGCAAGACGTCCCTCCACCACCGCCCCAACACACCAGACCGTCAATATAAAAAAATTCAAAAATCCGGAAGAATTCTGAGAAAAAACACCAAAAAATAGGAATATATTCATACCCGTCCGGATTAGACCAATCTATGACTTCTGAACAATTTGGTGATGTTTTCGTGTGTGTATTAATTTGAAACGTTTGGCTGCATTCCGTGACATCGGAATTTTCACGCATTTTTGCATACCTGGCATCGGTGATATGATGCCTTTGGTCAGTTCAACCTCTGACCACCCAAGTGTCCAGAAACTCTTTTCGGACCGCAATGACTTTCTGGACAACCCCAGTGTCCAGAAACTCTTTTCGGTACAGGCCGAAGCATCTTCGAGTGTATTTATTATTCTGAGAAACTACCGCACGACTTGCTAACGCGCCGTGCATGTTCTAGACGAGGAACGACCTAATCAGAAACTCAGAGCTCCTCGTCCAGTACAATCTACCAGACTGCGTTTGACAAATCGCTCGCAGCTCATCTGATGGAATATAAATCGCTTGCAAACATAAAGCCTCCTCCTTCTATAATCCCATCGCACATTTGAGTTTCGTTTTCAATTTTCATTTTAATTTCTTCCTCCTCTGCGCTTGAAGACTTTTCTTCAGCTTATTCCCATCGTGTTGTCGCTTTGCTTACTTTTTCACTCATTTTCGAATTCCTTCCATTTTTGGTTACTCAGCTACATGATACGATCTTCTCATATGCTCAGGCAGATTGGGAAAGTTTTCCTTTTTATGCGGGAATTTTTTTTACTTTTTTGCGTTGCCAACGACAACTACGGCGACAGAGTACGCTGAAAAATGGTGTGTCGACTAGGTCGGGGTGGTGCTTGTCGTGATGGTGTGCGCTCGTCCTGAATGAACATAAGAAATCCTTTTCATGGAATTTAAATAATTCACTTTCCCAGGGAGAATTTTGAGAAGAAAAGAATGGGAGAGGTTGAATAAAAGAAGCGCAGCGAAGCTCAAGAACAAGATACATTTCTCGGGAGAAACTTGGACGGAAGGAAACGCTTCGCTCGCGACAGTGGATACGACGACATACCTATATGAGCATGCATTGGATTCGCTAACACATGACATTACCTTGGTTTGCAAATTAAATGGCACATTGACAGGACGAAAGCGCGGGGCGGTGAAACGAACTAAAATGACATGAATGCGCGCAATGAAGACGTTCGTTGCCGGCTGTGTCTGTACCTGTGCCTGTGCATTTAGCGGTGTTCACATTGTGAAGGGGAGTGATGCAATTCGAGCGGAATCGCTGAGAAGGATTGGTGTAATGCAAGACAAACGGAATGAAATCTAAGACACAATTTCATTGAAGGATGAATTTCGATGTAAATACTTTCGACTACGACATTGCAATCTCAGACACATTCCAAGGAGTGAACGGGAGTCAGGATACACGGTTCCTTGCATGGGCATTCACGAATTCACTGGCAAATGGTTTGTTTGCTTTGCCATTGCGCGTTCATATGGGTCCGCAGCACCTGAGATCGATGTGTACAGTGATGTGTGAATAATTCCTCATTAAGTGCTCGGCAATGAAACTCAGAGAGCGCGGCCGCAGGAGCAGATGGTAAACTGCAGGAGCACTGACTACACAGCACTCTTCTAGGATTATCTCAGGACCTTAGTCGCAGATTACTATGAACTCATGTTGCGCTTAGCTAGAAGAAATTTATGGTAGAGTATTCTTATTTTATGGGTAGGCCACTTAGGTCCCTTTGGCCCCTTGTGATGCCCATGGGGGATAGACAACCTCCTAGTGCCTATTCGTACTAATCTTTCCCGGTGCTTGTCATGTTGTTGTTCCCGTGCTGCCGAGCCGTTGCGAAATCCTAATGAACCTGAAAATAGAGTTGGTTGCATGGGTTGTGAGGAGTATCATCTTGTCCTTCTTCATCACCACAGCCTCTGCATATCTGAAGTTGGTAACCATCTTGTTTTCATTAATTTTGAAGACGTTTGTCTTGGAAGTTAGAACTTGGGCCATAGCATCCGAGTGGCCTCACAAATGGATAGAGAGCTCCAACTTTCATTTGCTAGCTCAATGCTTGTTAGGTTACTGGGGATGGGTCAGTTTCGGCCCCTTTTCCTGAAAGTTCATTCGCTGCTTCATTGCTGGCTGTGTCCTTACGACCTGGGACCCAGCATAAAATAATAGACTGCTGCGTGCTAAGAACCAAAGGCTTAGCTTACAAACAGAAACTGCACCCACCCAGACTAATTACAGTTCATCAGGTGCACCAACACCCTTCAGTCGACGATTGACTTCACATAATCTCGAAAGGAAGCCATTGCAACTGCAAATCCGGGCACAGCACGTTACTGCAATCAGTTGTTGTGCGAGGTGCCTGAATGAGAATGGCACTTCTGGCACTTCTTACAAGGCAACGGCCATTCAGAGCAACCTTCATAGCTCCAACCTCGGGGCACGACGGTCATGAAGGGGTAGCGGAAGTGCTGGATGAAGTAATTCAGCACGGACTGGTGGCAGGCAATGAGGAGAACGCAATTCAATCCTTGACCTTCCAATGCAACTCGTTCAATGGCTGAGTGCTTCCACAGTGCGTCATCAATCTTACTGCACATTCATCTGAATCTCTAGTCTCCTTGACAATGTAGGACGCACAAGTCAGCAGCGGGTCAACCGATTGAGGCCAATCTCCGTCGTAAATCAAAGGGGAATTCTGTTTCAGAAGCGTTTCATTTCCTGGTACCGATTGACACGACGTCGAATTATCATCCGACGAACTGTGCCCGGGCGCAAATGTGCAACTGTCCGCTCCTTCGGTCAAGCACGTCTCGAGTGTCTCAATGGATGTGATGGGTGTGAGAAGCGAATGCAAAACGCCAGGACAAGCGGACTCCTTTGCTTTTTTTCATCAGCTTTTCATTTTTTTTCTTCTTCCGCCCTGCCGCTTGGATGAAAATCTACACAAAGTCCTAGATTAAATCCGCATGCATGAAGAAAAGAAATATTCTTGTGATATTTGCAATATGAAGACCATAGGCAAGTGCTGCTGCTGTCGCAAAAGAAAAAGAGGGAATGGAAGCACATGTGGAAGCCAGCAAGTGGAACTTGCAGTTAGACGAGACGAAAGGGGACACCGAGGAAGGACTCAAAATGAAAAGAAGTGCAAAAGCAGTTGAGTGAGGACACACTGTGTGTGCAAATCTATGGCGAGGGCATTTGTTTGTCCGTTCTCTTTTGGAAGCACTTAGCTGGAAAGTGTGCATCAGAATATGATGCGGGTGTCAACCTTTTCATGCAAGTCCTCGTCGTTTTCGTCGCTTGAGTTCTTTACGCTTCGTGTGCACTTGTCGACGTCTGCTTTAATAATTCTGAAGTGACAAATGTGTCATTTTAATAGGAAGCACGCCATTTTTCTTTAATAAAGACTTCTAAGGCGTTTATCATTTATTCTTCAGATGCCGAGCGGAGTTGAGCTGCAGAGATGGCTATTGTTAGTTGATGCTTAGAAAGCAAAGCTTGTAACCTTTGTGACCTTTGAGGGGTTTAAACCTGCCACGGAAGGTGACTGAATTATTACACAACGATCAGCCAAGTGTGATTTTGTTCAGTGAATTGGTCGCTCTGTGAATGGAATCCCGGCATAGTTTCGCAGTTTCACAGAAACGCCCTTCGACAGCGTCAACTACCGATGGATTTAGCTAAACGCCATCCAACGTCTGGTGACTCAGGTCGACTCCAGATCAGGGATCATATTCACGCAACCGTAGTTTGTGGAAAATGTCTGAGAAGTGCAGATCGACAAACGCGCTCAATCTGAATGCCGCACCGTGGCAACTGTGGCGAAGGGGACATGTGAATCGATCGAATATGCGCATAACCTTATGTTGCCCATGCTCTGAGTCAGTGACAGTTCTCAGAACAATCTTCTCAAACTGAGACTTCAGAGTCGGCATGGAAATGTAAGCCCTTACACACCGCTTGGCAGACCCAGTTCGAGATTATTGGACCAAGTCCAAAAAAATCGCCACGTTACAGAGTCCATGGCGGAGGCTCGATGTCATAAATTAGAGGCACAGTCTTGCAGAAGTCCCTACAACAGTCAGCATAAGCGGATGACATTGATTTGATTGGCAAAACACAGCGAACCGTCAATGAGGCGATTGCTGGCATTGTATATGCTGTCAACATACAGCATCAACATCTTGGACAGAGCTTCACAATGGGCAGCTATAACTTCGACGCAGAGTAACTCTTGCAAAATGCGGTTTCTATGTCAATTCAGTAATAGAGCCATCTCCCGAAGGACCAATCCGACCATATACAAGACCATGAACAATCTCAGGAGCAGATGAAGAAGTCCTTGGTATCTTCGAGAGATCAGTTTTGAGTGCGATCCTTGCTCCTGTTTGAGTTGACTTGACAGCGATATGAGCCTAGGCAGACGTCGAAGCGATCCAACGTTTAACGTGGCTGGGTCTTGAGACTCGTCTCCGTCTCGAAGAGTTTTCGACTCCGAACCTGGTGAAGTTGTTTGAAAGTACCTGGTCCTGGACCTCAACTCTGTTCCCAACAAGCGCGATCTTTGGCTAACTGTCTCCAGTTTGACACACCCAGTTGGTTGAGGGCGCCACACCCTAGACGCGAGCATTATCTGTTGTGTTGTCCGGAGCTGAGTTGTCCATGCGCTCAACAGCCACCTTAGGTGCTAGATCCGTAGACGCATGGCTAAGCTCATGTCGCATCGCACGCAGAACTTCTTTCTCGAAGAAACCAAGGACTTCTTCATCCGCTCTTAAGAAGATCATAGCGTCATAGAGAGTGGATGACCTCCTGATTTGAGTTCTTCAGCCTTGCAATCCCCGGTATGTCACAGTGTCCCGGCACAAGCATGAGGTGTAAACAAATAAAAGACAAAGACCTCGATTTTAGTCGATACAACCAATATTTTATTTCAATAAAATGGGAAAATCGGTCGTTGTAGGCGATATGTGATGTCGCAGCAATCGATTTTTCAATGAGAGTGGAAGCGACCTCAGACGGGACTTAAGCATGTGGTCGTTATAAGCGATGTGTCGTTTTAATGACACTATAAACGGGTTTGAATAGAGATCAGGCTGAGCATTGATTAACGGGTTATCAGAGAGGTTCCATTTTATCCATAATGTTTTGGTAAACTGCGTTATGCAGATCGTGGGTTAAGCGATTCCAGGGGAGGTTGAGCATAATTTTAAGCAAGTGCCATCTCTCTTCGTCATGACAGCTTGAAGCGCATTTCACTAAAACAAATAAAATGAGTGCTCCCAAATACGCTGACACACTACTTCTGCACAACATGCTGTGCAAGAGTTGATTTCATAATTCTGATTCTGGAACAGGGACTACACATATCTTCTCAATTGTGTGGATCAGATGTGCTCTTTCACGCAAAATTAGATACTTTGCAGAACATCTACAGATTTTAGAGTTGCAAGCAACTATCGTACTCAATGTGCTTGACTCCGCTCACACTTGCAGTCGGTCTTACTCTCTTCACTTCCTGAACCATCTTACCACAATGCCAAAGCTTTTGTATGATTGTTACAGTTTCCCCATGTACTGTAGACCCATCGGGCTATCATCATTTCTTCTGAAAACACTAAAGAAAGGCTTATTGACCTACACTTTCGATCTACGATCGACCCAACTAAACTTTCACTACCTCAACATGCATACAATAAAGGTAGATCCATGGAAGCGGCTCTTCAGCCATTGATACGAATCGTTGAAAGATCTCTTGATTACAAAGAATACACCATGGTTGCTTTTCTAGGCATGGAAAGAGCCTTCAATAGCATCTGCCCACATGCAATCACTCAGGCACTGGTAGAGCTAGACGTAGAAGCGGGACTGTAGCCTAATAAACCAACTACTACTACAAGTAGAGCAATTAATGCTACTCTAGGTGTTCGATAACTCAGAAACATAGTTAAAGTAGTTTTTGTTTGAAATCAACAGAATCGCACTTTAGCACTACTCTTATTGGTGGACTGTATCGAAGTGAAGTAAGTGGATGCCCACACGGCACTCGGTCGCAACCACCGCTATCCAGCGCCCTATGGAATGGGGTGTGGTCTCCGTCTAAAGCACATCGTATACATTAATACATATGATCATCTCTGATGATTTCTATTTTTCGGTTCCAGCTACCGCTATCCAACCCATGATTGCTCTGTGGTAAGTTTTTTATGATCGTAGACGGCATTTGTCTGGCTCCTTCTGTGCGTGATGTCGGGCACCATTGGCTGGCGATATGTTGTGTTGTTCCCCAGCAGTCTGTTGCCGTTGTAGGGAATGGAAATGCTCTTTTGTTGTGAGGGGTCCGAGTACTAACGTAATGCCTCCTCTAAAAGCTGCTCCAGAAGAGGTACACGGAGGAGTACTATCCCCTCTTCTTTAGAACATGGCAGTGCACAAGCTGCTACTAATACCGGAAGGGGCTGGGTGCAAAGCGATTGCCTACGCTGAAGATGTTGCCATAGACTTCCCCGAAAAGTGCCCCTTAGTACGGAAAGATTTAATGCAACCTGGTCTTAATCTACTCAATGACTGCGCGGCTAAAAATGGTTTCTCGAGACCGTCCTTTTCACTAGGATATATAAAATACCTCATATCGTCCCTCCCGACCTAACTGGCAGCAGTTTCCAATTCTCGAAGAAAGCAAAATACCTTGGTATTATACTAGTCAATAAATTAAACTGGAAGCTCAATATAATCGAAGGAGCAACGAAAGCCATTACTGCGGTGTTTTCCATCGCGGTGAATTCGAAAAAAAAAAAACATTAAGTTTTTCTTTTAGGACAATTACTGCCCGCTTTATTGTGCTCAATCGAACAGAACTGAAGATCTAACTTGCAAGTATTTATATCTACGTCTGCCATCGTTTATCTTTGTATAAGACCTCATCGGAATAGAATTTTTTGTACTGGGACTCTGGAGTTCAATAAAGGCGAAGGCAAGCCCTACGACAAGCCCTCTCAAGCAACCGAATCTTTCCCATCAAGCTTGCACTCACGTTGAGAAGTTTCCGCGAGAACGAACGCGCACCGCCACCGACTCCACCACTGTTTACTCCCGGATTTAAATTATTAAAGCAGTTTAGCAATACCGTCCGTTCGATGTACACCGATTAACATTCGTGTAACTAAGGATCGATGCCCTGGACTAAATTTACTTCACCTGAGTGCTACCAATCTGTGATCTCGTATCGGCTACCAAATTTGCGTGTTTATCGTCTACTGGTGTAGTCCTCCCTTGGGAGTGATCCTCTAGGATGGCTTATGAATGTCCGGGTGGAGCTGCGAATACTTCTCGACCTTGCTCGCTTCCACAACACCGTCAACACTCCAGCGAAGGAAATTTTTTTTTTAATTTTTCACGGCAATACTTCTTTCGCGACGCAATACTTCTTCTCGTCAGAAAGCAACTCACTGGGATGTATCCAGCTATGCCTTGCATCGGCTGTACTTTGGAGAGTGGCGGATCTCCACAACATCATGTCATCTGCAAAACCGCTAATTCCCACTACCACAGCAGAGAGATCAAGGTACAGAAATCATCATTGGAAGAACTTGGAACAGCAGAAATAAAAAGAGGAAAGGAAGCACTACCCCACAGGATTCGAACCTGAATCCTAACGATCTGAGCTAGCGCCAGAGCTAAGAACGCCACTAGGCAGGGATGATATAAGGCAAGATGATCTAAGGCAGGGAGTGGGATATTCTCTGAGCATCTTAACATTAACGAATCAATCCACCTACTTAACCATCTGCAGTGTTTTCCAAACAGACATATTGGCGATCAGCGAGGCCCTGTCCTGACTGAGATGGAACGTGATATCCGCCCGCGATATATGCATCTTTACGGATAGCCAGGCAGCAATTGAGTCCCTTACATCGTTTATTACGAACTCAAAATTATTCATAAACTGTCGCACATCTCTTGATGAGAAATCTGAACAGTTCCGAATTCGCCTGTGTTGAGTACCAGGCTATAGAGACGTTATGGGAAACGCCACCACACTGCCAGATGACGGAACCTTCTGTCAGATAGGTACTCCCTTAGCTTCCTTTAAGTTGCAACCAAATAAACAAAGCAAACTAAAAGTCAATGCCAGATGGAATACAGGCAACACCTGCCGAATTACCGAACAAATCTGGCCCCGTCTCGACCCTAAAAGATCTGATAGCTTGATCTCCTTAAAAAAATCATCACCGGAAACTGCCTTGTAGGACTACACTCGAAAAGACTAAGACGATTTCTGCAGAAGCTGTCGAGGCGAGGAAGAGGAGGAAAGTGTACAACACCTTCTCTGCAGTTGCTCTGCACTCGCCGCGACTAGGGAAGCCACACTAGGCTCCTATTCTTCGATAACCAAATCGCTTTTAGACTTCACTGATAAATTTGGCTGGCTGTCGTAAACATGACGCCGGCCTAACCCCTCTTCTGTGTAAGCCCACGTGGCAGTGCAACGGGCCTACTTTGGCATAAGTGCATCCAAGCCACTTACTACCGACCTCCCTACCTCCAGCGGTTGAAAGCAATTGTTTGCAGACACATAGGCATTCCTCCGGAATCCTGTCTGCCTTGTCGACTCCTTAAGCTGTAGAAGGAATCGGACTGGAGTGGCCACTGGCACCACTGCTCATTTCCTCTTCGAATCCGAGACACCTAGTTCGCGAATGGAGAGAAAGATTGAATATGCATAATTCTGCAGGTCCCATCGACTAGTGAGAGAGAACGTGGCCGAGTGATTCCTGTTGAGGAAGAAGAAGGACTAAGCCTCCCAATAGTATCCAAAAATAATTTGTTTTATCTTGAAGTCATCCTCCAACTCACAAAATCAGGCAACAAGACAGACACCAAAGTAAAACATTTTAAACAAGAAAAAAAACCATCCCCACCCGGCTGGGTTGGGAGAGTGTAGAGTATAAGGACTGTATCAGCGTAAACTGATGGTTTTGTTGATGGTGCATCCTCGACGATGATCCACTTACGGGGCGCACAATGAGAAAAGTAGACCAACCACAACCAGCCGAACGACGATTTTCGAAAACTATCGTCTGCTGACGTGTTTTGTTCTTCGTGGCAAGAATTTCAATTTGTTTAATGGCTTTTTGCGGGAGGGCGCGAGGAAGATGCAAGCACATATGACGTGTGAAATGTTCTTTGCTCTCATGCCTCGTATCTGTTCTGAAGTTCTGGGCTGTTGAGCCTTGAAGTACATACTTGCTCTGCGGTTCTACGGTCTTGTGTTTGTTCTTTTATTCACCTTTCCATTTGTCTGATGATGCTGCCGCGTGCAGAAAGCAAAAACAATCAGAGACGAACAGCCTGGCTCCAGCTGGTTTCTTTGAGCAAACATTGAAACCATCAACAAATGGATCTCCTTTAAGAAGGCGACATCTTTATCCATCTCTGCACTTAGCCTTGTGCTTTATACCGCATTCGTTGCATTCGGTTTAGTTGTCCTATTCATTTGGCAGGTCACCGTGAGGGATTTCACTACACATGCAGTCGTCTATGAAGGATCATGCCAGGCTATTGTGAACGCGTCCCTGAAACTGTGAGGTTGAGTGTCTTTTTTGTGAGGGGTCCTCCAGCTCGTGGTCGTGGGCCGAGATGATGGCTGGCGAGTGGAATGTTAGCAACTGTGGCAAACGACGCGCTGTGAGGTATTTGACCACAACATGGCATTAGCTCCAATTTCTTATAGGGCCCCTACATGTCGCTGCAATCCTGAGGGCTGTGCAAACACGCCTTTACCAGACACGGTGCAGACAATCTGCATAGACATACGAGTTTAGTAAGTTTGTATCGATTCGCCGTGGTCGTCGGGTCGGACAAATGACACACACTGCTTGTGCCACCATAACCATTGCTTTGGTAATTAAACAAAATTATCTACCCGTGTTGTTGTTCATGTTTACGATGTGAATGTCTGTGCAAAACGTCGCTGCAGACCATGCATAATTCAAAAAATTCTGAATTCACGTAGACTGTCGCTGCAAACTTGCGACAGACATGTCTGGGCAGACATGTGCACAACAACAAATTATATTGATCTTTTTGTTTTTTTTTTTTTTGGGTACGTCCAAGGATGTGGCCAAGGATCTTCTAAAGATACTAATTGCCCGTGACATTAGCATGCACGATTCGCAAGCCCAAGTAATCGATTTTGGGAATACGCCTGCGTACTAGCCCACACCCTGCACTCTTCGACCACTCTCCCCTCGGAGCTGCCGTTAGGATCCTGCTACTTGCAACAGCGTCTTAAAACTAAACCTGTTGTCGAGCAGCAAGTTATTTTAGTGACTCCTTGGTGACTTTGGTTTCCAACCCGGAAGATCGCGTATTCCACTTTCTTGCGGCTGGTAATAACAACAGCCTCAGATTCATGGTCAGCAAGCTCCAGGCCAGCGTTTTCCAGCCAATTTTTGATTTTGAGAAAGCTTCGTAGCTACGATGATGATGGCTACATCGTCAGCGAATCCGATGACTTTGACTCCTTCTAGCAGCGACAGTCGCAATACACCGACGTGCATTATGTTCCACAGGAAAGGTCCGAGGATCGATCCTTGTGGAACTCCTGCTGTGACATTGTACTGCTTCTCGCCGTCGTCAGTGGGGTACAACAACTTCCTGCTGTTGAAATAGTCCCTGACTATCCTTGTCCATTCTGGACAAACTTCTCATTATGTGCGTCGAGCTTGCCATGTTAAACGCAATCTTGACGTCCAGTGTGATTATGACGCAGTATTTTTTGGTTCCCCATCTCCAACTTTCTTCTCTAATGGCTTCCGCCGCCATATTTACGACTGTATTTATGGCGTCGATGGTAGAGCGCGATTTTCTGAAGCTGTTCCGAAAGGGCTCCATTTTCTTCTGCTACTTTAAGGAGCCTGTTGGATATGATTCGCTGCAAGCTTTCCCCCAGTGAATCTAGGAGGCATATCGGGCTATACGACTAGGGTTCTTCCGGAGGCTTGCTTCCTTTAGGTATAAGCACCTGATTTTGAACCCTCCACTGCGAGGAGAAGACACCTTCTTGTAGGCAAATTATATTGGTCTGCAACGACGTGTCAGAACCCTCTTATTCTGCATCTCAATGAAGACAGGCACATCATACTTTAACCCTTCTGTCAATGGATGTTTTAAAACCTTCCCATCAGTGGAATGGGTCTGGTTGGACCTTCATACATTTTGTATGAAAATTTATGGAATTCAAAAAAATTAAATATTTGAAAAAGAAACTTCAATTTTTATTGTTATTTTGGACATTTTATTCATTTTATTTTCAATTTGAAGTATTTTTACATTACAGGGATATACGAAGTATTTTCTTCATTTGTAATTGGACACAGTGTTGTAAATGGACAGGCTCTTCGCAGGCACTGCATGCAAATCGGGTTTTTCTTCGTATGTTGTCCGGTATTCTGCAAATTCTACATGACTTTTTCTGGCTTGTTGATGTCTGGCTACCGCTGAGCTGTATAGTTCTACGAGGGGCGTTCAATATATTCTCGGTATCGATATGAAGGAAAATGCGAATTCAATTTTTGTTTTTATTTTTCAATATAATCTCCTCTAACATCAATGCACCACAAACAAAAAATTCCTCTTTGTTTCCGCAAAATACCCATTTATTGCCAACTTGAGTTCTTCATCATCCGAAAATCTTTTTCCACGAAGACATTTTTTTCAAATCCGGAAACAGGATATAATCACTAGGGGCAAGGTCTGGACTATAGGGTGGGTGTTGGATTTCTTCGAAACCACAATCTCGCGCAGCAGCCTTGGAATCTCGCGCCGTGTGAACAGGAGCGTTGTCATGAAGAAGCAACACACCCGCTGCGAGTTTACCCCATCTTTTCTTTTTAATTTCCTCGCGCAAATTATGCAAAGTGGAAGCGTAGGAAGTGGCGTTGATGGTTTCACCTTTTTTTTTGTACAGTTTTGAGTCCCCGGCAGACGGATTGACTTTGAACTTCTTCGGGGGGTGTGTTCCTTTTTTATGCCACTGCATGGACTCTTGTTTGCTTTCAGGGTCATAGTGGTGGGCCCATGTTTCGTCACCAGTAACAATTCGATCCATAACACCGTCCGCGTTCTCACTACACGTCTCCAAAAGCTCTCTACAGCATGCGATTCTCACTTTCGATTCTCTCACGCCCTGACCTTTGAAAGGTTAAGATGGTCATGAAGAATGGTGTGAATGGTACCAATTGAAAGCTTAGTGATCTCTGCCATCATTTTCACCTTTATTCGGGCATCCGCAAGAACAAGTTTTTCGACTTCTTCGATGTTTTCTCCAGTACAAGCAGTAGCCAGGGCGCCGGAGCCGGGGTCGTCTTCAATAATCTCTCTGCCTCTCTTGAACTCACTTGACCACTTTTGCACAGTTGACAATGAAGGTGCGGAACCCTGGTAAACAGCCAACATCACTGCATGAATAGGTTTTTTCACTTTTTCCTTGCTTAGTGAGAAATTTAATTACAGCGCGTCTCAGTTGCCATTATGATTCTGTTTAACTAGAGATAAAACGCGAATTAATAATCACCTTTATATGAAATTTTACATGAATGCGCTAAAATAATAGTATTACTGTATATATAAGTAAATTTATACAGCTTCACCCCGATATCGGGAATATATTGAACGCCCCTCGTATTTTGCAAAGGTGATCCGAAGCCAGATTCGATGCCATTTCGAACGGAAGACACTCCTATAAGTTAAATTTTATATTTATTGGACTTAATAAAAAAAATATTTTCTGGAGGCGAACCTCTTTATTAAAAATCAAAATTAGAGCTGAATGACTTAAAACTAACAAAGTATCTTATCGACTAATGCGGCTATATTACAAATCAAAATTAGAGCTAAATGACTTAAAACTAACAAAGTATCTTATCGACTAATGTGGCTATGGGATGATGGGAACTTGCAGGAATGCGGGTTCTCAGGTGCAGTGTTGGTTGATGGTGTCATCTTAATCTATGCACCGGTGGACAGACACGGTGCAACAAGTGTCATGTTGATGACGTGTGCAAAATAGCTCGAGTGATCATGCAGACAGCATGAAGACGTTGTCTTCCCGTGCATGGTTTCTGGTTTCACTACGAGCGATGTTGTTTACATTAACTCATATCCTTTCTTCGATTTGATGGGTCACTAACTGCTCAATCAAAGTGTTGAGATATTTTGATAATTTTGCTACTTCATAAAAATAACACTGTTACCGGTCATTTATTTGCATATCTGTATATGTCATTATGAATTACTTCTAATAAACACTCTCTCTCTCCCTCTCTTTCGGAAAAAAAATGTAAAAACTGTCGACGTGCATTGGTTTTGTTAGTAGCACTCACATCATTTTTTTTTTTTAATATGAAAGATGCTCCTGAGATGATATTTCTGCGTGCTGTTGTGGGAATTACTCGCCGGGATAGGGTGAGAAACACTGCAGTGCGCGAGGGTCTCAACATTGAGGAGCTGCTTCTTCGAACGGAGAGGGCTTTTCTTCGGTGGTTTGGTCGCGTGGCACGTATGTCCCTTTCTTCACGACTTCGTTTACGTTTGGCAGAACCAGGACGAGATGGTTGGACCAAGTCCAAAAAAGGCATGGTTACTCTTGGGCATTACTCCTGGTGAGTTAGAGTGGATCGCGGAGGCTCGAGTTGCCTGGAGATCTCTCGTGCGTGGGTAACCCTCGTTAGTGGAACATGGACATCAGAAGGAGATGATGATGTCCCATGCACGCCTTACGGCTGCGCAGGTTTTTTAATTTCTGTTTTTGGTGTGACATCATCCAGGTTCATATGTCCTTCTTGTGAGTGCAATTTTTTGTTAATGAGACCTTGAGCTGTATGGTCGTCGAATGACGGTGATTTCTAAAGGGAAGAATTTCTAAACTTTTTCGGTGCTCTCGATGGAGGCCAGTGAATTCAGAGGTGAATCTAGACTCGACTTACTGCCACTACATGACGACAGCCACTATACACTTTACTTTTACATATACCCCGTCATTTAAGGCATATTGCACCACAAGTACTCGGATGAAGCCGCTTTCATTACTTTGAATACTTCCTTCAGATTTCCAGGCGTATCCATTGCTTTGAATCGAACAGCATGTTGCGTCCAGATGGACTATAAGAAGTACTTGAATTTTAACTAAAATGGCAATTCCCTTGTCGTGACACCCACTGTCGTGGCACTGATTTGTTCGCCACGATGAGATTACGTCGAGCCGTGAAGCGTGAGTTATGAACATTTATAGAATTGGGGATTGAACCTCGAAGCAGGTACTGGTTTTTGAAAAAAATTCCTTTCAAGAGTGGCGAATTAAAAGACTCGTATTAATTTTGAACTTAAATGCTACTCTTTATTACAATAATAAATAATATTTATTAATATTCAATTTTGTTTCCTCTTTGCAAGACGTTTTAGGCATATTAGCGCTTTAATTAATTTTTAAATAAAATGCACTCCGAGATATTAAGTCGAATTATCTCTAATCTAGTTTGGAGTTGTCCGCAGTCGACATAATATTTCGGAGTGCATTTTATTTAAAAAAAAATTACTAAAAAAATCAATTAAGTTGCGAGTATGCCTAAAACGGCTCCTTTCTGGCTCACAAATAACCAACGTTACAACTGTGTGAAGAGTGCAGCGTCGCAGATAACGAATGTGCCCTTGTTTATTGACCCGGTCCCTTGATGTCTTCGTTAATAGCCAAAATTGGAGGTCAGAAAACCCACTAGTAATTGTTGAGATCTGTATCCACGACGCGTCCACAACGTGTTTGGTGTGAATTTGGGCTGGAGGCATTGTCGGACCATTCTTCGTCGAAAATGCGGCTGGTCAGGCAGTAGCAATTAATGGTGTTCGTTACCGTGACATGATAAACCAGTTTTATTGCCCAAATTGACATGATATGGATTGACCATGACATTGACCAACATATGGTCTTAACAAGACGGTGCCTAGAGACAAGACAGCCAGAGAAACAATTTAATGACTACATGAGTCATTCCCTAATAATAATTTTTGGTTTAGTCGACTCCTGCGCAGAGGGTTCCAGGTTCGAGCTACGAAATTACCAGTCCTCATTTTTTTCTTATTTTATGGGTCTATGTCTTTAGGTATGCATATTATGTAGTGTGAGTAAGATTCAATGTTTGCAGTATGATTAAATATAGACGCGAGCTCGGATTTTTCTACAATTTTTTCTTTTAGCGAACAGGCTTTGAGATTTTTTCAATATAGGCAAAAGAGGAAAAAAAAAGGCATAAGGGTATAAAAAGGCAAAATAAAATACATATACTTGGAGGACATGAAACGTGATTTTTTAAAAGCTATAGGAAAGTTAAAAAAAAAAAAAAACAAAATTCAGAAAAATGCATGAAATCTTTATTTGAATCGATAGTACGGTCCATATAATTTAATGTTTGAAGATTATTTCATGCAAATGTTGACCTTGACTGCGCCTCAAATGGTCCATCCGCTTAGTCCAACATTTCTTTCCAACATTTCGGCCGGTATCTCACGAATAAATTTTTCAATGTTGTCTTCCAATGCGTCAATTGAAGCGGGCTTGTCTGTATAGACATATATATATATATAGCGTTAAATCGCACGATCTAGGCGGCCAATTGTCCGGTCCCGAACGTGAAATAAAATGTTCACCGAACTCACCTCTCAATAAGTCCATTGTTGCGCGTGCTGTGTGGCATGTGGCACCGTCTTGTTGAAACCACATGTCATGCAAGTCAAGCTCTTGACAAAAAAAAGTTGGATATCATCTCACGGTAGCACTCACCATTCACAGTTACGTTACGATTCGCATCATCTTTGAAGAAGTACGGTCCAATGATGCCACCAGCCCATAAACCGCACCAAACTGTGACTTTTTCTGGATGCATTGGTAGCTCTTGCAATGCTTCTGGCTGATATTCACTCCAAAATCGACAATTCTGTTTATTTACGTACCCATTGAGCCAAAAATGAGCTTCGTCTTAAAGCGCGCGATGAACTTTCTTAATAGAGCACGCATTTTGATAATAAAATTCAATAATTTGCAAGCGTTGTTCGTTTGTGAGACGATTCATGGTTAAATTATACACCAAACTGAAGATGTTTGACAGTGAAACAAAACACGAAACGTGCGTCAGCTGTTTAAACCAGTGTTGCCAAAAAGATAATAGCTAAAAAATCACCCTTTAAAAATAAAAGTTTTTTTTAGCTGTAGAATTATAACTGAATTGTTCAAACTTTATTGGGAGATATTTATACAGAAAAAATTGCTTACTCTAAGAAATTACAGTAAATACAATAGAAATAGTTCTTGAGATTATTAGTACAATACAAAGTGGTTACATTGCACAAATTATTTTAAGTGCGATACTTGAAGGAAAAAGTAGTTTTGTAGACTTTGTTGTCTACTCTCTTGTTGTTGAGGTGTTGTCTTGAATTTGGGTTGAACTCAGTTCAGTAGGTCCGGTATCACATTTAATGTCAGGTGTCATACAATTTGATGCAGACAAACAGGGAACGGTAGTGAACAACCATCTTGTTGTCGCGATTCAAGAGTTGGTGGATCGTACTAGATGTCAATCACGTGACGCCCAACATAGAAGAATAACCATCCACAAGACCACGGCCTTTCTCCACGGCTGGCCGGGCACTCTCCCGCAGGAGGTCGCGCGTACTTGCAAAAGTCGGTGTAACAAATGGGTGGTGTGAATAAAAACTGTGAGTGTAAGGGTTTTCTCAGCATTTTTGAGGGAACAGTCCGTCTGGTGTTTCAAGGCAGAAAACTTCAAGGCAGAAAAAGTTAAACACTGTTTCGGAAGACTTTGACGAATGAAGTGACAATCTCTAAGAAGACGATTTTGTAAAATATTTAAAATTTGGTTCGTGTTTGCTGGAAAAACCCCAAACGCCAGGCATGTTGACTTGGAGAAAAACTCATCTTGTCAAAATGTGGATCTATCAATCCCAATAAACTCACCAACTCCAACTTGGGATCCCGGGTCACCAGTGTATCGAGGGAATATTTTCATCTTCTCAATTGTTGGCACGACGGGTTCCACCATTCCATGCAGTCTCTGCCTATCCCACCAACGTTTCATGTCAAGATGGCTGGACGGGACAGGTACAACAACACCTGAAGTGCGCGAGTAGGACCGGAAGGGTTAGCACCCCCCAAGGACATCACAATGGGTCCAACTGAAACAAAGTGAGACTTGGCCCCGCCAGGCCAAACCCAAGTCTTGGTTCCCTTTCAGCGAGGAAACATTTGCTCGACTTAAAGAAAATTCGGATGCATCCTTCCATCGACTTAGATAGATTTTAATAACAAACAGTTACCGGAGTGACGATTCGATCGAGGGCGATAGCGCCTCTTGAAGGCAGCCATCATCTGCTGTGACAGCCGTTGCGGTCGTTATCGAAACAAAAGAAACAAGGAAGTTCCGAAAACGTCTTCCATACTGCCGCCGCCATGGTAATGAGTTTTTACTTGCCTTCAAATCGAACCCAATTACATAACCATAAATCATTTCCTCACAATGCGTGCCAAAAAGTTAATCGAAGAAGGACACCTCGAAGTCCTCCCGCCGCACCTCCACTCGGCCAAAACGTCGTTCGTCGCGAAAAGAAAAACCTAAGTTCTTCAGCCCACCCGCCCGCAGAATACCACCAAAAATCTCTCTACACCATCGCTCAAATTCGGGACAGTTCGCAGGAAAGTTACGAAGAACCGAGCAGAAAGCAAATAAAAAACGAATCAAATTTCAATGGTCGCCATAGAATCCAGAGCGGCAGGCCCTGGACACCGGAGGTGTGCACGTTATTAATTCCCGCTATGCGTATAGAATTCCTCTTTCATGTTGACTTAGGATGAAAAATCTATTTGCTTACAGATGAACCAATACATGGGGGAAATATGAAAATGAGATGACCCGAGCTTTTGGCAGCCCATCGCACTCGATTTGAGTGCAAATTTGAGCCGGGCACGCCGTTGCCATGCGCCAACTTCCCCAGGAGATGCAGCAGATACCTTCCTGAGAATGAGATGATGAGCCATGATAAAGCCGTTGGTCCCAGCAACCGTCTGGCATCGCATGGTAACGCTTGGTGCTCGCTTTTCACCCGCATGCTCAGTGCCACGACGCGTGCACACACACACGCAGAGGCGATAATCCTCCAGGCAAATGAGAAAGCTCCCTCTGTCTGAGACACCGTGCGGGTGGCAAAAAAAAATACACCCACACACACGCAGAGGCACACAGAAGAAACAGCACGCAACTGTGAGTAACATTTCGCCGGATCCATCGCAGATACGCTTTTCATCCCTCAAACGTAGGATTGGCGTCGGTTGTGCGACTGGAACATTCAGTCAGTCTCCAGCGTACTTCGAGTTCAGTTCTGGTTAAGTTTTGAGACTCAAATTGATTCAGGTGTGGGCGTGTGGATATTCTTTCCCAGAGATCTCGCGGTGACGTCGTGCTTCTAAAAGCGGATGGATATCTAAAAAGCAAAACATAGTGCAGACGTGAATACAGTGGATACAGTGCAAAGAGAAATTGAAAAAAATACCTTGCAGAAGAAGAAGTGCGAGTATCTAACAAATACTTGGTGTTGTTTATGCAAAGTGAAGTTTCAGTGAACGTACGGAGAAACCCTCACGCGGAAAAGTGCGAACAAAGGAGCTCTACAGAATCCAGCTGTTTGGAGGGCATTTCTAATTGACTGACATCCCCTATCTCGGCTGCCGAAGGTAATTCACAAGAAGTTATTTTTATTTTTTTTTTTTTTTCTATTCCCATCCAACTGCCACCCACTTCAATCGTGAGTGGCATCGCATTACTCTCCCGAAATCGATTTTTGCCTGAGGTAAGGATAACAGTTTGTGAAACGCTCGTCTCTGCCATGCTAACAAAGTACATTTCTGTTATTTTCTGCTGGCGAATGGTGATGGTTGCGAATCCTTGTGGATTCATTCACACTGGTCTGTGATGAGTCCCCGCTCCGAGG
This sequence comes from Eristalis tenax, assembly GCA_905231855.2. Taxonomy (NCBI): domain Eukaryota; kingdom Metazoa; phylum Arthropoda; class Insecta; order Diptera; family Syrphidae; genus Eristalis; species Eristalis tenax. Next base: position 36,931,656 of record HG993126.1, read on the forward strand.
GCCTCCGACTCGTACTTGTGCTCGTGCTCGGTCTCGGGCTCCTGGAACTGAGAATGTGTAGTGTGGTAGGCGTGCATATTAGACGAACTTCAAATGCATATTTAATGAGGATGCTTTCCCAACATGCCGTGATAGAGCGACTGAGTGGGACGAGGGGCCACGGGGAGAGAGATAGAGAAGAAAGAGAGTGAAAGAGTGAGAGAGAATGGGACCTCCTCGATAAGAGAGTCATAAACCAAACGCTGGGTGGGTAGATTGTGAGGTGCGCCATAGTCAGCCACCCGCCCGCCCATTATGGTAAAGTTTATATCATCAAAGAGGATTTCTCTCCATCCCCAAAGCGGCTACGAGTACAGCGTTGCCGACGTTGAGGACAGAACAGAGCCTTAAGTGCTGTTTTATAAGCAAATACACTCTGTGTCTGGGTGCAGACAGGAGTGGTGAGTGAGAGAAAAACGTATTCCTATGCGAGCAGCAAAAAGCGAGACACAAAGATGCCCGCGACCAAACATCCCTGTGCTCAGTAATGGAATGAAATTATTCACAGCGAACTGAGTCCTGGAGCATTCGTCGAGCCCACCATCATCTGGTTATGTTCCCCGTCTAGGGCCGTACAGGAAGTAATTTTCCTTCGTTTCGACATCAAAATCTAATTGCAATCGATAAATCAAACCCGAAAGGAATGGCTTTGATTTATTAAAATCAGAATCAAAAAGACTGCCACGTCCTGAATGTGCGGTACTTGCAGATACACTTATTCCTGCTCCTCACTATGGAGATTGATTCTTTGCGCTGTTGTTGCTGCCGCCGTTGTCGACTGGCTTAATTCTCTGTCACCTCCGCAGGATTCTTCATCTTTTCCATATTCTTTTCTTCTTTGTGGGCGTGTTGCTGTTAAGTTTATCAGGCCTTATAATCGTTTGTCCCAGGTTGGTGGTTAGAAGTTTCCTGCCATTCGAAGCGGGCGGGGAGGGGGTCTTTAGCTTTATTTTTATTGTTTGCTGTTGGGGACTTTTTCTCACTTGGGTATATTTTTGTCTTTCTAAGTGAATGATTGGGGTGAGGCGGGTAAGGGTGGTGGAGGAGGAGGAGGAGGAGGAGGAGGAGGAGGAGGAGCAGAAAAATAGTAAAGTTCTCCCACCTATCTGGGACACGTGTGCAAAGAATCAAATTTCGCTTTTAATTTAGACGGAAATGTTGTTTTCGTACATTCGTTTATTTTTTCCTGTTTACCTTCATGCCCTTAATTGAACGTTGTCTGTTGTTTTTGGGAAGAATTTCTGCTTCGTAGGGTACCCAGTGGGAGGCATTCTATTTGTGAATCGGTTCGTAGAACGTAATGTGAGGTTATCATGTTTGCTTTTGTTCGTACATGAATATGAATCAAAGGTTGCCAAGCGTTGTTTGTTGGCAATCCCATGCAAATTGTGAACAATTAACGATGCTGCGACTTGGGGGCGGGATGAATATACGGCAGTTTCTTGGTATTCATTGATTCCGTGCACTCTGGGGAGTTGTCTAGATTGATTGGTACCTATGGGGTTGCTTGCAGGCAGCGATATATTGTGTGTTACAAAAGAGGCAGATTTGATCGAAAATGCAGGGTTTTAGTTCAAAATTATGGGTTTTTTATAGATTTAAAGGGGCTATATTTATGAGAAGGGTCCACGGCAAGTACATGCCATACGACCACTCCTAGGGATATAAAACTTTCCGATTTTGAAAATGTAAAACACACGGCAAAATAAAAGCAGACCACTGATGTAAGAGCTATTAAGGTCTGTTTTCCAAAGCTTGTTGGATTCAGGACTTATTCGCCAGTCCTTCGCGGCACAGAAACTCACGGTTAGTTTTTCAATCAGATCTAAGTTCATGCGTGATAGCAAGCAGCACCTTCATTAGATGTCTTCATGAATTGCAAATCATTTTAATGGTATTTTCGACTCTTCAGAAGTCGACCTGGCACAAAATGGCATCAGCAATTAAATTTGTATGATCGACACCTCGAAAAAGTGGATGCCGTGCTCAATTGACTCAAAGTACACTACTTTAATTTGTATGCGCAATACTTTACTGTGGCCTCCCTAACAACGCTGACTGTTCTGGGTCACAATTCTTGAAACGAGGCTAGGCTTACCATGGCTGTTTAAGCTAGCCTAGGACAATAAGAGGCGTGTTTTATTGAGCATTTGTACTCAGCGAAACAACAAAAACCATTTAACAACAAAACCAATTACTGAGCAAAAACCACTCAGTCATAGTTAACAGTCAACACTGACCAGATCGCAATCACAAGTGGCGCCTCGCCTACAATTTAGATACCACCACTGAACCACAGATGCCGCTGACAATACTTTAAGAATATACCACAGAATTATCGGCATTGGTGGTCTAATTCCCGACATAGGATAACGTATCCCAATTTGTAATTCATCCTTTATCTAAAATACACACGCTTCTAGTAAATAAAAACATATTTGTGCCAACATTATAAATAAGATAAGAAATGAAATATAGAGGCACTCTATTTGTGTTTTGACACCTATTGCCATGAAAGTAAAGACGTGCAGCAACTTTTGGCACAAAAAAATAAATTGAGAAGAAGTATGTTTTATTGAGAATCAATGCTGAGCTGAGTACTGAGTTCTCAATAAAAACACGCCTAAGATTTAGAATTCCGGACTTTGGAGGACATTATCTACCTTAAAAAAACTAACTACTAAACTAGACACACGAACTCCAACAAAAACGCGGTTGACACCAGAAATGAACAACCACCTTCACAGCTAACTGACCCCTAGCCCATCGACGAATTTGAGAGTCTTTTTGGCAGTAATTCAAGATGTTTTACAGTTGTTAACGAAATAACGTAAATGCAGTGCTCAGATTGGTCAATTTGGACTTAGAAAACGGTATAAAAAATGGTTGTCAAAAATGTTAAGGGACAAGAGAAGTAAAAGTTGGCTATATCTATAATATTTCATTTATGGTTGATTTTGTTTAATTTTATGTTTTATGTCAGATTTGTATTCAAGAGAAATACAGAGTTCGATGATTTTTTCCATTTTCAAAATTACAGTTACTTGTTAGGGGAAAAGAAAACAATTTGTTCCGTAGTAGGACGTCGCGCGTATGGATGAAACATCGTTCTTAAACATCGATGTTTGAAAACATCAATGGTTCCACGACAAACATCTATGTTAAAAAAATATCGGTATTCAACGATACATCGATGTTTTTCCGAGGTTTTGTTTATGGCCGACTCATTATAACGAATTCGCACGGGACCAGAAAAAATCTTCATTATATAGAAATTATGATATTTTTTATGTACAAAAGAATGAGAAACCTGTGTCTTTGAAATTACAGTCGAAATTCGATAACTCGAATGAAATTGGTTGGCAATAGCGCCAAGACTGAAATTCACATGTAATTTGTTCTTGATAACTCGAACTTCGATTCCTAGAATGTCTTGATAACTCGAACAGATTATTTGGCGTCACCTTCGGGAAGTCGACTTCTGAAGGGAAATTCCAAAATTCAGCGTAATTTACAAGTTCGTTTTATAATTAATCGCTGTCGTGGTACTGTGTTTGCATGTTCCTCTGACCTGGTATGCGTGTAGAAACCTAGTATAGACCTAGTAGCTCTACTATTAGATCCCCGTTGGCCCTGTTATTAGAACTTAGAACACACATTACTGAGTTGGTAGGAACATCTACGAACTCCAAGCTTAGTTTCTATTTTTGAAAAAAATGCAGTAGGCGCCTAAACAAGCACAAAGAGGTAGACAAAATTCACGCAGCTCGACAATAACGATAACAGTGTTCGATTTGAACTATTACCACCTTACCACTGGTAGGGGGACAGGTTAGAGCGGCCGACTACTCTTAGGGTAGCCACACTTAGGCCAAAAAAAGGCCCGTTGTGTTACCACAAGATCTAATATCTGGAGCTCTTATGTGGGGGGATAGCAATAGAACAAACCAAGGTAAATAAAACAGCGCGTTGGTTGAGTTAATTGTTCGCACTCGCATCAAATTTTACTGTCTCCGTTCGGATCGTTGACTGAACTGGGATAGTGCAACTACAGCAATTGACGCATGGTGGCAGCGAGAAATTGAAGCATAGGCAATTATAGATTTAATTAAATAACCAAATTAACGACTGGATGGCGCAGTTGGCTAAGTGCCCTTGGTTAGTGGGATCCCCGGCTCGAATTCCAGTGAAAGCAAATTTGATACTCTTTGGTTTTCAAATCTGGTCCAGTGACCATTTCACTATCACGGGAGTGGTCGGTCAGTGGTAGTAGTCTGACTCACAGTGGACTACCTTGGTGTTAGTCACTTACTAGCAGCCCCAAAATGATGGGTATTCGTATTACAGAAACGATTGAAAGCAGGTGCAACTCGTACGACAGTTCAGTGACGTTGTGGCGGACGATTTTGAGGATCAATTGATTCAACCACCTTCAAACGAGTTTGTTGCAAAGCATTTTGAGTTTGAATATATTTAAAGTCTAATGATTTTTGTTGTACACAATGCAATGGTTGGAATTCCACTGAAGATTTGAAAAATTAAAAATGCACACTTTAGTCTTTAAACATGTAATAACTATGGTAAGTGTCCCAAATATGACACACTCTCAACATATTCTTTAATCAAACAGCCAGTGTTACCTTAATAGAGTTTGTTTGTTTTTAAAGTTAAAACTAATATTTAGTAATCAGTCTTTGTGCAGAAAAAAAATAAACAAAACTTAGGAAAAAATAAATGTATTAAAAACGCAATCAACTCATTTTAACACTTTTGACAAAAATGATCCTTATATGGACTACCCTGTTCAGATATGGACAAGGGGGCTCCAGAGGAAAGATGAGCTCTCTACCCATTTTCCACCCATCTTCCAATGGACTCTGGAAGATGGGACTCTTCCATTCAAGCCCTCTTGGCAGTTCTGAGCACGCAAATTGCTACCTTTAAAAACCACATACTCTATTCTTTAATGGAAAATTATACCGCACCGCTTCCATATTTCCGCGTTGCACGTTTTTTGGCCATTGTCACGTTAAAAGTTTCCGTATTAAGTTCCATGCATAAATGCTTGTAAAATATGGGCCACAGTAGGAACACCTATGGTGGGTCAAATTAGCAACATCGGGCTTTTCACTATTTTCTGAAACATCTCACACGTCATAAACAATTAAAATATTTTGATTTCACAAATTGATTAAATTAACATTTAAGGACTACAATAGTGTAACACCATGAACTCATTTTTATTTAAAAACACTTAGCACAACTTACCTAAAAATTATAAATAAATAATTAAAACTCCTCCAAGTGCTCTATACCACACAACTCTTGACCAAGACCGACCAAGTTGCAATGACTAAGAATCAGTTCGAAAATGAATGAAATGAATGTATTCTGGCATGTAAAGGGTGATTTTTTAGCTATTATCTTTTTGGCAACACTGCTTTAAACAGCTGACGCACGTTTCGTGTTTTGTTTCACTGTCAAACATCTTCAGTTTGGTGTATAATTTAACCATGAATCGTCTCACAAACGAACAACGCTTGCAAATTATTGAATTTTATTATCAAAATGCGTGCTCTATTAAGAAAGTTCATCGCGCGCTTCTTCCATTTTATGGTCAGTTTAAGACGAAGCTCATTTTTGGCTCAATGGGTACGTAAATAAACAGAATTGTCGATTTTGGAGTGAATATCAGCCAGAAGCATTGCAAGAGCTACCAATGCATCCAGAAAAAGTCACAGTTTGGTGCGGTTTATGGGCTGGTGTCATCATTGGAACGTACTCCTTCAAAGATGATGCGAATCGTAACGTAACTGTGAATGGTGAGCGCTACCGTGAGATGATATCCAACATTTTTTTGCCCAAAATGCAAGAGCTTGACTTGCATGACATGTGGTTTCAACAAGACGGTGCCACATGCCACACATCACGCGCAACAATGGACTTATTGAGAGGCGAGTTCGGTGAACATTTTATTTCACGTTCGGGACCGGTCAATTGGTCGCCTAGATCGTGCGACTTAACGCCTTTAGACTATTTTTTGTGGGGCTATGTTTAAGCTCATGTCTATACAGATAAGCCCCAATTGACGCATTGGAAGACAACATTGAAGCAATCTGGTATCGGGCCAGTTGTAAGTGGTGAAATAGCATTGAACCCTTTTATTGATTTAGAAATAATTGTAGTAGAAGCAGAAAAAACGACAATCTAGATGTAAGAATATTGTAATCGAAATTTAAAGGAGAAGTTATGCAGTGAACTGTGGGCATTATGTAGAATTCTATTAAACTATCCCTTAACCTTATTTTACACACCCTAAGGTTACCCATAGTCGAATCGACGAAGTCCAATTTTCAACATACCTCCTCTCTCTAGTCTACGGTTGCCTTAAACTTAAGCTTTCCAAGTTAAGCTCCTGCATATGTACTTAAAAGAATACTGAATACTGAATATTCAACTGTGAAATCCATTTGTATATTAATAATTTGTATACTTCTTAAGTCGCAAGTGTGCCGTGTCCCATTTCCATTTGTGTCAGAAAGATGCATAAAATTTGAGAGAAATAGTTGCATTTTTTTAATCACTGCGATTACTTGGTCGCTTTTGCGTGGATCCGAGCACAAAATAATATGTCTTAAATTAAGCGATTAAATTATTACCCAATAAAAAATCGCAAGCGACTTAAATCGCAAATGTGTACTTATTCTTGCCAACACGTCTGATTCATTTTAACTTGCGACAATCGCGTCGCCACGAAAATGGAACAAATTGCGGACATGCGAACATTTCGCTCGCTAACACGACTTCAACCCTTTTTTCCGCAGGGCTTAACCGCTCACGCGACTTCGTCGCTCCGGGTATGTCCACAACAGTCAGGCAGGCACATCTAGGGTATTTTTGCTCACAATTGCTCAACTTCCCGGAAACTGTGAATTGATCAACTTCGGGGTTGGTCTCACCTTGTTATTTAATCGGCGAGTTGAAAATTGATTTTGTTCACTTTTTCAACTCACAGTCTGAAATTTGAAATCAGAAGTCAAACTTTCTCTTTTTAAATTTCCCCTGTGGTATTTTTGACCGATCCACACATACAATGTCATTTGTGGGTTTGGACATGGATTCTTGTGCCTCCACTAGATTTTTTTCACATCATGTCCATGAACAGGGTGTCGTGATGGAATATAAAACGCTCTCGTTGAGGGTCGAAAGGCTGCGCACTCTCGAAAACGGGGTGAAGTTCCCCAAAGCGTATCTCAGGTAAGAACACGTCGTGAGAACATCGAAATTCACTTGTCACACGGTCTGTGTGAAACTCGATGTGCACACGGCGTAAAAACGCAAGTGATGCATTTGTCTGCCGAATCACTCACGTAAAGTATTTTGGGGTACTATTACTTAGACGACACTGTACACAAAAAGGCATGGTTCATGTCCAGTGGAGACGAAGTGTTGGACACGAGATCCCGAAATCTAGGGACAAGGCCAGTTTTTTTTTTTTGCCTTTTCCTGTAGTTCATCCAGAAATGAAGTAATATAGAGATGCCCAACTTTACAGCTGATTAACCCCTAGCCCATCGACGATTTTGAGAGGCTTTCTGACAGTTATTCAGGAAATACTATAAATGCCGTCCGCAGATTGGTAAATTTGGATTTAGAAAACGATGTAAAAATGGTTGTCAAAAATGTTAAGGGGCAAGAGAGGTAGAAGTTGGGCATATCTCTGAGTTCATCACAATATCATTTTTAAACTTTGTCGTTTTGATATTGACAGATCTTAGAAAATGCTTGACGATACCTTACAAAATGCTAAATAAAGAGTGATTTTTAAAAGCTATAGGAAAGTTTTTCAAAAAAGAATAACACATAAAATTCAGAAAACCGCTCCAAACTGTGACTTTTTCCGGATGCATTGGTAGCTCTTGCAATGCTTCTGGCTGATATTCACTCTAAAATCGACAATTCTGTTTATTTACGTACCCATTGAGCCAAAAATGAGCTTCGTCTTAAACTGACCATAAAATGGAAGAAGCGCGCGATGAACTTTCTTAATAGAGCACGCATTTTGATAATAAAATTCAATAATTTGCAAGCGTTGTTCGTTTGTAAGACGATTCATGGTTAAATTATAGACCAAACTGAAGATGTTTGACAGTGAAACAAAACACGAAACGTGCGTCAGCTGTTTAAACCAGTGTTGCCAAAAAGATAATAGCTAAAAAATTACCCTTTATAACTTGTCATGAAACATGTGAAGGTGCGATTTTGCTGCAAAACAATCGTCAGCCACTATAGTTCGTTAACCGTTGCGATTATTTGGTCGCATACGTGTGTACTGACATAAAAAGTTGTGTGCCCTATTTTTTGCGACTGAATAATCGTACGACAGAAAACCACGATTCTTCTATCGTTGCGTTGTAGGATCGCATGTGTGCTCCTAGCCGAAGTTCAACTGAACTGAAGCTCAGATTCCACTATGAAACCAGACGAGTTAAAGCAAACACTTGAACTAGGTTTAAAGTTCGGCAGGACTCAAGTTTATACCTTCACTGTGAAACTGAGTTTCAGTGGGTATCATCCCTCTGATTCGGGCAAACTGTCTCAGGAACTGAACTGCCTTGGTCATATGAATAGCCGAAACTTTCTCGGTTGGAATTCGCAAAACTTTTGCGTAATGTCCTTGCTGAAAATGCCTTTAGCATTTGAGCAGTGCTGAGAGCAGTGAAATTATATAAAAGACCATAACTTTGGCTGAGTTCGAGGCCAACATTTGAGATTGAGACCCTGTTGCCGAGAAAACGCTCTGTATGTATTGAACCGAGTAATCAAACAGTGGACCGTTCGCTTGAAGCAATTGAATGATGTGCTGTTCCATACAAAATGCCATGAATGTTGTTGTTTTATATGAAATCCTTTTCCCCTTGCTTTCATCTGGTCACTCGGTTTGATGGCGAAATGTAATGAAAATTAAGGAGTATGGTCCCGAGAAGTCATCTCTGAAGAAGCCATCATTCTGTGTTTATGTGGACGAGGGATATCAGTTTGTCGGAAAATGGAATGAGAATGATTTGTTCCTCGACTGAATGGCATGTGGCATCGTATGCCATGTGTTCTCCATCCATTTTTAGTAGTTTATGCAGATAAAGCGGGAGGATGTCACAATAGTGAGCAGATCATATTTTCAGCTATGATTTCAATCTGAAAAATCTTTTCCCTGCCTGTACACGTATCTACATAAAAACAACTGAGGGCCAGGGCCTAGCTTCTCAGCAACCATTCGTGTTGTGGGTGCTATTGTTCTCTCAAAGAGGTGGAACAGTGAACATTTTTTTTCGTCGCGAGTTTCAGTTGCGTAGGGGTAGACACACATACCCACAACGCCACTGCAGCCACGCACGTATCTGCAGACCTTGGTTTAAAGAACCACATAGCCCTTTAAGGGCCTATTTGGCCACTTCCTCAAGATTCTTGACTCCCGAGTCTCGCGTATTTTTTGACAGTTCTCCAGAACGATTTGGTTCGTATTCCCATGTCGTACGTGACGTATGTTTTGTTTCTTCACAGATTACGATCCGTTTCAGGCACCCTCCGGCTTCCTAAAGCAATCATTTCATAAGAAATTTATTGTTTTTATCGATTCGTTAACGTCAAGAGATGCTATGAGGGTCTTACGGATTTCACGTCAGAAGAGAAGTTGTGCGTTAAACATGAGAAGCGTTGTACAAACGATCGGATAATGAATTATTACGTTTTGACATTTAATTTTGGATTCATGGAAGATTTTAGGCTGTATGCCTTGATGGGGGATGGAAAATGGATCATTGAAGAACGTATGGACTCATATCAGGACTGGGTAGATTACTAGGGCCTACCTGCTACAGCAACCACTCGTGTTGTGGGAAAATGATAGTCCAAGATGAAATTGTTAATTCTCGGACGCGTTGTAGGCAGTGTTGTCGGAGAGGAATACAGAAGAGTAGTGTAACTAACAAAATAGCCCCCCAATTGTGTGCACTCATAGCAGTGCTGACAGTATTTTGAAGTAAAAATTAAAATAAATTTACCACTTCAGAACAAATCTGCTTAAATATAAATTGCGTTTTTATAATACTAGGTTTAGTAAAAAAAAAAACAATTTTTATTTTTTGTTGGACATCTGTCCAGTTTATTAAAATTAAACTACAGCTATTTATATGACAACGATCGATGTGACGATGGTGACAAATTGTTGGGTTAGTATTTCTGCAGGGGGTCAAGGTTTTCTCAGAGATGAGCTGCGGATGTTATTGAATGTGCTGCCGAGTGCGTTCCTGGAAGAAGAGCGGCGGATGCTAGTGTTCACATTTGCAGTATGCTGATGAGTTCGTCGTGGAGAGTGCTTGGGCTAATGCTGTCGAATGTTGCTTTAAAATACACTTCTTCTAGCTGAACTGGAGTACTGGGCTCGGTGTAGGGATTGTGAAATTTATGGTGTCCACGTATAAAAGCAGTCATTAGCTTGAGTAAGCCATTAAGGGGTTTTACCTGTCAAATTGGAACAATTTTGGGAGCCATGAATTGTGGTCCGATTATGAAAAGGTCCCTTTTAATTGGACCTGTCTATTTACAAAGGTTTGTTTCAGCGATGCCAATTGCTATTTAATTTAAAATTGAATTGCGATTACTTGGTCTTTATACCGGAGATTCGGTCTTGCTCTCCTTCTCGAACCAGTCGGCTCACATTCGAAGACCCTCGTAGTTTGAGCGTTGGTGTCCATTCGCTCAATGTGGTCGAGCCAGTGCAGTCGACGGAATGTTGCCTTCCGAACTACATCCACATCCACTGGTGCAGCTAGTAGAGTTTCCGGTTGTGGGCTCTCCTCCATTCACCTTTCTCGCAGACGGGAACATATATCCGATGCAGAATTTTTCTTTCGAAGGTACTAAGAATCAGGTCTGCAGTTTTGCTTAGCGTCCAGCTTTCGGCTCCATAGACTGGCTCCATCGAGCCGACTGTACTGAGATTTTTGTAGGGCATAATCTTGGTCCTTCGAGTCAGGAGCTTGAGCCCAGTTGTTTCGACAAACCTAAGTAGCACCGGTTGCCAAAGGCGATTCTACGTCGGATCTCCACTGTAATGACTCCTTCACTACCTGGAAATTTCTGCTGTCGATCGTGATGTTGTCGATCGACGGAACGTTTTTTTGGTCGACAGCATATATTTGGTTGAAATTGAGACCAGTTCGTCGCGTCTGTCCTTCATTCGCCGTAAAAGCCTCTACTACAACACGTTGGGAAAGCGCGACGATGTCGATGTCATCTGCGCACCCCAACAGTTGGACCGACTTATAGAAGATATTGCTTCCGTGTTAACAGCTTCCCGCCGCACTATCTTCTCCAGTACCAGATTGAAGAAATCACACGACAACGCATCGCCTTGTCAAAATCCGGTGCAGGTTTCAAACGAATCGGAAGACCTTAAGCCGAGCTACATGGTGCGTCGCGTGTGCGTTAGCGTGGTTGTGACACAACCGGATCAGCCATCGCATCAAATAGCTGCTTGCGGTGAATGCTGTCGTATACGGCTTTAAAATCGACGAAAAGATGGTGCGTATCGATTTGAAACTCGCTAGTCTTCTCCCGGATTTTGCCTCAGAGTCGATTTGCCGGGCCGGAAGCAGCACTGGTACGTGTCGATTAGTGCGGTGCAAAACTGCTTTATACGTTCACATGGTACGCTAGGCAGGATCTTGTAGGCGACGTTGAGCAATGATATACCTCCATAGTTGTTGCAAAAGGTAGGATCGCCTTTTGGGTGGGAGCTCATATTCCAGTCGTCGGGCATGCTGTCGTCTTCCCATATTCTAGAGATGATATGGTGCAGTTTATACCGGAAATTGCAAATCTATTGTCATAATCTGTGAGCGGACTCCAGGTCGGCAGATAGGCAGTTTGGTCGTAGGTAGGTGGTTAAGGGTGATAAACAACCTGTGCCATGCAACAAAATTCACAAGAGCAAAATCATTTTGCTCTTAACGAGAATCGGAAACTGGGGTGCGTAGACTCAAGTGCGGGGATCGACGCATGAATCCACAACGCTACAGTGGCCGCCATCGGCAAATGTTTTAGTTTATTTCAGTCAAACTCTTTCTGCAAATGCAGACTCCCCCTTCCACAGCCCACAAAGAGCGCTTCTCTCACTCGAAACGCTGCGATGACCAATTAAAATTACGCTGTCCACTCACACTTTTTTCCAGCTCTGTTTCGATAAATCCACAGCACCGCAGCAATTAGAATAATTTCGACCGACACGCAATGAATCCCGACAAATTTGTTAGCGAAACTAATTCGCCACAAATAAATCTCGTCCTGTGTATTGGCAAAACTCATTTTAATTACTTCCACCGCCGGACTAGGAGTCCACGTACCGCCCACCATACTACACGCACGCCGTGCATGCATATTTCAGCACACGAATCAATTAGTTAAACCACGCAGACAGTCAAGCGAATAAAGCACAAACCCTTTGGCAGGACCGCAACGATGCGCATCTCATTAAATATATGGAAATCTGATTTCGTAGGAAATGCATTTTTTTTATTTCGGCGAAATATATTCATTTTTATTCTGAGCCGTGGTCGATTGATAACCAAGCGCGTCGTTCTTTTTGGAACGCGCATTGGTGGAATTAATATTCAGTGAGCGGGAATGCTGCTGGTGCTGTCACTCTTGTAACCGCAGATGGAAGCAAGCAAAAAAAAAAAACACACATCCCGTACGCGCACCACCCCCTCTCTCCGGAAGTTCGGCATAAATATAAATGGCTCCATGAATTATTTCCACCGGGGAATGTATGCGCCCACAATTAATGCGATTCACTGCGCACGAAATGTTAGGCGGAGTGAGTCGTTTTCCGACGAACCTTTAATATTTCGATTGAATTTCTGCGTTCTGCGTTGGGCAACAAATTATTTAACGATGACTAAGCTCGGACCCGGGTCAGAGAGGCGTTTGCTTCGTCGAACAGTGTGAATGTTCGAATCACTTAAACGGAATTAACTTAGTTTATGCATTCAGCTGGGCATTAAAACTTTATGGCTTCGTATGGATGATCTTCAATCTCCCTTAATTGATCCAAATGTCTGAATGCTTCCTCGGACTGGGTTTCAGACTAGAAACGAAATCGGGAGATCCCGCAATTCTCTGGTTAATTCATTAAGCGGTGGGCTATGGACGGAGTGGCATACGGACTTCGTGTTCTGATTTGCAGTTTCAATTTCGTTGGCGGAGCGATACTGTCTGGTGTAGAGTGTTGAGTGTTGTCGGAATCAAGGACACCGTGATGTCTCGCATAGGAATCAAAGAAACAATCAGAGGCTGCTGATGATCAATTGCACTTCCACTGGTAGTTTGGGTAAAGAAAAAAGTCAATGCTGACAAAGCCATAGCGGTGTCAATAAACGATGTCCTTTTTCAAGGGTTGACTGATAACTTGGCAGCACTGTTCGCTGCGACTGACATGTATGCACTCATTCCAGTCCTTAACCACCTCGAAGGTAAAGCTGAGCACTGGTGGCAATAAATGATGTCCTCTTTTAAAGGTTGACAGACAACTTGGCAGCACTGTTCGCTGCGACTGGCATATACACATTCATTTGCGTCCTTAACAACCTCGAAGGTAAAGCCGACCACTATGATGTCATCTGGATTGTTGTCATTAGTTCTAGTAAAAGCACATCTCCAGTCATGGACTGTAGGGCTAGGGCGCACGGGAGCACATTGCTTTCTGTACAAAGCAGTGGCCAAAATCCCCAAACTTATGCACAGTCAATAATTCAGAAGTGCACTCAAAGACAATGCCACATTGTTTGTGGGTCAATGCCATGTGTGTAGCAGTCCTCTGCACACTCGCTACGACAATAATCCTACTTTAGGCCATTTCAAACAACCCCTGAAAGGTGACACCACGCCCGTATGTACAAGTGTAAAACCAAAATAATACCCACGCAAGTAGCAGCTGCCGTGGATAAGGTACCACAAACCTCAATCCCGACTTAGTTCCATTCCAGCGATTGAACACGAAGAAAAAGAATGTCTCCACGAATTACGCACAGGCATTTAGGAGCGAATAAAAGCCGCACCACCACCAACTGCTCGAGGAAGGAAATACTCTTCGAACATGGAAGCGCAGGAAGTGAGACAGAGGCTCGTAAAATACTGCTTTGCTGGCAGTAAATGCGGCGTAAATTTACATTTCGTTTCTGTGTGTGCTTGGCAACCTGAAACGCTCGCTCTGTTTGGGGGGCTTTAAATTAAAAACCAATTAACTTGATAAGCACTTAGTCGTTCTAATTAGGGGGTATTACGTTGGGAGAGCTCAAAATCCGCATCGCTGCAAAGGACAGGGGTTAAGACAATTGTTTGTCTTTTTGGAGCACAATGGACCCGAATTGGTGTGCGCTGGCATGCAGCCGCGTTTCTTTTGTCTTGTGCCTTCTTTCTTGCGTTCTTACAGCGTATCATCTGATGATTGTCTTATCTTAACGAGCAAGGACTACAGATTACCAGAGTAACCGCTAAATGGTTGCTGTTCTTGGTTGCATCACAAGCTGGCGCTTTTAGTTGGAAAAAGAAAAGCCGTTTTCATAAACTTGCGAAGCGGAGAGGAAATGTTTCGTGAAATGAATAGTGCTCAAACTTTTCAAATTTCAGCCTGAAACTCAAAAGGGCTAGGTTTTGTGACCACGACTCCTCTCGAGGCTGATACAGTGGTGGAAAAAATACTAGAAACAATGGTTTCTTTAATGGCCAATGCTTTGAAATGCCATAAAATATCAGCAAAAAGAGTAAGCAATGTTATTGCTGCCCTTCTGTGGGCAAATTCTTCCTAACTGCACTTTAGGATTATGCAGCTGTGTGGTCTTTAACGGTTTGTAATTACCGCCAATGATGAAAACGGCGAGTGGGATGTTATCCATGTTTTCTTCATTTTAGCCCCACACTGGAGACTAGGGGAAGGAAACGGAAAACAACACCACATTTCGACACATTAAACGACACCGCAAACAAAATCCATTTGCTTCTTCAAATGAGCTTATGAAGGAACTTGAGGCACCAATAACGAGTCGTACGATAAGAAACCGCTTGAAAGAAGCAAAACTCTTTGGCAGATCGCCTTGAAAGGTTCCATACTTGAATAACCACAATATTGGTATGGTAGTCAGAGGGGGCGAGGTCTGGGCTATAAGTCGGGTGGGGTAAAACTTCCCATCCACTGTTTTCCAATTTGTTCTTAACCGGAATAGCAACGTGGGGCCGAGCGTCGTCATGATGGCAAATTATTGCCTCGTGTCTGGTCGCATATTCCGGGGGTTTTTCAGCTACAGCTCTCTTCAAACGGATTAATTGTGTTCGGTAGCGTTGTCCATTGATGGTTTCAACCGGTTTTAGCAGCTCATAACACAGCACACCATTCTGATCCCACCGAATACAGAGCATTACCTTCGCGCCATGGATATTCGACTTTGCCGTTGATTTGGCTGGTTGGCCTCACTTATGATTTTTTGCACTTGGGGTTGTCGTAATGTATCCATTTTTCATCACCAGTAACAATCCGATGCAAAAATTAGTTCCTTTTGTGGCGTTCCAGCAGCATTTTGGCCATGCAAAACCGCCTTTCGACGTCTTTCGGCTTGATTTCATGTGGAACCCAATTTCCTTGCTTTTGAATATATCCAGCTGTTTTAAAACTTTTGAAATGGCGGCTTGAGTGACACTTAAAGATTCTGCACAAAGTTTGACATACTTGAGGGAAAAAAATTACTGTTGTTTACGCTTCAAATGAATGACATATACTGAAATGACGTCCAATGACAGTAGCTTTCCAACACATGTTCCAATGGAATAATACAAGTTACGCTATCATCTTAGCAAACAGCAAGTTATAGACCCAATACTGTGTTAATACAAAACAGTTCTTAAACTCTATGGGCTGAAAAGACATTAAAATGCGATTGATGAGGTTAGGACCCTGTCTGGACCGAATACATAAAATAAGAATATTTATCGTTTCTCTTAGTTTTTGAATGATAAGATGGAAATATATAATCCATAACCAAAAACTTTCGAAAGTCATCGGTAGAATTCCATTTAATTCTCTCAATAATTGTACGGAAGAGAATTTCTTTGCTTTATCCAGGGATTCACCCAAACTCGCTTTTTGGTCTTCCTAGCATTTCCCTAATTTCCCATTATTTGATCAATAAGTAAAACAGAAAGTAGTGCGCGCTCCGCCATTATATGCAAACACTTCTAAGTTTCTCTCAAAACTGAAGTCTGCAAACATCTTTTGTGTGTGAACGCCGAGCATACATTTGTCGCCAAGTAAATCCTCGTGACAAATTGTTGAGTGTGACCGCCGCTAAAGAAATGCATAAAAATGATTCGGTCTGAAAATTCGATTTTCGGTCATGACGTTCCATGTGCAGACATGAAAAATGCCTCAAAACTCTTCCCACGCTGGAAGCAATTTTTTTTTTGCTTTCAAAAGAGCCAGCCGCCAACTTGATTATTGCAAATTTGATCAGCTTTGGACCAAAAATGCTGAAATTGAAGGTGACAGTTTGCGAGAGAGCGCACAGACCACCTGTATATACATTTTCGGTTTTTCCCCTCGGGAATGGTATTTCCAGAGGACAATTGTGTTACACCGACAAAGCGAAAAAATGTGACAATTTTGAGTTTAACAATAGAACGCACTGCTTTCGCGAACTTTTTTACAATGGAACGAACAAATATTGACTTTTTTAATAGAGGGACAGTTTCAGGTCAATTTTTTTTAGCGGAATGAAAACTATCGGTTGTTGCAGTTTTTGTCTATGCGCCCCCACTCACATCAACGTAATCGTAAAAAACAGTTCAAGTATGGTTGACATGAGTAGTGACCGTGTTTGATGTTAGTGTGAGCTTATGCTCGTAGAAAATCTAATAAATTCGCCTGAAATAATTCCAATTATTTGCTTGATATTCAAAATGCGGAAAACAATTTAAAACAAAAAGGAGAGCTTGAAAGTGATAGCAAGTAAACAAAAACCAGGGATCAACCTTTTCGAATGCACACTAAAACAAATCACACATTTTTTTTTTGGCGTGCCTATCAAATGCGTACCGTCGAATCATACTGGACCGGTTTATTTTCAAATTACAGAGAGCGTGGGTGACCAATGGTTTGTTCCGCAATTCTGTTGTAACCTGGGCTCAATTTATTTCCACAAAAGAATAACGAACGTTGTGGCCACTCAAACTATCGTTTGTCCGCCGGTTTCGCGTTTGCCTCAGTTTGTTTTCCTTTAATTAACGCCGCCCTTTATGCCTGTCGTTGTGGGCAAATGCAATCGTTTTTTTTTTTTTTTTGCCGTGATACTACAATTACAAACGTTGCTATGGCAACTATCTAATGAATGGAAATTGCGGAATAGGGAGAGTTTAAAATGTTTGCTAGGACGACCACGTTCATTCGTCCAGTTATAATTTAACAAGGCATGTCTGTGATGGGATTTCTCATCAAGTCCAGACAACGCAATGGTTCACGTCGATAGTCTTGAACCCACTGGGGATTTCTTTATTGGGGAAATTCTCCTTACATAGCTTGTCATTCGTACAATACGTCGGAGTGCTGAAATTTGCTCCACTATCAGTGCCTTATTTAATTGCAGTACTTTACGCGTAGTAAATTTTATCTAGGGAACCATGTTTTACTTCCTCTTCTTCTTCTTCCCTGTGTGGCGCTAAAGATCGGAGCAGGGCTGGGCCTCAACAAACAAACCCCTCCAACTGGCATGAGCTTAAGTCTGCTGCATCCAATTACGCACGCCAAGTTGGTTGAGGTCCTCTTTAATTGAGTGCCCCACTTTAGGCTCGGATGTCCTACGTTTCAATGTATCACAGGTTGGGAGTCGAAGACTCCTGGGCTAAGTTGTCTAGTCATGTGTTGGATCCGGCAGAGCAGAAAAAAAAATCGAATGAATTGAATCTTCTCCTCCAGATGAAATCGACCAAGGACTTCTTCGTCCATTCTTGAGATTGATTCTGCATTGTACAGCTGGACTGGCATGATCAATGTCCTGTATGGAGTCAGCTCGAACCTTCTGTATGTATATATATATATATGGGTTCCGCTACAGACCGTAGCTAGTGAGGCCCGAGCTTCTCAGCAACCAATCGTTTTGTGCGTGCTATTGTTCACTCACTAGTGGAAGGATGTATGAGGTAGTCCTGTACAGTTTTATGCCGACTCCGAACGGCGAACGAGAAGCCTTTTCTAACCAATTATTACTCTTTGAGCATTATCAGTGACTCGAAAGTGGTGGGGTAGTGACAAGTAGTTTGCTCATACCGGGAACTGGGCTGCATAGACTCAAGTGACGACGACACAACCCACAACGCCACGGCCGCCATATGTATGTGTTGGTGCTTGTTGAGTATTGCACGTCCAGTCATTTCATCACCGACCTTGATGAAGCAGCGAGAATTCTCCATCGTCATTCAATCTTTCAGGAGCCACCAGAGGAGTACCAGATATCGTCCTGATCGGTTGGAAGTAGAACATACGACCAAAGCAAGATTTGAGTCCTCATCGCCGTTTAACAGGTTGTAGAAGTATGTAATTCCTGCAGATTCTAAATATCGACTGGGACTTTCTTTAAGACTGCAGTTCACATATAACACGTTGGTCCATTGTGATACCCACTGGCGGACTACTACCACTCGCCGACCACTCCAGTGAAAGTGCCAGTAATTTGGTCGCAGCGGGAAATGGTGACTGGACCAGATTCGAAAACCAGATAAAGGACTGGTAATTTACCACCAGTTGTCCATTTTTGTGCCTTAAAGCTTCTTTGTGAAATTTAATCAGAAATACGGACAACATTCTTGCCGTAGCACCTCTCATGAGGTCCATCACATGGTTTTTTTGTTCTTTAATCTTCCGCCTGAGAAGTCGGCCCTCTTTGTACTCGCCAGGACAAGAACTCGTAGTTGGACACAGAATTGCCATGTGGGCTGACAGTCTGCATTCGTTATCAAACAATAATGGTTCCTTCCTGTAATATTCTTCGATTATTTGCCCGAGAGTTTCTGCGCAAAGACCCAGCCGGTATGTTGTCATTATAATTTTCCATCTGAAAGCCGTGGCGTTCTTCTCTCGATATCCATCACCTTGGCAAGGAAATTTTATGAATCGATGTTGGCTCCCCTGAATTTTCGGAAATCGAGAATACTGCCAAGCACTCCTTGACGTCGATCGCAATGTGATTAATCTTTTTGACGGTTGATTGATCAGGGGACCCATGGGTCCCTTTGTGAATATTGTCGCGAGACGGGTTGAATGTTTCGATGATTCTAGAAAAGATGTCTTACTTGCCCTGCTTTGCGTTGAAGTCTCATGGTTCGTTCGTGGTGTCGTAGCTGGGGCATGGATCGTACGTCCTTTCTAGTTATCGTTACCTTCCCTGAAGACATTCTTATTTTATTTTTTTTTTACATTTTCTATTATTTTCTAAAATTGTTAATTTTTTATGTTTATTTGCTTGATTATAATAATAATAATATGGGTGGCGCTACTTCCCGTAGACAACCAGTGGCGAGCTTCTTAGCAGCCACTCGTCTTGTGCGTGCTATTGTTCTCTCTCGCGATTAGAAGGAACCTTCAGTTTTATTGCGACTCCAAAAGGCCAATTTGTCAGTAACTCTAAAGAGGCCAGGCCGTGAACATTACCTGTACCGGGAAT
This sequence comes from Eristalis tenax, assembly GCA_905231855.2. Lineage (NCBI taxonomy): Eukaryota > Metazoa > Arthropoda > Insecta > Diptera > Syrphidae > Eristalis > Eristalis tenax. The sequence goes on from HG993126.1 coordinate 36,951,458, forward strand.
CGACCTTGGGCAATGTAGGCTCACAGTTCGTAGGCGTCGACGCACCAACCCACAAAGCAAAGCCACTTTGCTGGTTTAGATATACACTTTTTCAAAGCAGTGAACTCCACGGCTGAGTTTGAGGAAAAACTTCATCGTCTTGAGCACCTTTTTTAGCGGTCTACTTTCTCCGCCACTTCCGGTCGCTGCACAGTGTTATTTTGCGCGTGTTTCTGGAGCAATAAACAAAACATCCAAATGTCCACGAGATAAGAATCTCTCCCCAAGACCTAGACTAGGCAAACACAAACAAATACATACCACGTTAGATACACGCTTTCAGCAGACGACAACAGTGCTGTGCTTGGATGTGTATCTCATGAATGTCACTACAAGTCGTAGACCGAGCCGAATGGCCAAACGAGACTAGTTGATGGTGATATGAACCTTTTAGTGGAAACAGCCTTTCCGAGGCTAGCGCCTAGAGGTGGGGTTCGGCGGGCTCGGGGAGTGCGAATGACAATAGTTTCGTATCAAACGACATGTATAACGCAGTTTTTAATGTTCCGCAAAAAAAAATGTTCATGGAAACGGTATTTACCGTTGTGTGACATTGCAAACAGCAATCATTTTTGAGCAAGAGAAATGTAAAACATTAGTTGTGACTCAAATTCACCGTGTTCGTGTAAAGTAAGTAGCAAGGCTATCGTTCTAAACTAAAACTTGTTCCCTCAGAAAATTGTAGTAATTACCGATTAGCTCGAGGTGCTGTTTATTACCTTCTCCGGGCTATATACATCCAGGATCAGTTAAGACATTTTGCGCTCAGCTGTGCACGCTAAAGCCAAAGCATCGCGCGTAGCCATCATTCAATAGTACTTACCGATGTGATAATCATTATCGTCAAACTTTCGTATTCATTTTCCTGCTAATGGGACGTTGGATTTTCCTGGCAATGGGTAATGAGATGACTCTTCCCTAGAGCAGCTAATAAAAGCTCCTTCTCAAGTAGCAGTTATATTCGCCCACCGCTCATAGTGACATCATTTCTTTTTACACAATGCGTGTGACAACTGTGCGTGCCTGGAGTCCATGGACTATAGAAACCTGCGCAAATAAATATGTCTTCCTTCACTTCACAATGTACCCAGTCCACCATGAGACAATTGCTGTGCGGACCATCTTCTGAGAAGTTATCCAAGAACCACTCCACAGAACCACTTCTTCCAAGAAGATCCAGTGGACATGCTTTTTCATTAATTTTGCACTCCAACAGAGTCATTCGAATGTTCCGGAATCGCGTTGAAATTTCAAGGAAGGCCGCATGTTTCTGTCAAGAGTCTCCCTTTCTGCCGTGACTTCTTGCCTCCGTCTCTGAATTCGTTTCTTGTGTCAGACATAATCCAAAAGGACAAGACTCGATAGCAAAGGAAGATTTAAGGTATTAACTCAAGATCTATCGAAAACAGTGCCAACATCAACTTTGGCTCACCATCATTCTCTTGTCAGCTGACCAACAACTTTCTTTCACTTGCGCGTTAACAAGTGACCGCAGCCACCCAGAGGCGCAATCATGCAAATATTTAAATGTGGTTAGTTGGAGGAAACTTTTGAAGTCACGCCACCATATCGCCGGCACCACCACGATCCACGGAATAAAGGGAACAACCATCCCATTGACATGGGCACAGGCCGCTGGACAAGAGAAGCCCAAAGCAGGAGCCAACTGGTTCGGGATTCTAATTTGGAAAACTTTTCCTCGACTCTCTTTCTCTCTCTCTCTCCCTCTCTGTATTCGCCCGTTGATGAGTGAGCATCAACTCATCGACACTCTTATCAAGGGGCGGCGAGAAAACTGTTCCAACCACTCCAGCGTTTTCTAGGCTTTCATCAGATTTTCAACTCAAGTGCGACCATCTGAAAGTCGAATAAATTTTTTGCATTTTCAACATAATCACCATCATCAACCTGCGGCCGAAAAAACTTGAATATAACCCCCAACCCCAAGTCATTCTGTATGCACGGCGCTTTCAGGGGTTTCAGGAGTGAACAATTTTTCAAAAACAATTTTCATTGCGTACTTCACACGTGGTGCGGCTGGTGAGCGAGAGGGTTCTCTCAGCATATTGGTAGAAATACGCTTCTATTAGTTGATTGAAAAAGTTTTCATTACTCTCGTCCCACACTCAAGTGGCTCTCGTGAAAGTCGGCCGAGGAGGTGGAACAAAATATTTCATATTTCCCCATGTGTGGTGTCGGCCGTGGGGGGCCATTGATTGATGCTGTGACTGGTGATTGATGGCTTGCGGGGGGAAGGCTGATTTTTAAATGAAAAAAACGAAGAAAGAAAACAAACATAAAACAACGAAATATTGATTCGGAAAAGTTAAACACTGCCGACCCAGCTCCAGACCCCTACGTCGTCGCTTTTATTATATTTTATAGCGTTCCATTGAGTCGGTTGCTTGATGGGTTTTGAGTCGGTTTTTCAATAAATCTCAGCCTCGAAAATGATCCTTTGCGTGTGAATTTATTTTTTTGCGTCTCGTAACGACCGTGTCGTCCAGTGGTGTGTGGATTGTTTGCCATGCAATTCAGAGTGTTTAAATACTGTTGGCGTGATTTTTCATTGTGTCGAGATGGGCAGGGATCGATTTTGGGAAAGTGTTTATTTATGAAAATCAATTTTCGCAAAATTCTGTTTGCTGCGCCATTGTTGAACCATATCACATACAGACCGTTGCTGGAGACCATTGTTACATTGTCCCCTCGCAGTCAGTCGTGGCAATTCCGCGCATGGTCCTCTTGTGCATATGCTTCGCCTGAATTACTGGCGGATGCGATAATTTTCTCAAATATCCCTCGATGACAGACGAAGGCGTCATTACACATTGATTGCAATCAGTTACAGTGTGATTTTGCCAAGATTAATTTTATTGTGGGGTGTTGTGGGTTGGTGCTCCGACCCCGCACTTAGGCGTACGCAGCCCAGGTGCAATTCCCGGTAAGTGCAAAATAATGTTAAGTGAACAGTAACGTTAAATATACAGAGGCTTAAGTTTAATAAATCATTTTGAAGCAATATCATAACACAAAGTATCACCGGTGATGCCACCCCCTATTCCCGTGGTGGTAATTTGGCATCAGTCAACTTCAACGCTTTATTCAAAGCGCCAGATGGTTCGCGTTCTAGGGCCTACTTTTGGTCTAGATCTAGAGGTTAGGTTGTGGAAGGGGAGTGTTACGGTTGACCATCACTTCCACTCGGAGGCCTTAAGGCGCCTTGTGAATCCCTTCGTTCGTGGAGTAGATTTTCTATTTCGGATTGAACCACCCCGCCCTCTTTGCGAATCTTAGAGATCCAATATATCCGCACTCGCTAAGTCCGTAGGCTCCCGGAAGAATCTTTGGTCCGCCGAGGATGGAGAGCTGGGCAGTGGCAAAGCAGATGTTGGGTCGTTTCAGTATCTTCCTAGTCACCGCAGCTGCGACAGAGATCACTAGATTCTGCATTCCATTTCCGGAGCATTGCTCCGATGGGGCAGCGTCCTGAGAGATGCGAGAAAAGAAACACCAAAATAAACAACAATTCACGCTGTAGGCATATCCGGGTTCACAACCTCCAACGGGCGGATGAACTCGAGGAGGATTTAACTAGGTTTGTCAGAAAACGCGAGGTTGCGCTTGAAGAAGAACCGTTGGACATTTTCACACTCTTCAAAGTGTGTATGGCCAAACACTTGATTAGCGATTCCAGACCCCGAAAATGTATGGCATGACCGGTAGGTTCGGAGAAAATTAATGGAACCTCGCGGTTTCGTTTGGTTTAAGCGTAGCATTAGTCGAGGAAATGTGTGTTGGGCAGTGTTGTTTGTTGTGATATGAAATTAACTAATCAAGGTTACAGGGAAACCTGCTAAATGGGGCACTCCAAGGGACTATGCAAACCAATTTGGAGATGCCCCGATTTGAGAGGACCTCTAAATGGGATCAAATATCATCCTGTCCCGATTATACACTGTGGATCAAACACAAGTTTCTCTTTTTTAAAAAACGGCATATAATATATAAAAATGCAATAAATTGAACAACATTAAATTTGCCCATTTATTATGATGGGGATGGCTTCGCAGTAGTCTCGGTCATCATGTAGGTCACCCGTAGTATTTGATCACCCCAATTGTCGCAGGCCTTGTTGATGGTTCCGCGCTGTAACTTGGATGATATTGGCCTTAATTTCGATCCGATCGTTTCCGGATCGTTGGCATAATATAGCCCCTTCACGGTTCGCCACAAACAAAATATCCAGGGGGCAAATCACAGCTCCAAGGCGGCCAATTGACATCTCGCCACGAAGCCTGATAACACGATCTTGGAATTTGTTGCGTAACGGTTAACATGGCTCTGTAGCGCCCACCGTTGACCGGAACATTGTTTACGGGCACATTTTCGAAGAAAAATGGTCCAACGAGAGCCCAGAGCAGTCACATTCTCGCCTGTACACCAGTCTCACGAACTTTTTGCACAAAATTGTGTACAGCATTCGCGGTGGCTGCTTCATTTTGGCCAAAGCTTTTCACAGCACTCACATTGGAAGTAACTTTTCCTAACGTAGTTCCAGTCCAAAGCGACTCATTTCGTTCCGCGGAGTTGCGACACAGACATTTTGTTAAGATATAGACTAGATTGCCCACCCTGCATGTAGCTACGAGATAAAATGTTGAAGTGCTAACTAATTAAATTAATATATGAATACTGCCATAAACACTACTGAAAATAATGCGTGCTTTGTGGCAAACAAACAGAACAATAGTGAGGATTTTTATTTTCAATCGCATTTTCGACATTCCGGGGATATCCCTTACTTGATGCATGCATAGAAGTACACATCCACAAAATCAGCTCTGACACTTATAATTTCTACCCCTCGGCCCTGCTCCAAGGTTCAAGGTGTTTAATGCCACTGTGAATGCATGTCTCTGCTACGCTAATCAAGTGTTTGGCTATACACACTTTGAAGAGTGTGAAAATGTCCAGCGGTTCTTCTTTAAGTGCATCTTGAAACTTCCGCCAACTGCGCCTTCATATACCCTTTATGTTGAATCTGGTCTTCCTGAAATCTACTCGAGGAATTTAAAAGCAAAGCCGTTCTTTGAAAGGTGATTGTACTGAAGTGCCATCTTAAGGAGCCTCTCCTGAAGACTGTTGTTTGACCGCATTATTTTAATGACACCGATACCATCGATTTGCGTCGCAACTTCCGGTCCCAATTAGCGACGCAAATCGAATCACGATTTTGTATCCATACATTTGTATGAACATACTTACATACATATTTCATTGGTTCCGTGGCCCACTATATAAGCGAAAAAAAATAAACAATTTTAATTAAAAAAAATAATTCATGAAAAACACAACAAAAATAATAACGTAACAATTAAAAGTAAGAATTCAGACATCCTTCACAACCAAGTTGAGGTTCCCAGCAGTTTAGCGAATTCCCCAAAAATTGGCGAGTCTACAGTAAGACACACATTCATACGTTGCATTTACGTTACATCTCGATGGGACAAAAATATCAAATCACAAAATACTCAAATCGAAGCCATCGTCGCAAACCGAGCATTTTTAAAACACGACGTATTGGTGTACTTAAAGTAATGCGCAGGTCAAACAACAGTCTTCAGAAGAGGCTCCTTAAGATGGCACTTCAGTACAATCAGTCACCTTTCAAAGAACGGAATGAGCTTGCATGTTCACATAGCATTGACTTGGGTCCCACAGAGGCTAATGTCAATGAATGGGAAGGTAAACTCTATGAATGCACAAAGAAACGAGATGACTATGCGTATAAGAGAATATACAGCCGAGCAATTCTTAACGAAGTATTAAAGGTTAAACAGAGTCCAGTTAAGTATTTCAATACAATTTATTGTAACGAACGATAAAAATGCCAAGATTTCACAAAAACTAAAGACCCGCTCGCCAAAATGGTCAGAACACCACTTAAACAGTCAAACAAAGAATTTATAGCAAATTAAAAAAGTCTTCAGTGCCAGTCATAAAGGAGTGCAAAGAAAGTAATAAATGCGCTAATTGCTTTTCGGTGGTGCCAAAACTAGTACTCTCTAGTAGTCTAGTACCAGTACGTCTTGTAAATGAAATGACATCACTGTAACTTCAATAATTTCAATAACTTCAAAAATACCCCATTGGCTTCTCTGAAACTACCGAAGATTGTGTTCATTGATTTCACAAAAATGAATTATTAATGAATGACTTCAAAATGAATTATAATTTCAGATCTCGAAACATCTTTATGTACATGAATTCACGAATTAAATCATCTTGTAGATAAACCAAATGACTCAACTTCTCGAATGATTGCGTTCTGTTACCACTCCCTTCGATACATTTTACAGATATTTCCCGACGTGATATTGTAACAGACAAAGACTGTTTTTAAGTCCTGCATTTGTTATTGTGGCTTGCGTTCTTTGCTTAGATTGTAGTCAAACGAGTAGACCGCTGTGTACAGCAGTCGCCATAGCATAAGCGGGTAGACCCTACCTACTGTAGGCTATCGTCAAAACACTAAGGACTAAAGCAGGTCAGTGCACCTGAAGAAGCTCCTTCGTGGTTGACTAGCACCTCAACCATTCAACCCTTCATCACGGTTTGCTATGTGCTCACGCCACCACTGGATTTTGCGGTTGAATGCATCTTGGACCATCACGAAGGCTAACTAAGTGTAACTGTAAGTCTCAACACCCAGACCTGTTGGAGATACATCGAATTTGAATTTTGATCTCAATTTAGTCAAAAAACAGAAATATGTGATTTTGCTCCCCAAGTGTAATCCATAAGAATCTAGGCGGCACACGGTCAGATCAATGAATGTTAAAGGCGTCCAGCCTTCTTACTTGTCGTAGAACACATCAGTGTGAATCCTTGCACATGCAAAGTTTTTCAACTGATTTTCTGAAAATGTGAAATACCCCGAAATCGAGTGATGTATGTGCATGAGTTATCGATATTCAAGAGTTGCTCTCTGAGCTCGCATCTGAATGATATCTATCCATGTCATCTGACATACCAATAGATAGCAGATCCAATGGTTAGCGCACAATGAGCTGTGCAAGGGTGGGGCAGGGCCAAGGTTTAACATTTAATCACAAGGCACCCTCCTAATGGCCGACTAATTCCCCAGCAAACCATCCAAATCTCAAACTCCTCGCGAACAACGCCTCGTACCAACAACCAAGCCCTTTGCAAACCACTACAAATTGAAAAGATACACGGCCTGTAATTAAAATGCGCGAACAAAACGCGCAATCAACGATTGCCCTCCAGGGAGGCATTGAGGGCGAATGCAAAGAACTGTCCGCCTACCTTTCTAATGCTCCAACCCTTGCTGGGGGTGGGGGAGAGAGGGGGGGGGGGGGGGGGGGGGGGGAACCAAAATCTATTTCAGATAGAAGGCATGGCAGTGGGAGGAGGCGCAATGAAATCCCTTTTCAATTTCTCTGCGGTTGGAAGTGGAAAGCGCGCCGAGTATCAATTGAACGAACAATGCCTCCTCGACCGAGCGCAAACGACGGAGATGGTGCGCATGCTGGCTGCTCAATTACAGTAAATATATCCGGTGTCAGCTGAAGTGGAACGCTCGTTTAATTATTAAGGTACACACGAGAAAAAGGATTTTCAAACGGTTAATGAGTGGGCGGTGGCTGACGGCCCCCGCCGAGGTCCTTTTGACTGCCAAAGTGGCTTTTGCTCGAAGTATTCGAACGCGTTCGGTGTGAGTTAGGTTGGGCTTGAGTGGTGTTCTCTGCGAAGCAGGTCATTCGTAAATTAATTTCGCTCCGATTACAAGGAATTTTCAATGTTTTCGGCTTGGTAATCGACTGATGGACTGATGGAGATGGGGGTGGGGGTGGGTGAGCTGGACACGTTTCGTAGCGCAAATTAGGTTACTTCTGAGGTACTTCTTGGAGCAGTCAGCGCAGTGGGAGTGATTACTTGGCAAGGGGTACTCATCCTCATCTTTCATTTGTGGTGAGAAGATTACTTTGTTGCTATTTGCTGGAGTGAACGAAGGAACTAGGGAGGGCTTTATTCGAACTCGAGGAAAGGGTCAACTAGATAATGGGGGACACCTTATGGGGAGGGGGGGGGGTCTTGTTGTTGTTGGATTATGCCAAGGCAGAATGAATTGAGATTGCCCAAGGGTCACGCTGTTGGATTTTATTACGATCCTGACGCTATAACCTGTCGAACTAAAAAGTAATAGGACAGACACAAGGACACTGACAGGAAAGGTTTTGACGAGGGCAGAGGTTTAATACTGGCCACAGGCAAATATTTTGAATAAGAAGCGAGCTCAACAGGCAAGCTTAATGCATTTTCATAATTAAGTCAAGATCAAGAGAATCCTCGTCGAATTCCTCTTCACAAAAGTGAGTAAACTGTTCGCTGCTGGTGCTCGACCGTAACACTCGACATTATGAATTGGTCGCTCAACATATGATTCGAACTCTTAGACTTGTAAAATCGATTCAAAATTAAGAAAAAAAAGTGACTATGCGTACTAAGAAGTGTGTTTTCTGAGAGGAAAAAAGACAACTCTGATTTTTGTGACAGCTGATTTGGCAGTTGTTTTGAGGTCTTGCTTGGCAATTCATTATGCGTAGACTTACGGCGGAAAAACGCCTACAAATTCCTCACATTTATTTTGAAAATCATGGTTCAGTTGCAGAAGCTCACAACCATTCATCATCTTCTTGGCTTCATGGCGCTACAGTTCGGGGTGCCCCTGCACCTCAACCAACAAGTATCTCCAACTAGGGCGATTTCTGGCCAGTTGCCTCCAGTTTCGCACGCTAAGTTGCTTGATATTATTCTCCACCTGGGTACTCTACCTTAGGCGCGGACGTCCTCTGTTGCGTTCGGAGTCGAAGACTCTTCGTGCCGGAGCTGAGCTGTCAACAGGCCCTACATGGTGGGTAGGCCATGGCGTCGGCCATAGGCGTCGGATCCGTGAATTCGTGGTTGATTCATCTCCTCCAGACTGAAACACGACCAAAGATGACACGCAAACATTTTTCTGCCGACCGAGGATCACTCCATCCGATTTTGAGATTCTGCATAACTCTGCGCGGTTCAGCGGGACTGGGATGATCCGTGTCTTACATAAAGTCAGCTTGGCTCTTGTCTCATGATCCCATGGGAATAGTCTTTGGCAAGAGTTACTTCGCGTTTGATCTCGGTGCAGATGTCATTCGTACTGTTTTCTGCCATCTCCAAACGGCAAAGTTTGAGAAGCTCTTTGTAGTGATTCGGAAGAGGTGGAGCAGTGAATTATGAAAGTTCTGGTATTGAACCTGCCATCCTCAGCGTAAGAGTCTTCGAACCATCTAACTATGTTCTGTCCAGGACGTCGACAGCACATTATTCGTTTTGCCTTCATTCGCCTCCAGACTCATTTCATCCGCTTTCGTCTCAATCCAGCAAACCCTTCATTAACGGCTCGCTATGTTCAGCCAAACTCGGCAATGTCAACCATCAACAGTTGTACGGACTTCTGGAAGAGAAACAAAACAAAAATAACTCGCCAACACAAGAGACACAGTGTTGGCGAGTTAGTTTTGTTTGCAAGAAGTCACATGACAGTGCGTCGCCTTGTCTATCTTGACATCGATGGTATCTATGTGTTCCTTATCGACCTTGATGGAGTAGTGAATTCTCGTCATCCCGTACAACCAGACGTGCTTAGCAGGGATGTCAGAACTAGACATGGCGTTGTGTTGCTCGTCTCCATGCACCCTGCCAGTGGAATCATTGTTTCATATTGATTCACAAATGCTTATGTTCAAAAGGTTACGTTAGACACATGATTAATAACTTTTTCTTGCCGAGGAGCCTAGGATAGGCAGCTGTTTGCGAGGCGGTAACATAGCCTGCTTGGCCTCGACAGGCACTCATGAGTATTCTATGGAAATAGACATTAGAATAATTAAATAATGTATTTATAGCAAAGCCATGCCAGCTATATCCCATATATTACATATCCAACGACCGTGGACTGGTTCCAAGTTTGCAGGTATTTCCGGAGATCATTTGGGCCGGATATGGTTTCGTAGACCTCAGCTAACATCGCCGCAAAGAAGTCAGGGAGCTTCGGTCCTAGAGGGGGAGCAGATGGGGAACTGCTCTCCGATATGTCATTATGCTCATGACATCCATCTTAGCTTTCTTGTCTTATGTGTATTGGGATTGGATACTGTTCGTAGAGATGACATGTGGAATGGTTGATTATGTTTAAGGCGTGTTTAGGACGTTGACTGTGTGATTACTGTTATCCCCAAGTCGCGGAGTCGCACGAAGCATTCGTTCATCGCGGATTCGTCTAATGGTGCAGCAGTGGTGGATGTTTTGATTGCATGCTCCAGCATTAAGCAAGTCCCTTTCGGACCAATTGATAGACATACTTCTTGAGCGAGAACTTGAGGAGGCAGACAGCCATAGCCGCTAATGGTACCATGTTCTGGTACCCAGAGGACTTTCTGTCTTGACCTCATCATCATTACTTTGCCGCCAGTCTTGTCTCGCTTCTTTGGACATTTTCTACATCTCATTTTGACGAAAAATGCTCATCTCCATGGGATGGGAAAAGCACTCGACTCTCAGAAAACATACGACAATCAAAACAAAACATCTTCTTGAAAAACACTCACGCCTGCACGTGCATATATAGACAACGTCCTTGTTCAACGGAATGTCTGCTTGGAGTCAGAAGAAGTCTTCTTCGTCCTCAAGGATTCCCCTTGCGTCCAAGATGCCCGCCAGAGGCGGCGAAATAAACACACAATCAAGATTGAGTCAGTCTCAGTTCTGTTTTGAGCTTCACAAATATCCAATGAGTTCAAAGAAGACTCTGTTGACTCTGTCATTCGCTGACAGAACCCTCGAAAGGCAGATGCTTGAATATAAATTCGATAAATCCTCCACCTCCTGAAGATATTTCCTTCAGGACATCGCATCCATTGTCTTATAAATACATTCACTCGGCATTTATCATTGCGCACAATAGAACGAACGTCAAATGGACGTCCGGACCCCTCGAGTTATTCAATTCTCAGGTTCCGTTCAGCATCACGCAAATATTATCCCGTTCTCAATCGACCAAAAATAATTCCGAACCCAAGACAAAAGACACTGCTGAACCGTCATCAGTTGTCGAAAAGACACGAGCACATCCTCGTATCTTGAGGGAAATCAAATGGAGCGTCCCGCAACCGAAAATAGCATTCCCAAACCCCCACGCTTACAGGGTAGCCTTTCACCTTTTACGATGCTTCTTGACGTTTATATTTGAATATTTCCATATGGGATGGGAACATGAGATCCGAAGGACTTTCATCAATCGATACCCGTAGTCCTGTACCAGTCGAAATTAATGAAATGCGTGTGTGTGTGGGTTTGTGGGGTGGATTCACAGGGCGATATTAATATTCTGCCAAAAAAGGCTTTTTGGTATCAATCAAAGCGCTCCTTTCATACGGTTGAGCGTGCATGCTCTCTTCAAAAATCGCTCCATTCTTCCTTGTTGGTTTGGAATCTGTGCCTGTTGTGGCTGCCACTGTGTGGCTCCAACAGGATACATAAGAATCATGCACTTCAACGAGCAATACATGCCTTTGCGTGATGATGGTTCACGTCTCTCGTTGTCCTCGTTACGACAAGGGAAATAGGCGATAGTGTAGATTTCTCGGTTTCGTTATTGAGAGGAATGCCAATTAGAATATGCTCTTCTGATGGTTCCTTTGAATTGACGACGATGAGTGCAAATGTAATTCCGCTGGTTGGATACATCAGATGTGAAAATGGCGATGCATTGTAAAGAGTTGGTCTTTTTTCCCTACAGCCAGCAGTTCATAGGCGTAGATGTGGTATCATGGCTTTGTCTTATGGGGGAATTCACAAAATCTGACTGCAAGGAACATAACTTTCCAATTATTGATTTCTCTTGAAGCCGGGCTTGGTTGAAACGGACGTTTGAACGTCAAATTGAAAATGATCAACGGGCTGTCGAATGTAAAGCTGATTTCTGTTAATGGAACGAAAGTCACGAAATAAGGATGCAATGTGTGTGTGTTGTCATTCAAGACCAGGGCTGTTGGCACCATCTTACTGAGACCTGAGACACGTAGTGTTCACGGAGTAACAACACCACTAACACGGAGTGACTCTTGCCAATCGCCACTCTTTGAGATGTAGTTGAGTGGTTTGATGGTTCGGAGCAAGTTGGTGAGAAAGTTGTTGCCAACGTGTTTCCGAACCGGGAACAATGAAAAGAATAAGTGGCAATGGCAGAAAGGGAAATCGCCTTACACATCGACGGCGCAGACCAAAAACTTTACCGGCAGCACTATCATCCTTTTCTGATAGCAAAACGGCAATAAAGGCCATATTATCGGACGTTCTGACATCGAAACCGGTTAGGCTATGCAGGCCGAGCGTCAACGTGTAGAATTCGGTGACCCTCTGCAGGGTAGATGCTGGAATCCAAGGAAATGAAAAGGAGTTAGGAGAGTCTCTAGCAATCCGATATGCGTAAACTCCGCTCAGCTAAAACATATAAACGACGAAGCTATGTACAGTACATTCGAGCAACACCATCGACTCTATGCCCGAAGGTAAGGAAGAAGAGATCAACATCATTGATCGGCTTTAGTCGGAAGGACATACGCACGCTGATAGGTGTCCTCGCCGTGACCTGAGGCACAGTGGTCGCATCTAATGCGACTGAACATACCGCGCAACGACTTTCGCAGAAGCTATAGAGATGAGGAAGAAACAGAATGCCCAGACCTCGCGGAGAAAAGAAAGTATTTTCCAAGAAAGCATTCTTTAAAGATCGGAAGGACTTCAGCGGTCTTGAATTGAAAGACTCTCCCTTAAGTTTCTCGCATGCATCTGGTTGGTTATAGGTCTGCAGTGCGACTCTCATGGTGGCTTTAACAAACAACTTCACGATGATGCACAAATGGAAAGTCAAGAATGGAAGCTCACTGACGCCATTGAAATATGAACTGTCATAGGACTGCTTATTTACGCGGTCACTGAAATAGAAGACATTTTTGAAGTCATGGCCATCCAGTGGCCCGGGCAACAATTTGCAAGAATCGGTTCGCAAAAATTTCCCAACACTGAAGATTCGATGAGACTAGTTGATGTCTCAGCAGTCAGACGAGTGTGTTGTGTGTCAAGCAGTTAGACCACAAAAGGACAAATTTGAACTCCGTTGACAAAATTGCAGCTGCATTTTGACGCTGTAGCTACTGCTACGATGTAGCTACTGGTCTATTTCAGAAGTAGACCATAAAATAATACAACATTTTTCAATATTATTTTAATGTATTTCTAAGACACCCTTAGAGTCACCACCTGGGTGGTAAAGAAAAGGAGAAAATAGATTTGGACTGATTCGGTTTAACAAAACATTGATCCACAATCCAGCACAGACAGGGAACCATCTGGAGCTTCAGATGGAGTGATTATCAGATTGAGTAGGCCCCTAGCAATCTGTGTCTAAAGATGATCGACAGGATAAACTAGACGCGCTTCAGCATCGTTTATTTAAACTCATAGATTTTCAACGAATATCGCGATGTTGCTATTTGTTTCGGAGCTTATCGCATGCGTCAAAAAGGTACGTTTTAGGGGTACCCGGCCAGAAACACTTACTTCAAATGTAGACCTTGTGAATTGAAGTCAAGTCAGATTGAATGAAACAGTGCGGTCACGGGTCCGGCAAATCGACTGTAGGCCAAATCTTCACACAACAGCAAATCCTAGAGAAGTCAAGCAAATTTCAGACCTGTACACACCACCCTTTCATTGATTTTAAAGCGGCATACGACAGCATTCATCGCAAGGAATCATTGGAAGCGAAGCGATGGCCAAATTCGGGCTAAATTCCCGCTAAAATTAACCCGGTTGTGTCGCAGCACGCTAATTTATGCGGGGATGCATATTGCAGTCCGGCTCAAGAACTTGCGCGCGTTTCAAAACTATTGTGTAACTTCTTCAATCTGAAACTGAAAAAGGGATTGCGGCGGGCTATGGTAAACACGGAAGGCACTATCTTCTCCTAATACTGAGTTCAACTGTTGGAATATGCAGATGCCATAGAGAACGTCTCGTTCCGTGCGGAAGTGGAAGCTCTTACGGCGATTGAAGAATAGGCGGAACGAGCTGGTCTTAAGGTTGGTGAGGAAAGGACAAAGTACAGTCGGACATCCATAAGTCGAATAGTCGAGCGAACAAATATTTTGGTTGATTTATGGATTGTAAAATATGGGAAAATGTACGTTTAACAGTGTTTTCGTACTAGACGCAATTGAGTGATTTCGGCAGTTTCTCTAGAAATTAGGATCGAAATAACCCAATTACTCATACAACGAACCAAAGTTTCGAAGTTGGCTCACTTTCAATGAAATTCTGTACGAAAATGTGTATTATAACAAATTATGACAGTTTCCGTGTAGTCTTGCGAACAAAACTAGCACAGTTCTAAACCATTATGTCACTTAACAGCAAATTTCTCACCATTATGCCAGATAACTTTCAAATTTCTGACAGATTGTTGTTGACATTTTGCTGTGAAACCAAATGGCTTCAATCGTAGTGTGACCACTTTGGGCAATTTCGAAATAACGAAATTTCAGGAAGGACATAGCAAATATTCTCAGGCAAAATTTTGATTCGGCGAATACCCCATGAAAGTTTCTGCTTTAACCATCCCTTAAAATTCTGAGAAAGACTTCGTTTTTTTTTTCTCATCTTCATGAGATTCTTCATATTTTTTTTTTATTTCTCAGTCATGCTCACAAAATGGTTTTTTCTTAATACATCGAAGAGATATAGACAAATCCTATTTCATCAGTATTTTTCTTACAAGCGGTTTTCTTAAAAACGTTCTCTTTTTGCATGAAATGGTATTTGAACGGGTGTACGATGAAATTTTGCTCGGATTTCGTATAAGCGATTTTTTCTTATATTCAATTCAAAATAGTGACCACTGAGAATGTTGAGAACCTTGAAAACGAAAAGATACCAAATGACATTATTTTGCTTCACCTCCTCTCCAACAGCAAACCAAGACTTCTCACATCTATTAATTAGGCAATTACAACCTGCAAGGCATCAGTGAATTGAATTGAAATTGTATCAACACCTCCACCACACAGGTGGCGTGCACCTTCAATTCAATTAAAACTGCTCGTTAATTTGAATTCAGAACAAATTCAATTTTATGACGCCTATTCCCAATTGTTTACTTGCATTTAAGCGCACTTAATTAACAAAACATTTTCCACATCCATCCTCAACGATGATTGCTGTTGGCAACTGCTCACACCCGTCTCCATGTCACCCATAACACCAACTGACTGTTGTTTGTTGAACAGCGGCAATAAAATCCATCGCTCGAAGGCCTGGGTGATACACATTTAACTTTAAATTAAATTACGCGAACAAAAAGTACACAAATTGCCTTAATTGATTTGATTTAATAGCAAGACCTCGTAAAAATAGCAACTGACAGGTGACAGCTGTCGGAAGGAAATTTAAGCCGCAATTTAAATGCGGCCTCTCAAATTAACGAGAGCACGCCGGCGATGGTGGCTACACTCAACCACATTCATTTTGCTGTTTCGAAATTAGTGGCAAACTTCTGTCAGCCACTGTTCGCAAATTGTGTGGGTTTCAAGTCGTGAGCTTCTTCGAAAGAAAGCAGGAAAAAACACCTCTGGCGTCTCGAAACTAATTTCAAAAGGAAATCCTTTGTAAGGACACGCAAAGGATAAATTAGTCTCGACGAAAGCAGATCGTATGGATGGGGGTGTGGTTAGAGAGTGTGTAGATTTAAGACTGCAAAATCTTCTCCACGTACACCTCCATGCAGCTGAAGTTGAGAACGGGAGCAGACGAATTCATTAAGCTCGCTGCACCAGCAGTGCCGCCAGCAACGAGTGTGTACGTGCATGCTCAGCACGCAGCATCCAGCATACAGTAGCACCCACACAGTCCACCCACCGCTCCATCTTGGTAAAGTGCAGTCTGATTGCTGTAAGGAAAAACCCATTCAAAGGGTGAACATGCAACTCGATCGTTATCCTTTCTTGTGCTCGTGCTGCTAGTGAATATCTTAATTTGAATCGGCAGGATGGAAATAGGGCGGATGCACCGCTAAATATGTACACTAACGTCTGCTTATTGTAGACAGGAAGAGCCACGTAATGCTCGCATGCATGAATTTCGAGATTTATATTTCCTCCCACCGCGCTGCCGCTAAGGAGTTGCACATTACACATTGTGTGTATCTTCGGAACGACGACGCGACTGTAGTCATGGCTTGCAATTTTGCACATTAAATAAATATACAACGCTAAGTGGATTATGTCGTGTCGTGTCGCTTGCCATCCTCTTCGCGCAAAAAGCCATCATCACCCGCCGTCAAATACATGATGACAACACGTCCTCGTCCCCACCACCACCACCACTCCTCTAGCCACCTGCAACAGAGGCATTCTGGTGAATTTCAGAAATTCCGAGCTTTTGTATTTCAACAACGTAGGCAGGCATTTATTTCGTTTAATTCCTGCGACGATTTATTCTGATAGAGGCAAATTTATCACCACCATCGCCTCCCCACCCCTTCCCCCTGTCAGTGTCGTTGGCGTTCCTCTTCTTACGTTGAAGCGCAAGACTTCGCACTCAGTGTGTTCTCGGAGTAATCAGTTTAATGCGCACTTTATGATGTGGGAGGATGGATTTTCTTCAAGTACATTTTTGTCCTTCTTTTAATATTTTATTTTATTCATTTTTATGATGGGACATTTGCCAAAGGACCGTGTTCCCTTTTTTCTCTGGGAATTTTTACCCGAAAGAGTGTTGCGCCTTGTTATTGTGGGCCAGAGGACATGGTATGCAAATTATGTTTCGGACAATATGGGATTACAGCCGGGAGGAATGTGAAATCACCTTATTTTTTTCCCTTCTCTGTCATTGCGGCAGTAATGGCCGCTTTGGCAAGTGCAAATCCAGCCGCAAGGTGATTTTCATAAAATGGACCATTTAAAGACGCTGTCCAACATCCCATAACAATGTCCACCATGGCGTTATAGTTGGTCTCTATTCATGGTGGCTCGGAAAAAATGTAACCTCGCTTTAGGAGGCGATGATGAGGAGGGTGTACGGCTGCTTTGAATTATAAGGAGTGCTTCTGTTGGTGCCTGGAAGGATCTTGGGAGTTTTTACACGAAAGTGCCATTTATTGCCATCATTAGAGGTCAACAAGTCTTATGTCTTGA
This sequence comes from Eristalis tenax, assembly GCA_905231855.2. Classification (NCBI taxonomy): domain Eukaryota; kingdom Metazoa; phylum Arthropoda; class Insecta; order Diptera; family Syrphidae; genus Eristalis; species Eristalis tenax. The sequence continues at coordinate 36,968,815 of HG993126.1, forward strand.
TATATGGAAGCGACTAGCACGAGGTGTGATTTAAAATGTGCGCTCTGCTGTCGAACAACTATCAGGAGATTGTAGATGAGGCTATCAGTCCAACAGTGGCGTAACGCACAAAAATCGAAATTATGTTGATCGTCACTATAGAGCTCTGAGGGGCTCAAAAATTGGTGATTTTCCGGTTTTGTGGGTTACGCCTCTTTTGCACTGACAGCCTCAAATACGAATCTATAGAGAGAGTGGTTTGATAAGTCAGAGACTTCTTAAATCTTCCGTGCAATAACTTTAAAATCAACACTGCTCCCGTCAACTGTCATCAATTAATAGGCTACTGTCAAGTTTTGAGCAAGCTGCGTCATTTAGTGTGTCTTTAAAAGCCAGAAGCAGACAATGAATCTCTTGCCTTCATCCCTGTTCTTAGAACAGATTACGACCAGCTCTGGTTGTTCAATTCAGCGTTGCTTCATAGGCTTCCAGCTTCGCTGTACATACATGCCAGCCTTCACAAAGACCATCGATTTCTCCTTGGTGATGTCGTAGAACCCATCATATGAAATGGCACTTTGATGGCTCCTTGACAACGCATGGTAGACTCCATGGGCAAAGACCTCGGCACTCCGTGGGAATTGTAACTTTCCGACATAAAAATCGACTTCGCTGTTCCCTTGATATCCAAGTTCTGACCTCGGAAATGGGCTGACTCGATATTCGTTCCTCGGAACTTAGTATGCTGGACGGGTGCCTTACTTTGATCGCAGTGTGATCAATCTGGGTGACATTCGACCGTTAAGGGGACCGCCAGATCTCTCTATGGATGTTGAGCTTTGGCAGCCGCGTGTTAGATCTTACGGAGAGTTCCCGCCCCGTGACAATGTCAACCAACCTGAGTGCGTCTTCGGTCGTTACGTAGGCTGTAGTTACCTATGACTCTAGGAAAGATGATCTCCTTACCTACGTTAAAACGATCCTGAGATATAAAAGCCATGTTTGCCATCCTCATCTTTGGAGCAAAAGGACAAAATTAAGCCTTGATGCGGATTGTTAAGAGACCTTCCCTTATGTACTTGAAGCTGAAGACGTCTTGCCTGAGTCTGCATCGAACAACAAACCCACATTCAAATAAGCACATCTCTGCTGCAATCACCGTAGTAGATGTCACAGTTGTGCATCCTCTTTTGGCTACTTCCTGTATTGCGGTGATGTCTGTTTTGTAGCAATTCAGGGCCACCGGGAGTTCTTCGGGTGGTCCTTTCAAAAACCTTACATTGAACGCACGGAAGCGAAAATCATTGTTCTTGTTTCGTTTGCTGGGGTCATGAATTCCGTCCTCGGATACGGGCAGTAGGTTTTCTCTGAGCCGTCTGTTAACGCCAGCATTGTATTTTACGCTATAGGGCTTATTCGCATGTCATTGTTTCGTTTGCTGGGGTAGTCAACATAAATTCCGTCGTCGCATACGGACAGGCCGTTGATTTTCTCTGAGCCATGCCTATGAGGCCCGGCCCTTTTCTTTAACAATCCGGCGAAGGGCCAGCATGTATCCGGTGTTGGTAACCTCGCTGAGGCTGTGAGCGCCGACGTGGTCTTTGATGCTATAGGGTTCATCCGCCAACGCTATTCCAAGGCCCCGACCCGATTTGCATGATGCGCCACAACAACGTGCCATCTCAACGCACCATATCAAAGCTTTGAAATCCCGAACGTTAGGGATGACGTGGTCTTTGATGCTATAGGGCTCATCCGCCAACCTTATTCCAAGGCCCCGACCCGGTTGGCATGACGCGCCATATCAAAGCTTTGAAGTCCCGAAAGTTCAGGTCTCCCAAAAGAGTCAGGAATTGTCCCCAGCATCATGGGAATGGAATTGGAAGCAGGAGAAGCAGGCCTACTCCCCGATAGGTGTTGTGATTGCTCACACTCGACCATAACGCACAGTCTACATTGGACATATTTCTGCCCAACACCACAACCACAATCTGAACAGGACGATATGCCATGTCGCTTTACTCCAACGTTGGCTTAGAGAGAGCCAGGAAACGTTAGCAAACAACCACCAAACACTAGGAATAATGTCAAAAGAAACGACATTCACTAACATTTCTACTCTTCTCTCAACATTTACCACATTCAAGCAAAATCGTGCACAAAAACGACAACGTCAAGTCTCATGTCCAACTTCTGAACAGAGCTCATGTCATGTCGCAAAGTTGAGATCCTCCGATACGATGTACGTTCGGACATGGATTTGTGTGCCTCCACTAGATTTTTTCACGTCATGTTCATGAACCGAGCATGGTTGATGTCCAGTGCAGACTAGGTGTAAGAGAGTGGGAAAATCCATGCTACGCCTTCCAGCATATTCCCCACGACTACATCGTGTTTCCAAGACGGATGAAATGGCTGGAAGGTAGGACATTCTTGAAAGAACCCTCGTATTTTTAGGCAATCAATTTATTACAGAACTCTGCACTAAATGCATAGGCATTGGAAGGAATCTGAGAAAAAATTCAAAAAGTCACGGACTTATCGCACGGCCCTCCTGGTTTCAAATCACTCCCAGAGCGTGAAGGTTCATCAGTATCGGAAAAATTCCTCAAAGGAAGGTTGAACATCTCGCCGTGACTGATGATTTGTGCTATTAACCAGACGATCTACTGCAGCAGCGCAGATGCCAGCATTCTCCTGAAACACAAGCGTTGAACATTATCTCTGACCATTCAGTACCCCAAGGAAGGGAACACAAATTACAAGCATTAACTTGAACGCATTAAGTTCACGTCCCTCCAACGATACGAATCATTTCAACATCCTTGATTGCTGACGCAGTGCATGGGCGCCTCTATTCATCGCAACCAATTCTAATTAATCGTACGTCCATAACAGATTTCGTTTATCATTTGCTTCACCTTCGCTGTCAGTGCGAAGGAGAATACGACCAACAACGGATCAACAACAAAAATAACAAATTTCATTCAATGACAGGGACAAAACAATGGTGAATGTTAACCACACCGTGAATAATGTCCGCCCATTGTGTATGTAGGCGCTGTCCGATGCCCACGCCTCATGCCCCACCGCGTGTAGCATTCAATAATTGGAACCCAACTGCGCACAAACGCACTCTCACTCACCCGCGCCATTGTATCGCCAGAGACAGACAAAAGCCATCGGATGTACAATAGATAAAATATTCCCATTTGCAATCCTTGGTCTGATTTGTATTCATATCAAATCATCTGCGGAACTATATTAATCCTGTTTCGGAGGGCCAGTGGAATTCGCGAAATTTCATGAAAAGGCATTGAAAACAGCCGGACGCAGCTGGCCAGATTGAAAAAACAGGGGAAATCTAAAAAATATAAAATCATGCACGTGACGCAGTAAAGTTGTACGATGCGATTTGTGTGCACTTGTTTTTATGCACAAATGGCTTCGGCGTTGACGCTGGCTCTGGCCATTTTGCATCATGCATCACGGGGATGAGTTTAAAGTTATCTACGCTTAATCTGCTAACAAATGCGATTATGCAGCACGGGGATTGACCAGCAACATGCCACGAGTGCAGGAAAAGGATAGAAATGCATATGCTTCGAGTTGGTCAATCGTGCAGCACCTCCTTTGATTAGAGCATGCGTGAGGTCACAATGTGTTCCTTCAAAGACGCTCAATGCTGTTCCGAAATCAATTGCCAATTGGCTTGCATTTCACTGTTGTGACTCTTGTTTGCTTTTTATTCTCAATTGAAGGCTCAAAAGCAGGTCTCCGGCACTCTTGAAGGCGTTTTTAAAGCGGAAATAACAACGATAAATATTCCATGTTACAAAATCTGATCTTGATCTACTCGGGTAATACCCATTTCTACAATTACCCGAGTACACGGGTACCCGAGTAGGGCGGGTTATACCTAAGTCGGTGGGTACATGTCACTGTTCGGCTACAGTTCGGGGCTTCAAATACTTCAATACAAAAATTAATAAAGTACAAAAAGTTGTGCAGCGAAGAAAGGGAAAACGCCAGTGAAAGCATGTGTCATTTGTGGGGTACTCCACACAAATATAATAGCAGTTTAATGTATTTTAAGCATGAAGTAGCGGATTTGGTACCCGAGTAATACCCGATAATGTGGGTACACTGGTACCCGGGTGGGTTCGCGGGTATCACGAGCCCTACCCTCCTGCCTAAGGAATTTGTAAAGCTCTGCAGACTAAGCGAAATATCCTTGATAGGGCCTGTCACCTTTTTAATAGAGAATCTAAGAAATCGAAAGAGCGGATGAGCTTGTGAAAGAAAACGCTGAATTAGAAGTCCCCAGCCATCCCCCATGGTAAGGTTAGGTTTACGTGTCTGCCACATCTGAATCAACTGTGACCCACTTAGGTCGTGGTTGGTTTCCTCGTTGGACAAATTACTAATTTCTTCTTCTTCTAATGTGTGAACCTGCGCCACACCAGCAAGCCTCTCCAGCTGGAACCATCTTTAGCCAGGTGCTTCCAATTTCGCACGCCAAGTTGGTCTCCACTTGTGTGCGCCATCGGCTCCGTGGGCTCTATTGCTTTATAGCGTTATCTCACTGATTCGGAGTTGAATAATCTTCGGGCTGGAGCAGTCTTGTCCAGCCATCCTGGGCGGTCAATCTGTCGACGCCTCTCTAGGCGCATGTCGCTGTACAACCATGTTCATTCCCTTTTCCAAAAACCATCAACGAGGATCAAAATTGAACGCAGAACATTTCTCTCGAAAAGACGAACGGCTTCTTCATCTGCTTTCGAGACTGTCCAAGCAACTCCGTCATAGAGGAGGGCAGGGATGATCAATGTCTTATATAATGTTGGCTTGGTCCTTCGATAAGGTGCTCTACCACTTAATTGCCTCTTGAGCACAAAGCCACTAAAGAGAAGATCCCTGGTAGAAGTTGAGTGTGCATAGGAGGTGACTTCAAGAGAGAAGACTTTGACTTTGACCGATTAAGTAAAAATTCCTAAAAAAGAACAGGAATCTGGAATGGAAGAAGACGATTTCATAAAATATTTAAAATTTTATCCGTGATCCGTGCCTTCGCAGAATTCTTACCAAGTGGGTTGAAGAGGGGTCTACGAAGCGCCCGTTGTCTGGCACTTGCAAGAGCCGGGGCCGGCTTTGCATAAGTCGTCGACTTTGTTACGCGATCTAAATATCTTGAGTCCATCTTCTCCAAAATGAGGGCGCTGTCCTCACTTATTTGGAGAAGGAAGGAGGGTGTTGTTATGCAATACCTCCGCCTTAATGACCCTCCAGTCATCCATGGGAACCGATGGATTATAGATTTAAGGCAGCGGAGCAACTTGTCATTGTCTAGAGTTATATGAGAGAGTCAAATACGAATACGAGGTCTCCTTGGGATGTCCCTTGCCAAGATGAACTTGAGTCTCAAGCCCTTACACGCGTCAAGGATCTTATAAACGCACCCGCAAAGGTGCGTATCGGAGAATCCGATATCCTCTGATGACCTCAGCGGAAACGACGCAGGGCAGCGGTACGCCTTGGTTGCGCAGGTGGTCCATCACCAAGTCTGATAGCTTCGCCTCAATAGTCCCCCAGATCTCAAAAATTCATGAATAGCTGTCAATAAGCGTTTCAAATTCGTCGATGTCGGGTAGGGGTCAATCAGCTGAGAAGGCGGCCAACTACGTAATATTTCATTTCTGAAAAAAAAACTGTACATACCACACTTTTCAAGACGCACTCACGTTGGTTGCGTTTAATGATTCTTGCGAATCAAAGAATCTATGGCCACAGCCAGGCAACAGTGTCACGATAGCTAAAAGTCGAGACTCGTCCGCCAACACCATGAAACCCTCAACCTCTCGAGGTTTCAAATTTGATCGAATCCACAAATCTGACTACAATTTTCGCGGTGCGCCAACATGTACGCAGTCGCTGATAGAAATTTGTAAATAAATAATTTTCACAGTATTAATTTCGGACTTTTCATTCCTTCGTCTACATTGCCTGCCTGTCTGTCTCCACAAATTCACTTCGTGACTATTGCATAGTAATCACTTCATTGTCATCTTCTGACCCGCATGTTCCACATAGACCCTAACGCATCAGGAGTTATGCCCAAGCGTAAACAGGCGGGTTTTTGGACTTCGCCCTACTCGAAAGTCGTGCTGAGGGGGAAATTCGTGCCACGTAAGCAAACCACAGAAGCATAGACCCTTCCGTTCGAAGAAGCAGCTGCCCAGGGATGCGTTTTTCGCGCACTGCCTTGTTTCTCATACTTTCCTAGCGGGTAATTCCCACAATATCTTACCTTTCGCTGATCTTATTCCTTCGGTCATTACCCAAATTACATGACCATAGGTGGGTGTTGGAACAAATACTGAGTTGAAAACCGCTAACTTCGCTGTGACACCAAGCTCGGCCTTACATATCTGCCAAGCTGTTTTAAAATTGACCCAGTTTGACCAATCCCACTGTGAACAATGAACTACATAACGTCCTTTTGTAAAGGTCTTGAATGGGGAATGTAGTCGTTTTCTGGATCAACTAATTGCACGAATCTGAGAGCACAATGGATCCAGCCCATCTAACCTAACATAAGTCGTGTCCAATTGTTCACGCAAGTCGCCACTCTCCTCTTTCTGAGGCTTAAAGTTTTTTTTAAAGAAAATTGTCCACCGAGAGATTATGTGCTTGCTCATTCAAGCTGTCACCACTAGGCAAAGCCGAAAAAATGCGTATAAAGCGAGCAATCCCCAATCCAAAGACAGTTCGGACAGCCTCCCCACAACACCAATTTCGCCAAAGTGTGTTGGGACCAGTGAAGAAGCATTAATTAAATTTATGCATCATCCAACACTCTGCGCCCTCCCCACAGAACGCAAAAAGCCCGTACAATATTAGAACGAATAATCCCTGCCTCTGTGGATGGACAATTTTCCACTCAAATAAGCAAGATAAACCGAGATAAGGGGGGAACAACTCAAATATTTATAGCCTCACCATCTCCAAGCAAACACTTGGCCACGCACCCACGCCACGCCCAGTGATGGCAACAACATCTGGGTGGCTGAATTGATACTTTTATTGAATCGCACGCAGATAATCGCCTCAAGTCTCCAATGGAATCCTTCGAGGAGCTATCTGGAGCCTCGGGTAATGCGCCAAATGATGCGTGTCCCTCTGTCTTGATACTGCGCCCGCTTCAAAGCATTTAATTTCGTTTATTGAACCTGCTCGCCGCTGCCTGCGATAGTCAATCCACAACCTGCCCCTCCCTCCCACTCTATTAAATCCATCGCCGATCGATTGCGATTAAATTTTGAAAAAAAAAAACAAACATCTGGACCGTGGATAAGTGGATATTTACATTTTTCGTTTTGCTCTCTTTCTCATTGCAGGACACTCGGTTACGCACAAACATGAATTTCCTCATCGTATCAGCGGTGCTGGTAATCGCGTCATTGTCATTACTGCCAACAAAGGCTCTGGGCACAACAGAGGTACAGGAGACACCGCTGGCACTGCCAGTCGCCGAACAGACACAGCCAACCACAGTGGTGTCTCAGGGCGAGATCTGGGAGGAGGACGACCACGAGATACTCATCCGCAATGAGCGGGGCACAAAGACCGACGGCAGCCAGAGTGGTAGGTATTGCTTGCTTGCCTTTTTTTGAATATTGTTTCCCGGGTATCCCATCCCGTCGGGCAATGCATGTCGCTGGGGAAGTGATCCTCTTTATCGTTCCTTTTACGACACAATTGTCCATTTGTACTTGTCACACGAGCCGATAAAAATACCTCTCAAGGATTAGCAACCATGAAATGAAGGATGTTTCGCACACGAGCTATGAATTATTGGAGCGAAGTCATTAGACCAAATTAATGGAATGATAAGAGAGAGAGGATATGACAGTTTACAGGGTAATAAAAATACCATTAGCCAAATAATGACCATTGACGATGACGGCGACGGCGACAGGAAGAGTGTGCGCTTATGCGCTTATGGGTGGATCTGTATGGCATAGCGCCTTAGAGAGGTTACCATCGAGAACAGCAAAAAGGACGAACTCATCGTTAAGATGAAGAAAATTGTTTGTTGGCAGGACATTACTTGAATTTTCAAAACCTTTTCGTGCTCCAATTGATGAGAGGGCATAATTCGTCTTAATGGTGTTTGTTGTTTTCCCTGTTTTTTGCAGGACTCTCCTGCCGGTATGGAAAGAATCCATGGTCTGAGTGTGATGCCAAGACCAATACCAGATCACGAACATTGACACTGAAGAAGGGCGATCCTGGCTGTGATCCAACCAGGACAATTCAGAAAAAATGCAAAAAAGGTAAGTGAATGACAGGGAGCATATTTTTTTATAAGGATGTTTAAGTGAATAACGTCGAATTGAGTCATAAAGGAGGACCATAATTCATGTGGTCTTTGCCATGTTGGGTCTTTAATCATGTCGTTGTTCCTGTTCAAGTGTTTTCTTTCTGTGGATAGGATTCTACAGATATGTCTGTAGAGATGCGATTGGCTTAATTTTTCAATAACAGGAAGCCATCGACAACTATGAACAAAATGTCGCCTTTTCAAAGGGATTAGTCTAAATTGAGAGACTCGTTCTTCAGCCACACCTCACGAATATGGAATGCTCTTCCCTGCTTCATATTTCCCAAAGACTAAAATCCGCAGATCTTAGAAGCTACAGCGGCGGCGATTATATAAGGGTTCCTTTTTTATCGTATTGTTATGAAAAATAGTTGAAAGTAGTTCATCTAAACTTACTCGAAAAGCGAATCTTGTATTTACTCGTATTTATTTTTAATACAATCAAATGTATGAAGTATATTTATAAGTCAAGTTATGCCACATAAATGTGAACGTAGCAAAGCATCTTGTCAGAAAACTGTAATGCCTACCATCCTCACAGATGGTCCGAAGATGGGCGGAGGAGTGGGTATGGGAGTCTACTCTAAGGACAGACAGTCTACTCTTACTCTACTCTAAGGTCTACAGTGAGAGGGTAGTCATTCCTACTACTTAGCGTAGACTTACCCGGGGAGACCTTTAATGACATGAGGGAGCCATAAAACTCCCTCATTACCCATTGTCTTAAGCTCTTCTGCCCGGATGTCATCCACACCGGCGGATTTGCCAGCTTTTAGCGATTCAATCGCCAAAATGACTTCCTCCACCGTTGGACTATTCTCCGCCTCACTCAAGACTACGGGTCCGCATTCCCCAGTGCTCTGTTCGGAATTGAGCTCGCTCTAAGTTGGACATCTTTCGCAGATAGATTAGAAAGCAACATACCATCTTTGGATTTGACTCCTTCGATGATGTTGAATTTCCTTCCTCTGAGTCGGCGAATGGTCCACAGGACATTTCTCCAAATCAAAATCATCGATTTGTGAAGCTGTCATCTTAAATAATGTACACTATTCATGTTTCTACCAAAAACACATTTTTACTACATCGACAAAATTACACAAGACACCGTTTCAGGCATCATCTATTTTTAAGCAGCCGAAGCAACATGAAAATTTACTCGTTCTGTCATTCTGTCAGACTGTGCTCAGTTTAAAATCGTTTTATGGCGAAGTGAAACTCTCCCCTCTCTTGATCCTAATTAATTGCTTTCATCCGAAATGTATGAGACGAAGTGGATTCAGTGACAGTCAGAGCAATTAGTTGATTCGCTTTTTAGTTACTTGGTTCTGGTTTCAGTCCCCGACACGAGAAGCATTCATAATTCACCCTGCAATTTGAACTGCTTGCAATATGCAAGGAGTGTAGGTTCCTGTCTAGAAAATGCTTTTCAACATGCGTCGGTTGACGTAGGACTCGTACTGTAGTGTAATCTGTGTCCAGTACTGTAGACTGAATCATACATAGTGCATACAGTCACAGTCAAAAGTGAGTATGCAGCATATAGGTGTTCTGCGTTTTCATTAATTTTTGATTCGAACGGTACTCCGAAGAAAAAATACAGTTTTTTAAAGCAATTAGTTGTGCACATATAAAAATATGAGGATATGTCAAAATATATGGGCACCGCGGGTCATAGACCGAAAACGTAACGAAATTGATGGCCTTATTCTGGCTGTGAGGTGGTTTATTTTTTTTTTATATGTAAATTTGTTATATTCATATTAATTTGACTTACTTGCTAGGCTTAAAACTAGCTTAACTAACTTAACAGTTAAGCTAACATACTGCCCCTATGCGGGTACTCTAAGTTAATCTACCTTGAAAAGCCAGCAGTGGCGGAGACTGGTTTTGGTGTAGCATTTAGCAATAAAATTGCCGTTCCTTGGCAGACTCATTCCTATCTCCACTGAACCGAAGAAGATCCTCGTGGGTGCTAGCGACATCCGGTTCGTAATGGAGTCGTCTGTCCTCTGTTCGGCGTACGACATGGAAGATCACAGGGCATCCGTCTGTATCCTGTATTAGTCCAATCGTGTCTAAATAGAGGAATGCTTCGGCAGGAATAAAGCCGTTAAGGCGCACCCTTTCATGGTACACCAAATTGGGAGTAAGCCCCAAAGATCAGACTGTTGGAAGAAGTCATAGCTCGTGCAATGTGTCTTCTGGTCAGCTTAATAATAAAATTATCTATCCACTTCTCGTTTGCCTCGTTGTACAGGACTTTGTTAGGATAGTACTTCCTGTACTCAGACTCGGGTGCACGGTACAACAACTGTCTCTCACACAGCCTCATTTTGTCCACCTGAGAAGGACTCACGTTGAACCACAATGGGCAACCGTACGCCATGATTGGCCGGATAAGAGCTATGTAGCAGAATACCTTCACCCTGGCAACAAGTTAAAAAACAACCTCCTTGCCGCAGCAAAGGTCTTTCTGACTTTCGTCAGAGCAATAAATATATGTTTACATTTAACTACAATTTTCAAAGTTAACGGCTGTCCTTGCAGGTCAACTATGTCGACCTTGTGCCAGCTTAGGCGAGTATCCCGCGAAGCCATGTACAGCGGGGTCCTGAAAAGGGTAGTTTCACACTTCCAAAAGTTGATCACCAAATTCCAGTCGCTGAATTTTTTCGAAGTCACGCTGCAACAAGCTATTTTTTACCTCGACCTTCGCATCTGTACGCTACTAGGTCGTCGGCGTACGCAATTAATTACGGCATGGAACCTATAAGTCATGCAGTGAATGTTGAGAACAAGATCGGCGAACCAATCGCCCCCTGTTGCAAACCATTTTTAATGTCAAAGACCGTGGTAGAAGTTACGTTGCCACTTTTCACTATTAACTTTCTGCCTGTTATCATGTCATTCATAGATCATGTATAGCAATGGTTTACTTATGCCGAGCCTGACCAGCTTGAGGAAGAGGCCCTCCAACCAAACGGTGTCGAACGCTTTCTCCAAGTCAATCAGGCAGGCACATGTGCATTGTGAATGTCGGACGCCAGTTTGGACGCGGCATGATGGTTTCGTGAGGTGGTCACAACTAGCAAATGTCTGTGATGCGTATGATGCATCGCTTGTTCACAAGAAAACACACACCATGGTGTGGTGGTTTGTGATTTGTTTTCATGTCAAAAAAGTGTTTTTTCGCTCTCTTCGCTCTCTTTCCACGTCGTCCTCCCAATGTAGGAGAAGAAAAATATGGAACAAAATAAATAATGATCGGAATTTCGAAGAAATTCTACGTTGCAGTCTAAAAAATATTTATTACCCGGAAATTATTAAATTTCGGTTTATTTTCTCCATTTTTCCATCCACTCATCCATCTTACGTGCTCACTCGAACATCACAACTTTGACAGTTTTTGTGATGCTCACAGGCTTTGAGGTTTTGCTCAGATTATTATAATCTCTCCCATTTGTGACTCACCACCCTTTGTGAGGCAGTTGTGACTTCTGACGCATACATAGGTTTGCCAGAATAGGGCCATTAGATCACCGATATGTGCCGCTTCTGATCTTTGATTGCAAACGCTTTTGTCGCAGGTTAGTCCTTAGATAGTTCCAACATCCAAACACATCCATTTTTTGATTGACAGCTTTAGATGCTACCTCGAAAGTCCATATTAGGGAAGATTTCCTCATGTGACATGTTGTACACTTACTTTTGTGACATTCTTATGACTCACTGTGCCTATAGTTTCTGAGAAATATTTTTGCTTCATGCACGTTACCTTTTTAATTACCTTAGAAAACTGCATTTAAGGTTTTTTCGTGGAGTCCCGTTTGACATTATTTTTCGTTGAGAATGCAAGCACCTTGTACAGCAGTACACTCACTTTTGACGCTGACTGTATGTGCACTTCCCTTAAAGTCAAGTAGGAAATTTTTTTGAGCCAAGGCCGCAAAGTCGAAATAAATCAGTTTCAATAAGCTGTGTTACAAATTGGCTACTAAGCCGGATTGTCTGCCGCAGGGAAATCAATTGTACACGCGTGCATCAGTCTGCTGTACAAACCGATACGCTACTCACGAGGACTCTACGAACCGCATCATTATCTTCTTAAGACCAGTTTGTACGTAACTGACAAGTCCCTCTGAGGCAATCGCAAAACCGATGCGATGCTCCTAATTGATAATGGTTCATGAAACCAAGCCCAAATTTAATAATTCGGTTTCGTGCGGTTGTGCAGAGGATAACATTGCTCGGCAGAGCCATTAAAATCTCATCAGTTGCCATGCATGGTACCTGTGCACACATCCGACCGTGAATGGCCCATTCACACGAATTATGAACGGAACGCCACTGTCGACGTGGCAATGAGAAATTCAATTAGTTTGCGACCATTCACTATCTGCCGCCTGCCAATGCAACTCAGGCACACTGCGCACATCCTGTCGGCGAATGCTAATTACCCTGCGGACATTAACATTTTATCAACCGCATTACGGGTTGCCCACAAGTCGGCAGGAACATGCATGCGGTGGGTGCGACTAGTGGCGATAGTGGCTGTGTCGCCAACACGGGCGCATTAACTGCGGATTGTTATCCTCGCGATGGTGAATCCTTTCCGGCCAATCCCTCTGCTGCCGGTGGCGTATGCATGTACCGGGACCATGATAATGGATGCAAGCGATAGGGAAGCGCGCAAAAAAAGACAAAAAGTGTATCCAATCCCGAAGATAACGAGGGCGATTTGCATTTTTTGCCCGGTTACAAGAATAAAAGGACTTTCACGTACACACACAGTCAAAGGTGGATGTGAACATAAATTCAGGTGGATTTTTTCCTGTCTCTGTGCCTGATTTCAACCAGCCAAGTGTTCCTTTGCGAGTTCATGCGGTTTAATAGGAACCCGAGGAAAGGTAGCTGGATGGTAATCACAACACTGCTCCTGTGTGTCCGACTGTATATCCCCTCCGAATGAGTCCCAAATGCCGCATAATCCTTTGAAAATCACAAAACTCTGTGCACACGCACAATACCCGGCTGGGACGGCGGCCCCAGAGAGAGCGCCGTCGCGGACATACGCCAGTTAAGCGTTATATGGGACCGGAGGACGACGAAGGACTACTTTTTATGTGCAAAAACACCGTGTACACACACCGGCGAACTCTTGATGGCAGGGAAGTTCCTTTATAATCCTCAGTTTAGTGCCTTTCACTCATTTTGCTTGTTCATACCCAAATTGGGTGCGCATCGGTAATTAGGAGCGCGAGCACACAGTCTCTCACACACACACCCACGCGAGCTATATTGCTCGGTGAACACTAAAGCTTTGACGAACCGGAAAGACAGGGTGACTGTGTAATTTGTCGGTTGAAGGTAATTTATTTTTAGTTGAATAGGTTGGACAGTCGGCAGGACGGGAAGAGAAACGTCGAGGACGGCCTTCAGGTAGAAAGCTGTGCTCAGGATGATCCTTGCTGCTTAACGAGAAACAAATTAACCGATTTAAGACGAAAGGGTTCATCATTTGCGCTGGCTTAAGACAAGAGTTAATCGCGGGTGATTTGAGTTCGTCTGGGGATTATTCATCCGGGGTTGCGGTGGAATGGGAGTCCTTTCTCTGCGCCCGCCCTTCTTCGCCGTCTCTTGCGCTTGTGAGCGGATTGACAGTGATAAACTTTCCAAGGCTATTGACTTCAACTTGTTTCTTTGTTCTCCGAAAGTGATGAATATGAGGGAGGCGAACGTCGTTTATTGAATTTCGAGAAGGACTTAGACGTTCAAAGGGTTGAATACACTTAGCAGCAATCAATCTCAAATTGAGCTTACTGCTGGGGAGGCAATTGGAACTGCTCTTTGAGAGTTTAAAAGTTTCTTTAAGTGGTGGAAAATTGACATGGGATCGAATTTTTCAAGCGGCTAAGGCAGCCAAGGGACTGGATTCACCTTCGCAACAAAATGAAGTGAGATAAGCGAGGAATGCTGCAGTCAGAATTAAGGACTCTGCGAGGGCCATGAGAAATTGAGTGAGTGCTAGGGTTTACATCATGTCCTATAGCGGGAGATCTTGAGTCTAGTGACTGACTGAGTTTGAACTGTATTTGCTGTTAGTTTTTCGTTAGCTCGCAGCACGCGCTTTTTACGCAACTCGACATTGAGCCACAACCATTCACGGAACACTTTTGCCCAGTTTCACAGTGAAGAGGATAATGGCTTGCATTATCGAAACAAAATTTGCGAAATGCGAATTCATCTGTAGGGCAGAACTGAGATTAAAACCACACTTAAACTACAAACTCTGTTCAACGTTTAAACGAAACAGTGAAATCGAATAAATCGTTGAACCAAAAGTGGAGTTTAAGCTTGTACTCGACATAAGTCGTAACAAACTCCAACAAGTCTCCAAACGACATCCTAACGAGGGATTTGCGTTCCAACCACAGCCACTACAATGCCAACCACTTGATCAGGCTGAAGCGAGCTGTTAAAATCCCCGTGCTGCTGGAATGAAGCATCTGATGAAGCTTAAACAAGGATACTTAAGCGGAGTTGTCATAACAAAATTACAAATAATGTAATTGCCACTGAATGATCCATCCATCCATCTATAAGAATATTGGACTTGCACTGGATGCAAGCGACATGATGACGCCTGGGCCACTGGCTCAAGACATGAACGGATAAAGAGGAATCTCAATAAGAGGTACAGCGGCTGTGGGCGCCTAAGAGAGCTCTCCTGTAGAATGCTTCTAAACATGTCCAGCCACCGTAGTAATTATAAAAGCTAAGTTCGTGACCGTACATCTAATTATACGTGAATAAATGGCGGACACGCACTTGCTACATTACACCAACTCATCCTGATCACATGTATGTCCTACATATGCGCTCTAACGGTAAGCATCTTTTACATCTTGACTTACACAGAAAAACGCAACAGCATCCAACGCCATCAGACTCAGAGGTTCAGAGGGGACCTAGCCGTCATGGCACCATTATTGATCACTTACCGAGAGATCTCATAATATCCTTCACAGACTAAATGGCTCTCAAACAAAATCTATCAGTCGGCAGGTGTGTGAACCGGGTGTATTCTCAGAATTTGTGAATAAAATTAAACATTTAAAATGAAAAGCATTTACTGCCAACCAATTCCAGTGTGTTCCAATCGGACCTACAGTGGTGGTCCAGTATAACGAATGACCGATATAACGTACACTTTTTTCGAATGCATTATCTCCATACAGCGAATGAAAAACAGAGTTGATACATGATCAAATCTGGACATTATGTGGTTATACGGGACCACCACTGTGATTGCAATCCAATCATGTCGGTAATTCAAAATACACACAAATACCTTGCCACGACAGAAGATTGGCATATATATTCATAGTCAAGCTGTTGCCTCCTTTACTTCTGGTCTAACCTAGATAGGAATGCCGGACTGATTAGAAGGTCAGCACAAAATGTCCCCTATCCCGAGTGGTTGGCCGTCGGCCGAAGATACGCGTCGTTGCTCTCGGATCGGAGGTCAGTACGTATTTTATCGAGTTTACGAGAAAGCGCGTCTCCCTAAGTCCCCTTTTGTCCAAATCACAATGAATGCAGCGCGTTTCACAAATAAAATGGTGTATTTCACATAAAACCTCTATTAATTACGTACGCAAATATTTGCCACAGCCCGCGGAAACTGAAACATCACGAGAAAATAAAAGAAAATTGTTTCGATTTTGTAGTTCTATCTAGAAATTTGGGCTCATGCTTACGATATTACGGTCTGTGAACTATCAAAGCGCGACAGCTGCATGCACTTAAAAAGTCAGAGTCAGAGGATATAAAGTAGAAAGCCTTAGATGGGCCATACTTACAACTGCACCTGGAACAGCATAGCTGAGGGTCAGACCGTGATATTTACATCCTCCCGACTATAACCAGACAGCGAAAGACCTTTCTTCAAATCACTTCATGAAATTTCTTCGAAGGATATCAAGGAACTAATATTCTTCTTATATACCTCAGGTTGGATATAGAGATTTATCAAAAATGTACTTTCTGTCGAAGTTACCAGAGCTGTGGCTCTCACCGAACCACCACTTCTACCTTCCTATTCGGTAGACAACTTAATTCGTTCTTTTTTTCAAAATTTTAGCGTTTATTTAAGAAACACATGTGCAATAGTATTATTCAAAGTATTGGCCATCTGAAGCTACGACTTTTTCCCATCTTTCTGGCAGTTTGTGGATCCCATTATCCCATTATTGCCTCGTGTCTGGTCGCATATGACGGGCGTTTTTCGGCCACTGCTCTCTTCAAACGGATTAATTGTGTTCGGTAGCGTTGAAATATCGTTTCGTAGCAAGTTTCTGATGAAACTTCAAAACTGGTTTCTTACAAGATCTGAAGTAGATTTGCTGTTTCAAGTTGTTTAAGTAATGCCCAGTAATTATTTCATTTTACTCTCGTCTCAATTTTGTAAAATGAATATCTTAAGTTTTGAAAGTCAATCAAATACAGTCTGCAGACAATTCTCGAGTTTTCGACCGATTTCCCTTTCCTTTTGTTTTACTATGATGACTCTGCAACAATTCCATCTCTGTCATTTCTCGTTAAGGCATTACTAGGGTAAACACTTAAAACGCAGTAGATTAAAACACTTGCCACTAGTCTCTTGATCACAAAGCGTTACATTTTCATGATTCTTATATAAATATTAAACAAAAAATTTCCTTCAAATTGACTGAAATATTGTATGTGTGTAGTTTCAATTAATTTTGTGATATGTAAGTATATTTTAACATTGTATTTGTAAATTTAATTTTATTTATATATATGTTAGAGAAAAATAAAATAAAGAAGGCAAACAAAAAATTAAATCCTATGATGTTGTTATGATAAAGAGCAAGGAGGCAGTCTGTGAGCAGAAGTCATGAAGTGAAGTGGTGTTTTGTTTAAATAAATACAAAGAACATTTGTATTTTCTCTGAATTATTGTTTTCTTGAAAAATGAATGTAGTATACGAATGCCTTTCACTGCGCCTCTAATTTAGGCTTGCAATTATTTTGTAAGATTATTTAATCTGAAAGGAAACAGGAAATTGCCGGTTTCCAATAGCAGCGGTTTACGCTGTGCGCAGTCTCAAAGCAAGGGTCACCGTCCCAATACTTGAACATGTCTTAAATAAGACACAGTGGCGACACGTTCTATTGT
Source organism: Eristalis tenax (assembly GCA_905231855.2). Classification (NCBI taxonomy): domain Eukaryota; kingdom Metazoa; phylum Arthropoda; class Insecta; order Diptera; family Syrphidae; genus Eristalis; species Eristalis tenax. The sequence goes on from HG993126.1 coordinate 36,986,382, forward strand.
TCATTTCGTTCATGAACTTAACTTTCGGAGAACCATATATTTTGTTTCTATAGTTAATTTTAACTGACAACTGACATCAACCACCCACAAAATGTGCCCCTTAAGTCTTAACTTCAGTATACTCAGTGTGTTTCCCAATACGAGCCAGCCTCTCGTGCACTTGATCCTAATCTACAAAGTGCTAACCGACGACAACAATGCTTTTCAGATATCCACTCAAAAGAAAAGCTCAAAGCAAACTCAATTCATCACATCGCCTATAGAAATTTCCCATTTCGTTCGGGCAACATAAATACGCACGGTTTTTTATTTACTAGACTCTGACCCCAGCAAGATCTCCAATCATTCGACTCGTTCACTTGAGTTTTAAAATGTACCAATCAAAATTTTAAAATTCATGTATCACCAAATTCGTTAATCTTTGCTGTGAACGAAGTCAGCAAAAGGGATGAGTTTCGCTTAAGTCAACCTCACATGCAGTAGTGGAAGATGCACACGTATAGGGCTCGTGTCGATACTGTAGGACTGTAGGAGGTGGTGCTATGTCTTGTCGTTGTGTGTTGAGTGAGGTAAATACAAAACCATGTGGATTTGTGTTGCTTTTAGGCTCTATTCGAACGAAATGGGAAATTTTACTACTTTGAGCTTTTATTTTGAGTGGAAATGTGAATTGCATTGTTGTCGCAGGTTAAACATGCATTAAAAACAGAAAGACCAATAAAATTAGATTTTCTGAACTGAACGCGTACACTTTTTATTCACGCGTCGCCGCTGGATAAGACCATTCCTCAAGGCGTTGTGATACTTAATCTTGCCTGATGGATTGGAGCTGGGAAGTGAATCCCTACCGCCTCAGTGCCTGCACGGTATGGATTGGATCAAACTGGAAGACTGCTTTGGCAAAATGCTTAGGCTTTGGATTAGGATGTACTCCTACAAAAAAAAGGTACCCGAAAACTGCAACTGAACAGCTGCCGACAATGCTGTGTGAAATGCTGTGCTTTTGAAATATTCTGGGCTTAAAATGGACAGCTCATAGCTCAAAATGCTAAAGCATGCACGGACGAGATCGCGTTTGTCAGTCTACACCAACCGCTAAAACAAACGGATCTCTAGGCGCACTCATTTTCAAATGACAGTACATTGCACATCAAAACGTAATAAACAATACGGATAGCTGCACGGACGTGTGTCACGGTGATTAATTGCACCTGCACTAATCTGCACACATTTCGAGTCAAATCTGAGAGCCAACCGAAACCACCCAGACCGCGGTAAATCGCTTGAATATTTTGTGCAATTCAGGAGAAATTCGCAGTTGTTGCTGCCAAGTTTGACGGATTGTGCAAGTGACTGGGAACACTGGACCCATCCGTGTGCACATACGGGACATTAGAATAGGCTTGGGTACCACCAAAACGTCCGAATTCACATTTCCAGTCTCGTGCCTCTAATTTACGGCCATTCGGGCATTTTCTGGTGTCATTGAGAATTAACGAACTTTGAGATAATGGCTTTCTCCACTTCCGCCGTCAGACGCCGATGGCGATGGCGACGTCGGCTTTGGTTAAACTTTCACGTCAATTTACTTTTTTACAGCTCCTGAACAGCAATTCTCAATTGCCTTCACTCTTATCTGCCGTCCAACGGCGCGTCGGACCAAATCAATTTGGACCCGAGCCCGAGTCCGCCCAGGTCCGTGCCTTAAAGGCTTTATGGGCCTGAAAGCGATCGTAAAACAAATCAAAATGAATTAAATCCAAAGATAACACTAAAATTAATTCAAATTCACTTGTGCTGTGTTCAATGTGAAATGGGAAATTCTTTTGGGGACGCAACATCGTCGTCGTTCCCCCTTCACACCCGTGTTGACATCACTTGGTCCGAACTTCAGCCAGCAATCCACCCTCGAAGTGCGTCGTTGCCCCACACCCACACTGTGGCAATAACCATTTCCTGCCCCCTACAGGGGCGCCATGAAAACAGCCTGCTTGACTGCTCCCTCTCAGTCAGTCCTTCGCGCAAAAAACCCCATCCCTTGGTGGTGGGGTGGGCGTGGACGCTGCCGCTCCATCGCCGTGACACAAACTGAACAACTGAAATGCGTAGCGCAAATAGTTGTCGGTGGTAAATGGGTGTTAACACAGTCTCACAGTCACAGCGATGCCGTCGAGTGGAAACACTTAGCATCGAGCGGCGGACGGGGAAACACAGGACAAAAGGATAAAAACTCAGGAAAAAAAAATAGAAATAATTTTTTCCGGTCCACGACTGCAAGAAACGAAAAGTTTCAATGTTTCACAAGTGGAACGTTGCGCAACAATAATACCCTCCGGCTGGTCGACGGGGTGAGCGCCGAGTTGCTGAGCAGTGAACTGAGCTTCACTTTGCCCCGCCACCGTTGCTGGCTTCAAAATGTATCTCATTTCGCACACAAATGCATGCCGATTATGACTGGAAAACTGCTTCTTTTGTGTGCGCTATCGTTTCAGTTTTTTTTATTTTAATTTTTTTTTTTTGTTTCCTGTTTTTTCGTGACGCAACGCTACAACGCTTGAGAACTCTAGCGTTAGCCCCAGCCGTGGTGGTTCTTTTCTCTGCTGATTACAAAACCGTGGGCGGGGAGCTGTGCCACACAATCGAAATGCAAATGGCAAATGTAGGGCAACGCAGTCTAAGGGCTTCCCGAATGGCAAGGACTGACTGAAATTACGATTCGTAATGTAATTTGCGATGAAAAGAATGAGAATTCGTAAAATGCTTTGCGGTGCCTCGCCGGGGAAGGAGAACGAAGCTTCTGATGGTACAAAACTATTCTTTTGGTGTTTCGCGTTACGTCGAATCGGACCTTTTGCGATCCGGCATTTGTTTCGCTGTGAGCTCTTATTAAATTTTAAGCATAGTTTAATTTAGGTTTAAAAGTAGCATCTCCGATGCTTGGCGGGGAGGACATTGTGGAATGGACTTTGTCCTTGGGAGCCTCTGAATTAGAGATTACATCAAAATTGAGTTGAACACGGTGGCCTCGGTCGTTTGGCTTACACGACATTCGAAACCAATTCAATTACTGCTAAGTACATACACCAACTGCTTATCGATTGGGAGCTAATGAGGACAAGAGGTTCCCGCAAACATTTAAAAATCAGGAGACACCGATCCCACTGCCTCAGGAGCTAATTCTGATTTGCTGCATACAGATGGACTACTTTGCGAATTTGAAGCTGGATTCAGAAGTAACCACGATGGTTTAGGCGAAGCGGCTAATAGTGCACTTTTTAATTGCATGCTAGGTCGATAGTGCCGCTACGTGAGGACCGGGATGAATCCAAACACTATGCTTTCTATGCAACGTAGCCAACAATCGACAGATCTGCCTCGTAATTTGTCATCAAAGGGCCACACTGAGTATCGCTAGTGCACATCAGGGACATGGAAGCAGAGTGCTTCCGTTTCCTCCTCATCACGACAACTTGTGGGGAAATCATTGATGAAGTCTTCTTTCATCCTTTGAAAAAAGCAACGAAAACTTAGTTTCGATCTGTGAAGAAATAGAAGCAATGTAGAACGCTGAAGCGTTGCAGGTAGTGCCTGCTGTCAAAATACTGCGCCACGAATTGCCTAAACTTGGTGCTTTTTTTTTTAAACAAATATGTTAAGTATTTATACTGACCTACAGCTGATTTATACTTGAAATGTTATACTCTGCCAAAACGTATATCATATCAAATGCTCAATGCCAATGAGACTTACACGCGTCCCACCCCTTTGGAGTCAATGATAGTGCTGAAAGAGTACTTAAAGCAGCCAATGCACAGCCGAGATGTCGAGAAAATTTAAAAATAACTACAATATATAATATATATAATATACAGTAGTGTCTGGGTACCCCTGATACAGAGTACTCTATAGCGAGAACAAAAAAAACCTCGATAACGGGAACCAAAAATGTATGAGTTAACCACCGCCTAAATCAACAAGCATTATATCTACGGTCAGCACACCAAGGACCGATTCACTGTTACGAAAATGAATAACTCAGGTCAGACCATCACGATCATCATATCTTGCATCCCCGCTGCTGTAAGCTAAGAGATAAATCGTGTTCGGAAGGATTCGGCAATAAGCAAGTGACCATCGACATCTGCAAAATTGCACTCAGCACATAGCATAGACAGATTATCTGTAAAGTAGAGATAATTTAAAAATTCAGTTCTGAGTTGTACGTCACCCAGAATAAATCGAAATAGATATTGGGTATATAACTTTGCTAAGAGATGGCGTATCTTCTATTATTCCATTGGAACATGCGTTGGAAAGCTACTGTCTTTGTACGTCATTTCAGTATATGTCATTCATTTGAAGCGTAAACAATAATACATTTTTTTCACTCAAATATGTCGAACTTCGTGTTTTTGCGGGGAGTTCTTCTTCATTACTTTAATATGAAGAAAACTACTGCTGAAAGTCATCGTATTTTGGTGGAAGTTTATGGTGAACACACGCTGGCTGAGCGAACGCGCCAAAAGTGATTTGCACGATTTTGGTTTGGCCAACCTGCCAAATCAACGGCAAAGCCGAATATCCATGGCGCGAAGGCAATGCTCTGTATTTGGTGGGATCAGAAGGGTGTGTTGTATTATGAGGTGCTAAAACCGGGTGAAACCATCAATGGACAACGCTACGGAACACAATTAATCCGTTCGAAGAGAGCAGTAGCCGAAAAACGGCCGGAATATATATATTCCATCATAACGACGCTCGGCCCCACGTTGCTATTGCGGTTAAGAACTATTTGGAAAAGAGTGGATGGGAAGTTTTACCCCACGCTCCTAGATAGCCCAGACCTTACCCCTTCTGGCTACCATTTGTTCCGGTCGATGCAGAACGCCCTCACTGAAATACGGTTCACATCAGAGCAGAATATCAAAAAATTGGCTTGATTCATTCTCGGCTGCCAAGCCGGCGCAGTTCTTTTGGGATGGGATCCACAAATTGCCAGAAAGATGGGGAAAAGTCGTAGCTTCAGATGGGCAATACTTTGAATAATACAATTTTACATGATTTTCTTAAATAAACAAAAACAGGGCCCGTTCACCATAACGAGATTGTTCACTGTAACGAGCGTCCTTGAAGTAAATTTCACCAAAATGTGTTCGTTTTTACGTACAATTCATGAATTCACAATGTGGTCAATCTTGCTGACCGTGGATGGAAAATCCGACAGCAAAGTCCTTTTATCGATGTTGAGGTGTGAAAAACCCGATCTGACTGCGGAGTGGTTCCACCCCTTGACAGAGCCCGCCAACCCTAGTTGTTTATCGGATATGTTGTCGTGCAGGCTGGGTTTGCCGCATAGAACTCGTAGAAATCTCGAACGAGGATCTTGGTTCCCCCATTGCTGGGACATTGATTATTTGTCTCTTCGAATTTGTTTCCCCATCTTGCTAGTGAACTCACCAGCACACTTGGACCATGTTGATCCATTGTGATACGGTCAGCCTACTACCACCGATCGACCACTCCAGTGATAGAGAGGTCAACGGTGCTCGGAAGAGGTGAGAGTAGAAGTTGGTCGTTGACAAAGCGTTCCATTTTTCCCATATTTTGAATTTGTATGACAAGGCATTTTCCCTGTCTCCAATGACGCCCAAGTGTCCAGATTAATTCCCAATCATTTCTAACTCACTTTTCACTTAGAAGGGTGTTTATATTGCAATAACCTAGATAATAAACCACTCGGTTACATGTGTTTTGGATTATTTAATATCACATTAAATTTATTATGCTTTCAGCTTGCCGTTATGAGAAGGGCTCCTGGTCCGAATGCGCAACTGGCCAAATGACCCGAGCCGATAAATTGAAGTCAACCAGTGACCCATCGTGCGAAGCAACACGTGTCATCAAGAAGAACTGCAAGCCAGGCAAATCCAAGGATAAGAGCAACAAGGAACAGCGCAAGAACAAAGACAAAGGTAAGTGCCCTCCACTGATCCAGGTCACGTTTACCCAACGTCCATTCAGAAGTGCTATTAAATGCACGTGTCTTTCCCCACAACGACGATCGAGGGGTAATCAATTAATTATTTAACCGCGTAACCGTTCCTTTTAATGAATCTGTTCCACCAATTCCACGCCAGTTCGCAGGGTGTTCGGTGAGAAAATGAAATGAAATTGACCATTAATCCACCGCCGCTCACAGCTTCATTGGGACATTAAATTCGTCCTCTACGACCTCTCGCCACCCAGCCAAGTGACCCACATTCCGTCAAGTTGCTCCTTCGATTGCACACCTGCGTGCGTCGTCGGTGGAAAGTCAAGCACAGCGGCGCTAGGTTATATTAGGCGGCAAGCCCATTGGCACGGACTGCATGCAGGGTGAACACGAACATTAATGCAGGTCATGACGGGGGTGGTGTCCAGGCAGGCAGCATGTGGGGACGATTGCTTGCGGTTATTGTTTCCGGTGAATTTAAATTTTAATTAAATTAATTAACAGGCTATGATGCGCGATGCACTGACGCGGGACAGGGCTAACCAACCGCACACACATGAGAGCATATGTTTCGCCGGCGCCGAGTGCTCATCAGTTATTAACCGCACCGGAGGCCATGGCTTTAATGGACGCTAAATCTGCTTTTATGCGACCGCCTTCATTCCACATCCCAGCACTATGGGTCACTATGGGAAATCATAAAGTTCTAAAGGAGGGTAGTTTTTTTCAATGAACAGGATGCGGGAAGTTGTCCGCGTTGTACAGTATTGTACAAAAATAATGTACCACCACTTTGTGATTTAAATATTCTTTTCAAGAAGTCACTCATATTTATTAAAATTATTTTCAAACATAATTAAATGTTTAGCAGACAAAGCCTCTCCGCTCAGTACTAGCCTCTTGCAGATCAAGTTGGTTGGCGTCGTTCCTCTAAATTTAAGACTCTAAGTTCATCTTCGGCTTTCACTCTACAAGACTGACACCTTATGTGTTGGATACGTGTACGCCGGGCTCAGCCCAGGCTTCTTCTCCAAATGATCAACGTCAAATATACAAGTCAGCCTGCTCCATTACTCAATGGCCGCTTGAGTCCAAAGAAACAGCGGTTGGTAGGAGTTATTCTTAGAGTTAGTACTATTCATTACGGAGCCGAGGTTAAAGAAATTCCTGACTACATCAAATTCATAGCTACCCTTTGTGACGCTTTATGGAAGACGACGACTTTGTAATTGCTTCCGTCTTAATAGCAGACGCCTCATTGACGGATAGCTGTGTTCTGCCAATCACACCAGTGTCATCGGCATATGCTTACAGCGCAACTGGCTTCTGGAAGGTGTGCTTCCCCAAGTGTGCCTGTGCCTTGTGCAGACTTTCTCGAGTACGACGCTGAACAGCGCGCGTTACCTTGACTAAAACATTGTTGTCAGAATTCTCCATCGAAATTTTTTCCGTTTCTGATTTGTGATATGTGCCAAAGACATGCTCAGTAAGCACTCTCATTTCGTCACGGAAGTACTTTTTGGTGCTGCTTATGGTCCAGTGGAATCATTGGCCAGTATGTTTTGAAAGATGACCCTACGGACAACGTTACCGTAAATGGCGCCCGTTAACGTCCAATGATTTCGAACTTCCGTTTGTCCACGCTTTGTGAGTTAACCCTGGCCGACATGGAGTTTCAGCAAGACAATGCTACATGCGACACAGCACGAGAATCGATGGACCAATTCGAGAAATGAGCTCGGTGAGCACTGGGCTTGGCTCGGTCAATTAGCCTAAATCATATTCCCACATGTAATCGGATGCTAAACCTGTGCTTTTCTAGGGATAAAGACCGAAAGCCACCTTTCAGAGAACATCACGTCGCCTGTTCAAAGGATGTAAAGGGGCATTCAATGAACCCTTCGTAACTTGATATTAAAATAAAACAAAGTGTGTGTGGTGGTCGTCGACCTTTTTATATTCGTTTGAAAGGTTCATCGACGCCATTATGTATGAAATATGACATCGTTCAAACGTCCGCGGGTGCCGGGGGATTCATGGATGGCTCTCATCCATGAATCAAGCCGAGTTTGACCGATGGCAGGGTTTATGGTGGCTTTGAGGCTGGTTTGTGGCTTTGAGAAACGATGTCGGTGATAGTGAGATGACCATGTCATGCCCTCTAATAGCTAGTGGTTTGAGATGTGCGCCGTACCGTTGAAACCACATGTCGCTGTCCATACCATCCAATCTAGACCATAAGAAGCTTGTAATCATCGACATATAGCGCTCGTTGCAGTGATGGCTTGGCCAACGTAATTCTCAAAGAAATATGACTGAAGACGCCGCCAGATCAAAATCCATACCAAACAGCCACTTTTTCGAGATGCTTTGGACACCCTGGCAGCTCATGTGGATTGGTATCGTCACAAAGTCACATTTTTTTTGATACCGAAACCGAGAATATATTGCCCTTCGTAGCCTCAAGAATATGGCCGCTCTCAACTGCCAAAGCTCGGACATCCCTATGGGAAGACCATTTCTTTTTTGCTGTGGGTCACACCCTTCATTTCCATAGTATTTGAAGGAACAAAGAACCTCACACCACTTTATAGGATGAAAAACTAAAAAAATATAATGCTTTAATGTTTACTCCTGAAAGTTAATAACACAAATATGTTTTTGTTTTATTTTTTGTCTCTTGCAGCAGCTCGCAAAGGCCGTGCTTAAGAAGTTTGCAACTACAGGTGCCATTAGGTGTGGTATCAATAAACAAATAACACAAAACCTCTAAAATCAAAATAATAAATTCACATATTCCAAAAACAAAACCCAACCACAATTGAACACGACATACTCAGTAAACAGTAAAACACCCTCTACGAGATCCTTCTTCAAAATATGTAAACGTTAACCCTTAGATCCCCACAACACAATAGAACTAATGTTATTCATTGGCAGCGTATACCAAACATGAAAAGTAAACCTTATTTCAAAATACAATAATATCAATACAAAAAAAGTTTGCAGTTAAATTGAAAATAAATCAAAGAAAAATAATAGCGGAGCAACCCCGTACCGAGTTAAACGTGAATCCAAACACTTACCACTGAACGGATAGGCAACTAAAACTAAACAAAAATAAAGTAATAATAAAAATTAAACTTAAAAAGACAGTATTTGCATTTTAATAAATTCTTGAAAAAAAGAAAGGTATAAAAGTAAATATTTTTCTTTACGTTCATTTTTTGAAAAAAAAAAAATAAAAACAAATAGAATCTTTACATAGATTGAATGTTCTTTCTTAAAACACGGAAAATACAAAAATACAAAAAAATCTATATATATATATATATGAAACCCCAATTAATATTAAACAAAAGGTGAATTAATTAGACTATATATACACATACTACATTGTACTACTTCTTTGGTAAAACAAAACAAAACAAAAAATAATGATGAATTCATGAAAACAAAGCGATTATTGTAAATATTGTATAAAACATATACACACCAACAAAACCAGGCACCACAGGCAGTTTGTGTGCAGTAAACATGTTTAAAAATTCAATGCAAACTCAAACTCGAACACAGACTTCAACCAGCAACAGCAATAACAAAAGCAGATGAGGCCCCCACACTTATTGCCGGACAGGATATCTCTCTTATTTACCCTAAGTTTTTGTACGTTTAATTGTTTAAAGCGAACACAGCCACTCAAAGACATAACCCTTCGTTATATTAAGTTTAATGATTTATAAATAAGAAACAGTAATGAATATTGAATTTGCATTTAAGACGACATAAAGCGTTCAGAGCGAATACGACAAGAAACCAATTCAAAAGAATAGACAAAAAGAAAAAACAGAAATAAAAGTATTAACACTAGACATTTATAAAATGAAAATGAAAACACGTTTTAAATTCCGATAGCTACAGAGGAGACAACTGGAGGAATCAAAAGAAAATGATCAAGAGAACAAAAAAAAAAAAAACAAAATAAATGACATCAGAAACGGAAGCAAAAATTCTTTTTTTGTGGAAAATAAAATGAATTATTATTAAATAAAACTTTACGATAAAAATTTAAAATTAATTGTGTTTTTTTTTTCTTGTACACTCCTCTTTTTGGATTATTTCAGACGTCTATGGGTAAGTTATGATGCGATGCTATGCCGAAATCTTTGGATGAACTTTTACTGAAACCTTAACGCTACCACTAAGTTTGAAGTATTTCAAATGCCATAAGTTGTCAGTTTTGAAGAGTTGCCCGCCACAGTGACAGTCGCTCGTTGATGGGAAATAATGGTGTTAAGTGAGAAGCCCTGAAAAGAGAAGGAGAAAATGACTAGAGTAAACTGAAGTTTACACTATAGGCTTATTGAGTTTGACAACTTCTCACTAGCTTTGGACTAGCTTTCGCCGAAAGCACGAGGTTTCGGTTTTTTCGGTGGTTTAGAGAAATTTGACGAAACCTCGCGATTTCGTGTGGCTGGAAAATAACTTGAGTTGAAAATCTCACTTATAGATTAAGGGTAGATAGCGCAATGAGAACACTACTCGGATGAGTGAAATGTTGTCGTCCAGGGATTAGTTAGGCATTTTATGTGAGACACTGGTGCCGTAAAAAACAAAAAACTAGCAAATTGTATGAAGGGGTACTTATTTCCATGTTCCCGTGAACAACAACGGAGGCGTCCTTTAACGAGTGAATGTCCCCGTGAACATTCAGCCCTATCACAGAATCCATTCGTAGCAAATCCACACATAGCCACATCCTCATTTTCGGAATCAGCTGCGGAGAAACTGTGTGCTAAATAGTTAAAAAAGAACTCGGTTTTATTCTGAAATTTAAATATAAAATCATAAAAAATGTAAACAATTAGCTTCGCAATTATCGCTGCTCAAGAGAAATCTTTCAGGCGAAAGTTTGTGGTCGTATGATATAGACACGTCTAGAGCTTCTACAGTGTCTTCAAGATCATGAGGAACACTTTCTGGCTGCTGAAGCTCAGCAAGCTGTACATTTTATTCCTGTATTGGCTGTCTGAAGGGACAAGTTGGATCACATTCTCTTCCATTTTTGAGAAGGTTACGTCTTTTCCGTTTTCAACCAGTTTTATTTTTATGTAAGATTTCCATTCCAACTAAACCTGGGATATTAAACAATATTTGAAAATTTATTTAATTCAGATAATCGTATATTTGCTTTTCTCCGCACCATAGCTTCTTTAGAAGGTGGCCTAACTGATGTTCCGATGGAAGCAATATCTTTCCAACGAGGTTAATTTCTTGTTGTGCATCTAATCGGAGCCGACTGTATATGTAAAAACTTACATTTTCATTCAAAGCATACCCGCTTTTTTCCTAATTTCGTAGAAAAAGATAACAAATTTCGTTGCAATCGTATTCAATGAGAGAAGATTTCTCACTACGAATGTGCTGCGAATGAATTCTGTGATATAGGGTGTTTGAAATGAAAATTGTAGATCTACGCAACTTTATTTGTTTAAATGTAAGGTGTAAGCGGTTCGCAACATTTAAAGAATGGAATATGGAAAGAAAAAGTCGAAGTCATCCTGACACTTTAAGCATGTGTCACGATGATGTTGATGGAAAGAAACAAAAAACAGGTTGAAGGAAAAGATATTGAACGTAGTTTCTCTTTATTTTAGATAAATAATAAATTGGTAAACTTAATACAAGGAAAAAAAATATTTAGAAGAAACACAGAAGTGTCTTTCTTCTCTTTCTCCATCCGGGGCTGTACTAAAGAGGAATCGTATGTAAATAGAGTCAACATGCTGTAGATGGGCTTGGCATACTAACAAGCCTTCTCAAGTACCAGTCTTAGAGTGTAAAGCTGGTCAGTTGTACTTCTACCGGGACGAAAGGCACACTGTTCATCCCCCATCCTTTGCTCGCCCATAGCTCTAGAACGCGCTTCCAACACTTTAGTGTAGACTTTCCCGGGGAGACTTAAAATGGATATGCCTCTTTAGTTGGAGGAATCACTTCGTCTCCGTTCTTAAAAAGTGGAACTGTCACCCCAGTTTACCAATCGCCAGGTCTCTCACCACGTTCGCAGGCCACTTTAATGACACGAGAGAGCCACAAAACTCCTTCGTTATCCATTGCCTTAAGCATTTCTGGCCGGATTTCATCCATGCCGGCGGATTTTCAAACTTTTAGTGATTCAATCGCCAAAATGACTTCCTCCACTATTCCACCCCACTCAAGACTACGGGTCTGCCATCTTCAGTGACCTGTTCGGGATTAAGCACGCTCCATCTACTGAAGATGTCCACCTCGTTGGAAAGCAACACACCATCTTTGGTTTTGACTCCTTCGATGATGTTGTATTTCCTTCCTCTGAGTCCGCGAATGGTTTGCCAGAACACCTTTTTTGCAGATCTATGGTCGCTTTTTAACTTCTCGCCGATATCTCATTCCGTGACTGCTCTTTAGCTGCTCGCACAGCCAATTTGCAAGACAACGAGATCGAGAATTATCACAAGAATCAGAGTCCTCCAAAATAATCCAGTTTCTGTAGGTCTTCTTCTTCTCTCTGATGGCTTCTTGAACTCCGGGCGTTTTAAACCACACATTTCTTTTCTCACCTCCATCCGCCACTTCAAGCCGCTTCATTCCACAAAAACATCCCGTGCAGAGGCAATGACAGCTGTTGAAAGTAGTCGCCATTCTTCCTCTACACGCGATGGAAGTCGCTCAAACCTTTCAAATATGTGCCGTGAAAAGTTAAGACGAAACTCACTCTTCTGTATTTTCTCCCACCGTATGCGTGTAACAACTCTTGGTCTCCGCCTTGGCTGGAGAGGTACTTTATTAGTTAGGTACAGCGTATACAATACCAAGTGCAGATCAGATGACAGTTCTGATGACAGTACATCACACTAACGTCAGAAACCATTAGTCTCACACTAGAAGGTGCCACAAAGAGATCGATCATCGACATCTGTTGAGCCTCTGATGGAAGCATGTGTATTTATGGATGCCTTTGTGTTGAAAGAAGGTGTTCATTATGGACATGCCATTTGCACAGCCAATGTCCATATAGGTTCGCGTTCTGGTGAGTATCGCCATGTCATTACATCCACACCCATGTGAGCATTGAAATCACCCATCAGGATACAGGGATCCATCTCCGCTACCCTGTCATGGGCACCATCAACTTCATCCAGGAAAGCCACGTGCTATGACTCTAGATTTGGTGCATATACCCGCACAAGATCCAAAGATGGCCTTTCAAGCTTGAGGTTCATGAACCCGAGTTTCCCTCCTAATCCACTCCAATACCCTGCCTGCCAACCTGGGACATGTGAGTATCCCCACTCCCGCCTGTGCAAACATTTGAGGTGCAACTCTGGAAAGTTTCTGTTCCGTACTGTTACCTCGCTAGGGCGGCATGCAGAGTTCATCTGATGGACTGCTAACTCCATAAGCTTGCCTATTTGTAGGCACGATATGAACCATGTAAGTATTCGTATCCTGCCTGCAAGCAAGCGTCACAATTTAAGTATCGTTATTAGAGATCAGGAAATGTTCACCCTCATATTGGGTCCAGACAAATGGATCCCGCTCTGGAATGTCCTCAAGGACAGAAAAAATTAAAGTTCCTCAATTTTTTTTGATTATATTTGGGACAATATGATGTTTAGTGATTTTGTTAAGAAATTAAGAGTGATCACTTGGAGGTCATCATAGTCACAAACTCTTCGTAGTTGATCTCGCCGTCACCGTCGGTGTCGGCTTCTCGGATCATCTCGTCCACCTCCTCATCGGTCAGCTTCTCGCCCAGATTCGTCATCACATGGCGCAGTTCGGCCGCTGAAATGAAGCCATTGCCGTCCTTATCGAAAACCCTGAATGCCTCCCGAATCTCCTCTTCGCTGTCGGTGTCCTTCATTTTGCGAGCCATCATAGTTAGGAATTCTGGAAAGTCGATTTGCCCATTCCCATCGGCATCGACTTCGTTTATCATATCCTGCAGTTCGGCTTCTGTGGGATTCTGCCCAAGCGACCGCATCACTGTGCCGAGCTCCTTTGTTGTAATCGTTCCATCGCCATCCTTGTCGAATAAGGAGAATGCCTCCTTGAATTCGGAAATTTGTTCTTCAGTTAATTGGTCAGCCATACCAGCGCTCGATGGTTACGGAAAATAAAAAGATGTAGCAATTATGTCACGCTGAGAAATTCAGAAGCTTACTTTTAATTGATGTCAGTCTCTCTCTGGTGTTCCTGCTTTTATTCTAATTTTAAAAATTGTGTTTTCTTAAGTTTTCGCCTCCCTTTAGAGTGAAGTTCGACGACTACTGAGTGCGGATTGATCAAAAAACTTAGAGTAGAAGTCGGCAATTAGCGGTTGAAAGGGACTTTTAAGTCTTGGAAGGATGTCCGATTTGTCTGCAAGTGAGCTGCATGACCAGAGGTACTTGCCATCCATCAGGTAGGCTGATTCTCAAGGATTTACAGTTTGCTCAACTCTGTGGACTTCAAATGAGCCGTTCGGTGCGATACTGAGAGGCGGCCATGACAAGGCTAAGATTGTTTGGTCATCTGAAAATTGCCTCTTAAGTTGATCTGGATCAATGTTCTCGTGACACCTCTTCACGCGTCGTGAATAGAGAACGTAAACAGGGAAGTTAATACCACGACAAAAACTGCGCGGACAATGCTCCAGCTACAGACGTCAGAGTAATAAGCACTCAAAAATGTCACTTCACGGCACCTATCGACTCCAGGAAAGTCAACGTCCGAAGAAAGTGTGTAAAAGACAAAAAATCAATAAAATATGATGCGAGTGCCAGCAACTAACTCAACCACTATACACGCAAGTACCTATCTACGACTGGTCCACCCATCGATCTTAAAAAATGCCAGTAAACAAGTTTTGGAAAACCCCTACGCCGCAGAGATTAAACCAGGAAACTCGCTATAAACCAGTAAATGACTCAAAATTTGAATACCGAACGCAGAGGATCGTTGAAGTGTCGTTTCATGAGAACACAAACATGCTTTCCCCGAACATTCACTCCAAGAAACCCGCATTTTTTCATCGTTATATAAATAAAATAAACCAGAAGGCATGACGAGGCGGGTAGTGGGCTCCAATTCGTTCCGACAAACCAATGCAATCCGTCACAGAAAATTAGCATAAGCTCACACACCCGATCTCTATAACTTGGTTGCGGCCGCAAATAACGGCAATAAAATCCTTGCATTTGGAATTTCATAGTTTCGCCATATCACAGGCCCAGGCCGCCACTGACTGCGGTTTGGCTTAACCCCATGCCTCATGGCCCGCATGCAGAGGGAGCATGGCACAATAGATACGCCATTCAGCCAACCATGGTTTATGACTTCGTGGCTAACAAAACGCAGAAAACAAGAAAAATGCCTGAAGAGAGGGTATAAAATAGAGGCGAACTACAAAAAAAAAAGCGCACACAAAACAACCGCTCCCAAAACCGGAAGCGCATAATTCAGGGATTCACAGCTTCACCATTGCCATTGCCTCCCACTTGCAGTGGAGCGATACGCGATACCCGATACACACCCGAACGAACTAGATACAAGGGTGTTCGCCGGATAAATAACAACGCGCCTTATGAAGGCAGCGCACCCACACCCAGCGCATTCGGGACACTTTAAAAGGCGAAGGCAAAGTTGAAGTTTTATTCTCGGTTTACTGCTCCTTTACTGCCAAAAAGAAGAATCCCTGCTCATTTCCTGCGAGATAGTGCAACGAAAGCACGAAGATGAATGGAGGGAGCTGGGAAAGTTTTGTACATCCCCAGGAACGACATGAGGCGGGATGGGTGCGAGGATTTAATGGAGTTCGCGTTTATTTTGACGGTCGCATTGATTTAGATGCTCCCAGGAGGGCGATAGTTTGGCAAGGTGACTCAGAATGTATACATATTTCAGAGAAGCGACGGCGAGCGGTGTTTGCACGACAGAAGCTTGTCAAAACAATTTGCCCAGTCACTTAGGCGCAACTGCAAGTTTGAACGTTTCTTGCCGACAGCTAGACACGCTTTGCATAATGTTTGGGCAGATTTTTGACTTAAGCTTGATGGCAACTGCGTCAAAGTTTATCGTTGGTATTCACAAGTTCTGCTGAAGTTGCTGTTCGCTGGGGTCTTTGAGTCGGCAGTGGGAGGACATCAACGAGGGGAGTCAGTACTGGTTGCACACGCGGCAGGAGCGCTCTATCGTAAATGGATTCCCTGCATCATCAACAAGAAACACTTTCTTTTATGCGTCCCGCCTGGACTTCAAGATAGCCAGGAAGTGTCGATGTGAGCAAATATTGGCTCTAGGTTTTATGTTTGTGTTTTTAATTCGACTTTTCTTTTTTCACATCACCCTTTTATGAATTCTACGCTTTTCCAGACACGATATGTTTTTTCGGGTAACACTTCGATGGCGCATCTGGGAGGGTAATACAAATATTTAGTACGTCCGCCAGCAGTGGAGGACATTCAAGAGAAAGTCTCCCCTTTTAATAACTGTCCAAAGCTCAGGGTGGCTCCACTTATTTTTGCACGGCAGCAATTCCTATAAGGACGGACCAAGTTGGAGACTGCAGAACGAAAGGGCAATACTATGGTTCCAGGTCATGTATGGGATGTTGTGTGTGCTTAAACTGTGAAAACACAAAATGCACATAAAAAAATATTAAAAAGTGTGAACCTAAACAGTAGAGGAAAACACGTACAGTCACGCACAAAAGTCAAGTAGAAAGCCTAAAGTTGTGTGTATTCGCAAGAAAAATTAAATTCAAGCGGGACTCCAAAAAAAATGTCTGAAGTGTAGTTTTCTTTGGTAATTAGTAGAGCTAGGTTTCCATACCCTTAAAAACGCAAAATATGCGCTTAAAATATGCTCTTAAAAAAATTACTTTAAATTTGCATTTCAAACAATGGCGAGGTCACCTATAACGACGTGGTTTATAACGGCCAGTTGCTTTTAACGACCAATCACACAAAATAATGTTCAAAACAAATAGTAATTTTAATAAAACAAAAAGACCTGCATTTGAAAAATTAAAAACAGAAGTAACATTATTTTAACATATGATTTATGTTTTCAAAATTCCCATGTTTTGTTTATATGAATTTATTTGAAATAACTTCTGTAGAAGCTGCATGGATGAAGAGGAGGTTGAAACCACAGGTCCCCTACTCTGCTCGTGTAGCGCGCTGGCAGGTTGTAGATACTTACACATATGGGCCTACTACTTCAACAACCTAAATGAGCTAAAAACAACCAGAATATTAGCCAGCTATATCGCTTTGTCACAAGCACCAACTGGTTTTAATTATAAGGCAGAACCAATCCGTGTAGTATCACAACGGGCCTACTTTGGCCGAAGTGTGACTGCCTTCTGCAGCCAGCCACTATAACCTAACCTTGGTTTAGGATAAGAATTGTGATGATTGAACATCACTTCCATTCGGATGCCTTAGGTCCCCTTTGTGAATCCCTTCATTTGTGGAGTGCACAATCTGTCAATGTGATGGTTTAAACCACCCCTTGCTCTTTACAAATCTTAGAAGAAATATGATCTATCTGCAGTTGCAAGTCCGCAGTCTCTGTGAACAATCCAGAAGCTAGGACCCAATTTTGGAGAGGATGGTTTCGGTCTCTTCGTTTCTGGGGCAGTGTCCTCTTATCACTCCGGCTAGCACACGGATCGAGATCCAGTCCAACGCATGAAGCTTCTTTATTTTGCCGTTACTAAGCCCTGGCCATGTTTATCTGGTTGTGTGACAGTCATCTCTTGTGAGACAAAACGAGTTGGCTTCTGTTAATAAAGCATCGCTTATAGTCCGTTATAATGCACTGATAGGTGGTTGCAGTGATTTTTCCGCTTCGCTGATGTCCATTTCAGACCCTTGTCTGGCAAATCGTCCGCTCTGTGGCCCGGTCATATGATAACATAAGATAAATAGAAAAACTTTATAAATTAAAGAAAAACTTGGATTCGGTCTTTGAAAAGTTTTGTACATCGCGAAGGATCGCTTGACGTCAACTGACGTAGGAGGGGCATTTATAAGAATTCGTAACAAACAGTAAGGTTTTCTATATAATTTGCGTCGACAAGCAACTCAGCGTGAACGCCATATACAGTGAAACCTTCTTATTGTGACACCTCCGAATTGAATCACACTTCATGCATACACTCGGTTTATTCATATAAGTGAACCTCTGCAATCGAAGCCCCTCTGAACTGGACAATGTGCCAACGATTTTGGTGGAAAAGTTTTCGTTGCCTGAAAAACAAACTCTAAATTGGGACACAAAGCTAAGAGAGGTAGAAATCACAACTGTGTGGATGTGGTACATCTTCTTATACACATTCTATTATGCCATAGATATGCGATTTCCCGAGATGTCGGAAATGCGTTTCTACAAAAAACCTTGGTCTTGTTCTGTTGTTGCCACTAAGCACTCATTAGTAGTGGTTCTTATATTTAACATTTCAAAGACGCTGGTTGACGATTGATTGACTTAGAGACCACCACGTCCCCTTATTGGCGTGAAAGGTTATAGAGGTTCCGCCCCGAAGCGGAATCTACCACCCTGTGCCTGTTTCCCTCGTACAGGCTGTGTTTCCCAACAACTCTAGCATGATCTTGGTGTCATAGCTAAGGCATTGACAATATGTTCACTCTATGAGGTCATAGAATTCAATGCGACTTTAGTCTTGAGGCAGATAGTCATGAGGCACTCGCTTATGTACCTCAAGCTTAAGACTTTTGGCCTAAGTCGACCTCGAACAACAAATCCACATCAAAATAACCGCTACCTTCTCCCTCTGTAGCAATCGCCGATAGGGACTCACATACAGTATGGTCGCTGTACTCGACATACAGCTTTACAGCGATGTTATGGTAGGGAGCATGCACCAGATCAACAAGCCTCCTCCAGGTGATTGTTGGTTGAGGCCCAGGTCCTCCCCGGACTGATGCACCAAACAGAGAAGATCATCCTGGTGAGACGAAAGCCTGCCCGACGACTAAAATAACTGCCACATCTTGCGTTGTTCCTCTATAAGCAACTAAGGAGACGAGCTACTGTTTGAATAGTGACAGCCATCTTAGGTCCAATGTTGCGACCTTCCAGTTGTAGGTTGGCAGATCTGCTTTACAAACGAGTATAAATGCTTGAAAGGCCAGGCATCAGAGGGTATCGTTGCCAGCCATATGCGAATCGGGGTTCTGGTAGGGATCTGGATTAAGTCGTTCCAACCTGCTGATGGTTGCTTTGAAGATGTCTACCGACCTCTGATATTCCGAAAGGAGCAGGCTTTCTTTAGACTTGATGTCATCCACCATCTAAGCTGTTATGTGCTCATCGCCCGGGGTAGTGACTTCCTCAGGGAGGACATCATCGAAGCCAAAGATTGCTTCTTCAGAGAGAGAGACTTCAGAGAGAAGCACTCTCTGAAGATCCCGTCTGAAGATCATCTCTTATTATGCAAATGGTATGCAAGACACACCGACATACACGATGCTAGCGGAGGCCGCGCCGAGGTCTACATTACTCAGGTAAATCGAAAAAGCGTGCATGGTCTCCACGTCTTCCTCTTGAATTCCTTGTTCGATGTCCTGACCCAGAACTTTGGTTACAACTCACACATGACGAGCTTTATCTCATGTTGCCGAAAATCGACAGACTCTCTCATTCCCAACAGCAATGACAATTTCTAAGAGGCCATCGGTCCCAATTCGACCAACTCCAATCCAGTAATCACAAGTCAATTCGATACTTCCTAGTTGAATGTCTGGTCTGGCAAACTGTATGAATTTTGTTGACAAAACTCTCGCAGTGCACTCTTTCGACATTTTTAATTAATCGCAGACTCCTTGCCAACGTCCTTCCCAAACAGAGTGCGATGAGGCATGCATATTTACCCATACGCATTGTGCACACACTTGTTTGTATCCCTTAATTCCATCTGATGGACAGCAAGGACTGCTGGGGAATAAGAAACGATAATCCTTCAATCTGGAATACAACACACGCCGGCACCGGTCGTGCCAGCACCCTTTGTTTGGTTTCTTCTTCATGTTCTTTCAGGTCTTGCTTTGCAATTAGCAAACACACTCCAGCAGACCCCTCACACATCAGAGGACAGACCAACAGTTTCAAAGCACTCAAGTTTGTTCAAGAGCTCAATTCGTACGTTCCATCTTCCATTCTTAAAAACGTAGGCACGTCCTGATGTCCCCACCCAACTAGGAATGAAATTATGATGCGACGGGTGGCGGCGCGGTGGGAAAGATTGATCTCATTTAATCCTCACCCACAGACGACCCAGTATCCCCGAGTCCCGTTATCGGAAACAATTCTCTCGCCATTACCAGGGTTTGCAGTACGAGGACACAAGCACAACCGGATGAATTTAAGCCCAAAGTGTTGCCATCCACAGCCCTTCTTCGTTCGTAAAATTGAAGACATCTGTCCAAATTGAGGACCAAATGAATTTATTTTCACTCCCACCCCGCCCACCCCCACGCCGGCAGCCTTTCGGTTGCGTCCTCCGTCGCACCGCCAGGGAAGGGGGGTAGTCCATCAATTTTCTCAACACCCATCCTTGTACTTGTGCTTCTGATAGATTGCTAAATATTTTGATTGAATTTCGTCACAAACACCACCCGTGAGTGTTGTCGTCCTTTCAGAACTTCCGTTCATCCGGAACCCTTGCCCACCTTACACACGCACAATCGGCAGAGGGCCGTCCCCACGAGGGAGCTGTTTCCCGTACCTGAAGGATGGTATTTGAATGAGAAGGGCCGTACATTTCGGCATTCCCTCCTCGGGTTGTGCTTGAGGTGAAGGATTGCTGTTTGCCGAAAGGATTCGCACACTTTATACGGATAATAATTCGAAACGTGAAGAGTTTTGAGATTAGAACGAGCAACGAGTACATTCACCACCGACGTGTACGCGTGTGTTGCCTCATTGTTGTGTGATGCTTGCTGGCCATGATCCGATCAGTTGAGTAACGTGACGGCGAAGTTGCCGACGGTACTGTCGTGTGACGGGGTAGGCGATATGGTCGGTGTTAAGATGCCAGTCAGGTTCTATTCGGTGTGCTCTTGATATGTAATCAAGCAATCGGATGCGGAGCACCGCGTACACTTGTTCGAATACTTTTGCTTTTGTTGGTTGATTTGCATATTCCCCCCGAGGGATGATGAATGACGATGATGTGGCGTGGGGGGCGGAAGCCCTTGTTGTAGGAAGGAAATTGAAAGAAATTCTCTAACATCATTTTTCGTTCGCTCACACAAAGCATTTCGGGTGAGCGAGTGTGTGCAATTGACTGCTGAACCGTGGAAGTAAAGGACATGCGTTCAGCATGATCGATTAGAGGCGTTATTAATTGAACCGGCTGAAGTCAAACAAATGCCCATTGTGAGTACGCAAAGCATTGGGAAGGTGATGATTTCATCAGCATTTTTGTGATTACATGCTGTTGACATTTGCTGAGCTTTAGAGCTTAAGGGAGGTCTTATCAGCGGCGGATTTGGGCTTATAGGCTTGTTGACTTAGTCGCTTAAACTGGGGACCGTTTTTTAACAGTCTAACTTTCATCGGTTCTTGGAAAACAGAGCTAGACACAATTACACGCACTTGCACCCTCGCATATGCATTTTCTTTCCATGTCATATATTGGGTAAATAATTTAATTGGTGCGGTTTTTTTTTTTTTCAAAATTTGAACGTTTATTTAAGAAAAACATGTACAATCAAAGTATTGCCCATCTTTTTTCCGATCTTTCTGGCAATTTGTGGATCCCATTCGAAAAGAACTGCGCCGGCTTGGCAGCCAAGAATGAATCAAACCAATTTCTGATATTCTGCTCTGTGCTTGATATTCTGATGTGAACCGTATTTCAGTTGCAAGGTCTGGGCTATCTGGGCGGGTGGGGTAAAACTTCCCATCCACTGTTTTCCAAATAGTTCTTAACCGGAATAGCAACGCGGGGCCGAGCGTCGTCATGATGAAAAATTATTGCCTCGTGTCTGCTCACATATTCCGGGCGTTTTTCGGCAATTGCTCTCTTCAAACGGATTAATTGTGCTCGGTAGCGTTGTCCATTGATGGTTTCACCCGGTTTCAGCACACCCTTCTGATCCCACCAAGTACAGATCATTACCTTCGCGCCATGGATATTCGGCTTTGCCGTTGATTTGGCTGGTTGGCCAAGCCAAAATTACCACTTTTGGCACGTTCGCTCACCTAGCTCATGTTCACCATAAACCTCCAACAAAATACGATACGACTTTCGGCAGCAGTTTTCTTCATATTAATGTAATGAAGGAGAACTCCCCGCAAAACCGCTTTTTCATGCACAAAGTTCGACATATTTGAGTGAAAAAAAAATATTGTCGGTTACGCTTCAAATGAATGACATGTACTGAAATGACGCACAATGACAGTAGCTTTCCAGCGCATGTTCCAATGGAATAATACAAGTTCCGCCATCTCTTAGCAAACCGCACGAATAAGTTGTATATCCAGTTGCAGTTCCCAACCGTTCTTAGTCCTGATTTGAACTAGAGGAAATGGGTAGAATATAGCAATTCACTTCGATAGACCTGTCTTGGGACTATTTTGGACTCTCAGGGGAGAGGCATGTGTAACTTACATTTACATCTAGGGCTGACAATTCTTGTTGCTTCTCCACTTTCTGCTCACTACAACTCTTATTATCCTTTACATATCTATAAATTTTTTTAAAGTCGACTAGGCATAACTTCTTGTCCTCCATGACTTGCGAATTAGGCTAAGAAGAAGGAACTGCTGACCCATCCACCGTATCCTCCAGATTTGGCCCGTGCGTCTACTTTTTGTTTCCAATCTTGAAAAAAGCCACTCGTCGAGCAGTCGAATGTTGAGGTTGTAGCCGCCACTTGTGATGGCCGGAATAATGCTGAGTTATCCTGTTATCCTGGCCCAGCTGGGTAATTTTTGGCACACCTTTGAACTCAGTTTCTAATCCAACCCTCACATATGGTAATGCAAAGTTTGTAATTACCGAACGAATAAGATCTTGAATATAAGCTACAGAGATGAGATTTCTTCTTGTTGCTGAGGGACGTACCCGACAGGATAAGGTCAGAATTGAGGCAGTATGGGAGGAGGTCATTGTTTATCAGCTGCTTCTTACAACTGAAAGGGCTTTGCTTCGATGGCTTTTTCACGTGGCACGAATGTTCAGATCAGCAGAATGTCTTAATAAGCGATCCCATCAGGTAGGCGACCGCGTATCAGAGCCAGGACCCGGTTGCAGGAGAAAGTCCAAAACCCCTTCTGGTAAAGTTTGGGCGTAACTCCTGGTGAGTTGGAGTCGTGGAGTGGAGATCTCTCGCGCGAGCTTTGCCCCGTGATCCCTTCAATGAAGATCATGATGATGACCGTTGGCCTGAGCTGGGCGACATATCCGATTAAGGAGTTCTCATTAAGCATTCTTCTGATAAATGTGCCGACTACAGCTATGCCAAGCAGTGAATTGGTAAATGAATTTTTCCACAAGCTGTTGTAAGTATGTCGTCAGGAGCACTCTCCTTTCGTGGAGGGGCCCTGCCGTGTACAGATATTGTATATTCAGTATATTCCACAAAAAAGGGGGGGATCCCACTATATTCCATCAGAATTCCCAGAACTTGTCTCACTTTCCTCTCACCTTTCTGTTGAGTCATCTCAATGATTTGAGATGTATGGTAAACACCTTCCAAAACAAAATAGAATATTCTTGTTCAGTTAAGGGGGCGGTCTATGCCATGGATTTTCGCCGCTTGATGCGACGTTTTCTATTTTACAGGCACCGCACGTAGAGATTGTACCTGCTATCTATAGTGAAATTCAACACTAGCGGTATCACGAACAAGAACCAGTCGGGGAAAAACACTGAAACCCAAGGTATGTAGCAGTGGGTGATGTATCCTTCGAAATCCCCTCCGAGTGCAAACAGCTGCCGACGCGGCGGGCATAGCGACAAATCGAACGTACATCCGACTCAGTCGTTAGTAGTTTACAGCGTCCTGGAAGTTGTTTAGATATGCCCACCCACGTATCCTAATGACAGATACAAGATTTTCGTGACTCCTCAGTTGATCGAGAGGCAATGCGACGCGGGCATCAAGAGGATATTTGTGAGTTAAGTTTACACCAAAAGTTAATTGTTATGTCTTGGGTACTCTGGTGTCTTGAGGTTAAACTTCAGGGATACGGATTGATACATAAAGTGTTTGCGTACAGTTGCATGTTGTTGTAGTCTTGAGTTAATGTTGTTCTCATGTGCCAATCAATTGAACTTCGTTTAGATTGCTTGAGATTGTGAGGAACGTGTTGTTGCGTGGTGTTAGAAGATTTATCTTTACTATTCTTTCAAGATATTTCCCGGAAATTAACAAAATGCCACGTACCTATGAATCTATCCAATCCCATCTGGTGGATGTACACATCCGTAATGTGAGCTGTACTGCAGAGCACGGGGGTCACCCTCTCGGTCGAGACATAGCAATTCAAGAAAATAGCAATGTCCAAGAGAACGCAAACGTCTGTCCAACTCCTCCAGAGGCTCACTTCATCACGGCTCACCGTGATTCCATTGAGCAAAAAATACCCTGAAACGAAATACCTTCTAGAGAAATGTTTTTCGATTCTACGAGGGCAAGCATAAAAACTAAGAAATCTTACATTTCAAGGCTTTTCGTTGCTTCGTTCCCTTGTACCATTAGCTCAAAGTTACACCTTTGAAATCTCTCAGAAACACGTCTTTTTTGGCAACTTTGATGAGAGAAGTAATATTTGTTTGAAAGTATTTGGTCTTCAAATTAACTAAACGGGGTTTTCATGTTGGTTGCCAATCTCTCAAACTAGGCGTTTAGGGTGCTTTGATGTTTTTTGGACTGTAGCAAAAAAGTTCCAAAAAACGCCAACGGGAGACCTAGTTTTTCTGGAAGATGAAACTGCCCTCCGTCATATTGTGCAAATTTTGTATTAATCTCCTGAGGAGTTGTAGTAATAGAAAATAGAATGGAATCAGATGTGTTCATTTGTTGTTCATTGTGCCGCAATGAATGTTATCTAGGGTCTACATCTGGCAATGCCACATGCCACACAGCACGCGCAACGATGGACTTATTGAGAGGCGAGTTCGGTGAACATTTTATTTTCGGGACCGGTCAATTGGCCGCCTAGTTCGTGCGATTTAACGCCTTTAGACTATTTTTTGTGGGGCTATGTTAAAGCTCATGTCTATGCAGACAAGCCCGCTTCAATTGACGCATTGGAAGACAACATTGAAGCATTTATTCGTGAAATACCGGCCGAAATGTTGGACAGAGTATGCCAAAATTGGACTAATCGGATGGACCATTTGAGGCGCAGTCATTATATGGACCGTACTATCGAATCAAATAAAGATTTCATGCATTTTTCTGAATTTTTTTTTTTGAAAAACTTTCCTATAGCTATAAGAAAATCACCCTTAAATTAACAAATTATTGGACTTGTGACATCTAGGCCGGGATGTTAGTCGCATTATTTGAGCAGCTAAGCCTTCAGAGGTGAATGACTTATCCAAGTTAAAAAAAAGTATTACAAGTAGTAGACACAGTAGTAGCCGGACACACTGTTTGGAAACTAAAATTAGTTTAAAATTTGGGCTCCATAAATTTTTTACTTTGTTTTTTATTGAAAACAGAAATCATTTATATTCAATTAAAATTAAACTCACTTTGATGTGCAAATGCAATAAATAATGTTTAAAATACTAACATTTTGAAAATAGCACTTAGCTGTACTATTCGTTCGCAAACTAGTTGGAGCATCTATTGGAAACTTCGTGGGCACATGAAAGAAACATAGATGGATGTTTTTGTGTTTATTATTCACATTAAAACTGGCAAATTCTGACAATAAACGACGAAGTGTCGAGCACTGCCCGGTTACGAGCACTGTCCGGTTACGAGCACTGTCCGGCTACTAGTACCTTTACCCTACCTACATCGAGATTCTTTTTATATCTAACCATGCTCGAACTCTTCCTAATGGATTTTCGTGGAGTGTTTCGATCCTGGGCTACTAAACATGACGGGCAGACAAAACGATTTCCATCATTTTACCGACGTTTTCAACAATTGCCCTTCCTGAGCGTTGTGCGTTTTTGACACCGAAAAACAATGGCAGATGAAGTAGAGGGTGTCGGCTCCTTATGAGGAGAACACACGCTCTCTCCCTCAGCCAACTTTGCGACCCTCCAATTGTGCACTGGAAGGTCTGGGTTGCAAATTCTTATAAAGTGGAGGATTTTCTCCGGATCCGAGGGGCTTCTCGGAAGGTATGTACGGGTACCAGGTCAACTGGAGATTTGATCCCTCGTTAGCACCTCGTGCCGCGCACCCTTCCAGACGTATCCCAGTCTGTCAATGGCTGATTTGAAACGGTCAGTCGACCTTTGGCTTGTGAAGGACACTAGCTTAATGTGTCCCCGTTGCCATACAGCGTCACGTGCCACAGGAGCCACACCTGAGTATTAAACTGAGTGTTAAATCAAACTTCTGGCATACGATATACGCCTATGATCAAAAATATTCTTAAATAAAGCGATGGAGCTGACTGATGCTTATACTACCTAGTTCCGTCAAGTCATGGAAATATGGGGCCTCCAAGTGAATAAATCTGCGAGATAAGAGTGTGCACTGGAATTTCAAATAAAGGTGTGAAATGGTTTATTCTTCCTCTTCATCCCTACAACTGCTGCAGAAGTCGTTATAGGGGCTACCTTTACCATACCTTCATCGAGCTTCTTTTTGTATCCAGCCTGGCTCGAACCCTTCCTAAAGGGTTTTTGTGCAGTGTTTCGATCCTGGGGTACCAAAAATGACGGGCAGACTAAACGATTTCCAGAATTTTATCGACGTTTTCAACAATTGCCCTAGCAGAGTATTGTGCGTCTTTGACACCGAAATTACCGGAACGGAATCGCCGGAACCACAACTGGGCATGCATTACTGTTATAGAATCAGTACCATCAACATCACAGCCGAAGGGATTTTCCTTTTTGGGTTTACCGAAGAAAAATCGTAAAAAATGGCGTATTTCCCTGCCCTGGTGCCTTTGAGTCGTTCAATCACAAAACTCTCTTTTGTCGAAATCTTGTCTTTCTAATGTCATTAAGTTATGTCCGATGGGACCTATACAACGCGAGATATAGATCGCTTAAGTCATCCGTTGGGATGAAATATTCGATGTGTTTTAACTGCAGCGGTATAATTTTGCTTTGGTGAGCGATATAAATTTGTTATGTCGGCTCTACATTGTCCAGCTGATGATGCATCTATTGCAAGAGTATAATTTGATTTCTATTCCACTACTATGTGCCCCGCAGTCATTGAAATTCCAACGAAGTTGTTCCTTCCTGTCAATATCACCTCGGGCATGACCATCCAGGGTATTTCGGACGAACAGTCACTAAATTGCATTCAACTCAAACACAATCACAAGGCAAAACTATTTTATTAGCACGTTTCTTTGAAATGTTTGTTTGCGGTCCACGTCACAGCCTTTAATTAGACCCCCTTGGTGTTTGCGCTCAGTTTGATTACGCGTTCAATTGCAACCGACTGCCTAGTGGTTAGCAGTTGGAATTGATTTTCCCTTTTGTATTTTAATATTTGTCACGTTCCGTGGGCACTCATTTGCGAAACCATAATTTACTTTCGAATTTTGATTAATAACCATCTGTCAGAGGAGAAGCCGCCCCGGGCGCGCACTCTGGCCCCACACCGGCCTATGCCCGCACAGGATGAAACATCATCAGGCACCCAATTATCGCTGTCATTAATTGTTTGGCCAAAGTTAATTATTTTCCAAAATAATGCCTGTCGGCAAACGAAACCAAAGACTCCGCTTCACCGGCTCCGACTGATGCTGTGCCGTATTAGCCACTCGAATGGAACTCAATTAAGGGATTCGTAATTAATCTGACCATCCCTTCGTATAATTGTATTTTGTGGGTATCTCCAGATGTGAGGGGGCCGGCAACCGACGCGACGTGGAGCACTGTCGGTGCACGGATGGCTTTGGGGTTGCAATCCGCTCAATTTCCATTTACAATTAGTTTCAGGGAAAAATCACCTCCAGATGTAAATATTCTCCGGATCCTTTCGCTCTCCCGCACGAATCGGTCACGGCCCACACTCAGGCGCACTCCACGAGGCGCTTGTCGGCGATGATTAGATTGTCGGAAAATTAGCTCCATCACGCCGGTATCACGTATCCCAAGGGATTTCAGGTGCATTGAGTGTGTACTGTAACACGAGTTAGAGTGAAGCGTGGCAACATCGAAATGAAGAAAAATCTGCGAACTTCAACATTAAATCCCACCGAATAGGAAAGTTATGCCGGGCAGAGGTGGTGGGGGGGTGCTGGGCTTAAGCTGCCTTGCAAATTCAATAAATCAAAGGGTGCGACACTGGCAACCCCATAAGTGTGTTGACGAACACAGGCGCCAAAGTGTCTTAATTTATCACCGTCGTCATAGGGGGTTGGGTATATCGCAAAGAACGGTACTGGAGTGAAAGTGGTACACGTGGTGCTCTTGGCGCTGGTGACACAACCGCTGCCTGCTGGTTGCGCCGGAGGGGGGAATTGATGATAGAAAAAAGTTATGAGTGTAGCTTGAGGTAGTCTATACAGTAGGGAGGGCAAGCCAGTAGAACCCTAAGGTTAGGTAACGTAAGGATGGCTTGCAGATGCACAAGCCACCTCTCTCTTGGATCCTGATGGGCCCATTGAAGTTTGAAATTACTGCGATTCTGTGAATTCACACTTAATTTTTGCTGATTTACTGATACATGGACTTTGTGGTTGTTGAAAGTTACAAATGAGTCACTGTATGTTTATACATTAATGTAGCCACCAAGACCGATCCACGGAGATGGGCCGACAACGAGCCACTCGGACTGTCATGATGATGGGCGAGATATTCCTAACTTCCTTCGCGACATATATACTAGCCCTGCGACTATAGCTGAGGTTAGTATGAAGTCGCTGAGTGCTGTACGGAAAGACAACAGCCACACTTAGGCAAGGTAAAGGCCACTGTGCTACCACGCGAATCCGTGAGTACCTATTCCGCAAACCAATTCGTGCTTCTAATAAAGTGAAGGCAATGGCTGACTCTTATGTTGCTCAGTTTAGCCGGGTCTGAGTCTGCTGGAAGTGAGAGCACTGCAGCTACACAGCAGGTGTTCAAGGGTTTCTTACTCATCCTCGTCCCTACAGCTTCTGCAGAAGTCATTGTGAGGAAAGCCTAGTCTAGGCGTGAATTTCAATGATGCAAATAAGATTTCCAAGATATGGCCTGCTTAAGCTAATCAGGCTGAGCTGAGCTTAGGGTCCACCGGATGCCAGAGTTCTTTGGTAATGAAGCATCCTGTGCCAGTTGCCCATCTGCGTTTCCAGCTTTAGCTGATGTTTTATGATAAAGATAAGCATGAAGGGTGGGTATACATCCGGAAAGTGTACAGAACTTGTGTCCTTTCTAGCGAATTCGAGTCCCAGCACCCTCATGAGATGGATGTTAAAATACTTAGAATTCTCTTAACGAGATAGGCGGCTGTCAAAGGAATCCTTGGAGCTTAAAGTGACTGAGTTCAGAGATTTGGTAGCTGCTTGGCTATCGGAAGAGGTGACGATATCTGGGCTTGAGAGCTGAGGTACTTAATGCCATTAAAAACTTCGAAAAAGCAACAAGGTCTCTGGCAACGACAAATAGTGCTGACAATCTGGGAAGATGAAGTTTTCGATCGATGGAATGAAGGATACCTAGTTCAACTTCCGAAGAAAGACGACAGTATTCCCTGACGTTGTGCTTGACTGAATCTCAGCAGCCGTGGAGGGACGTTGTGCGAAAATCATTAACGGAATCGATCGTGCGTCAAGCTTATTGATTAAATTGGGTATCTAACTTAAATCGTTTTTCAAAATTTGAACGTTCATTTAAGAAAAACTTTCTGGCAATTTTTGGGTCCCATCCCAAAAGAACTGCGCCGGCTTGGCAGCCAAGAATGAATCAAGCCAATTTTTGATATTCTGCTCTGATGTGAACCGTATTTCAGTGAGGGCGTTCTGCATCGACCGGAACAAATGGTAGTCAGAAGGGGCAAGGTATGGGCTATAATGCGGGTGGGGTAAAACTTCCCATCCACTGTTTCCCAAATACTTCTTTACCGAAATAGCAACATAGGGCCGAGCGTTGTCATGATGGAAAATGATTGCCACGTGCCTGGTGGCATATTTCGGGCGTTTTTCGTTTCTTCAAACGAATTAATTGTCTTCGGTAGCGTTGTCCACTGATGGTTTCACCCGGTTTTAGCAGCTCATAATATAACACACCTTTCTGATCCCACCAAAACCAGAGCATTACCTTCGCGCCATGGACATTCGGCTTGATTTGGCTGGTTGGCCGGGTTTCACATATGATTTTTTGCACTTGGGGTAGTTGTAATGGATCCATTTTCCATCACCAGCAACAATCCGATGCAAAAATGACTTCCTTTTGTGGCGTTTAAGCGGCATTTCTGACATGCAAAACCGCCTTTCGACGTCTCTCAGCTTGAGTACATGTGGAACCCTTTTTCCTTGCTTTTGAATACATCCAGCTGCTTTTAAACGCTTTGAACTGGCTGCTAGACTGACACCCAAGGATTCTACGAGCTCTTCTCGTGTTTAACAACAATCTTCATAGAGTAATGCTTCCGGTTCTTCATCTTCAAACTTTTTTGGCTGCCAAGGACGCCCATCGTCTTCCAAGCCAAAATCACAAATTTTTGTAAACCACTTTTGGCACGTTCGCTCACCTAGCACATGTTCACCATAAACTTCCACCAAAATACGATGACTTCCGGCTTTTACGCATGTGATGTGCGTCTACAGCTCCATTCCGATAGAGACCACAGTCCTCGGTTTGCACTGGCTTTGGTGTTGTTCTATCCATGGTCCATTTGTATGAGATGCTTGTCGACCTCCTCGTTAGGCAGGTTTCTATCAGTCGGACTCTTTCCACTCTAACGTAGTTCTGCGGTTAACGTCCTGGAGAAAAGCGGCCACCGAGCCTTATAATAATTGTAAGGGTTTCTCCGGACATACTCCTCCATTTTTCATTCGGGATTTGAACTGAAGCTGAAAGAGCACGATGATCACTTTCATACTCGATCGCCTCTAAGTAATTCAATGTTTGTCTGCTCAAGTCTATTATGGTCAATCTTTTGCCTTTCAATAATGGATCCAGATAGGAACCGCTTCTGGGATATGATGGGATAATATGTGCATCGTTTCAGCTTGAACTCAATATTGCGCTCAGCCCACCAGTTATACAATGATGTTCCCCGGGTGTTGTTCACTGGGTTTCCCCATTCTCTATGTCTGGAGTTCAGATCTCCAGCTATGATAAAAAAGTTCTCTTCCGCGGACAGACGGAGACTCATGAAGAGAGTGTCAAGCTCTGGAATGAAATTGTGATCGACATTTTTTTTACAGTGTTCAGTGTGCATCGTATCAGCTTTCGTTCCTTTCTTTATTCATGTCTATTGGGCTTTTCTACTAGTGCTAAATAAATGACTGTATCGACCTGGCATGTGTGATGATGTGATTGACGACATCCCTGGAGCGGAACTCTCACATATCGCCACCACCTCCCTGCATTCGACGAGCGCTTAGCCACCACTCTGTGCCACAGCTATAGGATAAAGGCATCGTGACCATCGGCGCCTGCCTGCAGGTAATTACCATCGTCCCTTTGTTTTAACGATAACGGATGGGACGACTTGCAGCGATTTTATGATGTTGTGCGGCCTGTTTGTCTCGACTCTTCACCACAGACGGTTCGGTGCCTTTCCTTTGTTTTACGTTTGTTATTTAATACTTGAATTACTCGCTTGAATACTGTGATTCCTGTGCGGAGCTACACTCCAGGTTGCATTTTTCTATTATCTGAACGTTCCGTCCCTGTGCAACATCTGTCTTTCAACTAAGCTACCAAAGTCTGTCCGTTATGCAGAGTCAATTCTCAAGACCACCAATCACCCACGGCAACCTGAACCACCTTCTTGCAGAACCAACTGTAAGATCCTGTTCGCCCAGTGAGGATTACAATCGATGCTTCACGGGTTAGCATGCATGACGCATGTGTTAGAGGCACGCATGTTCCGCTCTCGCCTTCGCGCGAGCTCCACACATCCCACCACGTCACGATAATTGGATTTGCGTGACACATAAGTGAATTATGCCCTGACTACGAGCAAATTGTGCGTTAATGCTGCGATATTTGGGTGAAAATCGAAACTCTCCTGAAAAAAACACGAACCAAAGGCAGGCGTAAGGAGGGTCAAAGTACACATCCTTGAGGGGCCCTCGACGGGAAATCGCCACACCGACGCCGCACCGCCTCCCAGAGGAAGCTTAATCAAGTTATGTGCGAACACACGTAATTAAAGCATTGTATGGCTGCCAATAAAGTTGGTCACGTGAAATTAATTTCAAGGGACACGCAAGGATTTCGTTTCCACCGAACTTGGAGGAGGGATGGAACGATTTGCTTAATTCCGTTGCGGGCCATCTCTTCAATCATTTAATAAACTTTATGCTCGGCACTGCTTGTATTCGTGCGGCTGTTCGAGCCAACACCCACACAGTCACGCATTCGATGATCGGTGTTGAGTGCTCTTTTATGTTGAAGGCATAACAAAGGCATGTGGGCGGGCGGTTGGTTGTGTGTTTGAAACTGCAGCAGCAGTCGAAGCACACCAAAGGACACTTAAGCTTAGTGTTGGGTTTTGTAAGACCGTTAGTGTGGAACGCACACATATTGCGGCGAATGTGGGTTATGGATTTTTGTGGAGCTGGGGGGGATATGTGGTGCACTCATAAACAAGGAGCCACTTGGCATGAAAGTAGCTTCAAGTTGAAAACAACATTTACTCTCTAAAAAGGATATTGGTTCACAACGCCATGTGTGAAGTGTGTGATAGGATTTTTATTTTTGCATCCAGCTCCCGCCCCAGCCGGAGAGAGGGTTAAACTTGTTGACACAATTTAGTCAGGAGGTTACTCTATCGATGCCACAGGGAGGCAGTTCATCCTTGCGGTGGCTTCAAATGTTATTTGATTCCGTTTTTATAGTCAAGTGCAGTGTGCACTTTGTGCGGCCGCAGTACTCGATTGATTTATTGATACAAAGTGTACAGCACCTGACCTGATCGGGTGTGTAACCTTGCATGCAGCTTGCAGCGACTTTTGGGGGACCTTCAGGTTTCTAATTGTGGCACTAGCTGTTGATGTGAACAAAGCTAAGTGATCCATTAGGACAACCATCAATAATCATGTTTACATGAGATCGGCTTTCTTGTTTCACAAGGCTGCCGCGTTTGTGCGGAAGGCTGCTCAAACAGGGAGAACGTTGACAGTTCGTCGTTCGATCATCTCCTCCGGATGCTATCAAAGACTTCTTCATCTGCTTTTGAGATGGTCCTTGCCTCTCCACCGTACTATGATGATCAGTGTCTAATATAAAGTCAGCTTCGTCCTTCGAGAGGCTGCTCAATTACTCAATTAACTCTTGAGCCCATAGAAACAGCGGTAAGGAAGCAGATCTCGGTACTGATGTCGTTGGTACTGCGGAACAGAGGTAGACGAACCTCGAAGTCATAGCTGCCCACTTTGATCTCTGTCCAATTCGTCGATGTTGTGTGCCCATTCTTGAGTGCCTTCACCATATATTGCTGGACCCACCCACGACTCGTTGTTTTCTGCTAATCACGTCAATGTCATCCGCGTATGGTAACAATTATTGAAGATCGTGCATCTTGTGTTGGTGAGTGAGCTCTGGACGGTCTTCTCCAGGCTGATGTAATATGACAGCAAGTCACCTCGTCCACTACCATTTTTAACATAGAAGGTCTCGGTCTCATTTCCGACTTTGATGGAGCAGCTAGAATGCTCCATCACAATCTTACGAGTTTTGCAGGTCAGTCAAAACCAGTCATGATGGTGTATGGCTTGTTTCTATGCACGTTGCGATATGAAATCAATGAATAGGTGGTGGGTCGTATGCGATGTGCGATGTTAAGGAGGACCTCAGTTTCGGTATTGAACCGACGCCTGAAATGGATCTAGGGAAGGTCGTACTCGATGCTGAGGATATGGAGGAACCATTTCTGAAGATTGCCGAACAGCTGCGAAGAACGGAATCCCCCTGTCAGGCAGAATGAACAGCGGTTTTGAGCAACAATTCCGCACACTCAACCCAAATGAAGTGAGGTAGACATATCTTAACTGATCTCCATCAATGCTACAGCAGCGGACGGCTTCGAGGCGGGGCTTTCAAAGTGGCAGGCGATGACTTGGTAAGGAGCATGAGTTAACCCTATCCTCAGATCTATCCTCCAATCACCGGATGTTTGTTTGTTTTATTTGTTTGCATTTCATGTGCCACGTAAAATTGGGTAAATTTTGAAACAGCTTGGTAGATCTGTAATCAGGAAGGCCAAGCTTGGTGTCAAAGGCAAGTGAGCGGTTTTTAACTCAGTATTTGTTCCAACTCTCACCTGTGGTCATAGAATTTGTGTAATGACCGAAAAAATAAGATCGCGAACACAAGCTGCCGAGATGAGATTTCTTCGTGCTGCTGTGGGAATTAATCGCCGGGACGGGGTGAGAAACACAGCAGTGCGCGAGGAACTCAACATCGAGCAGCTGCTTCTTCGAACGAGAAGGCTGTGATTGGGTGGTTTGGGCACGTGGCACGAATGTCCATTTCATCACGACTTCCGAGGGCGTTGAATGCGATTCCATCAGGCAGGTGACCGCTTGGCAGACCCAGGATGAGGTGGTTGGACCAAGTCCAAAACTGACCTGGTTACTCTTGGGTAAACGGCTGATGAGTTAGAGTCGATGCCTCGAGATCTCTCATGAGTGGTTTACCCCGCGACCCCTTTAGTTGAGCATGCGGGTCAGAAGATGATGATGGTGATAAAACCTAAGTCGAAATAAATATTTGTTTTATTGAATCCATATCTCAGGCAACATCTCATCTTTAAAATATGGTCGCATGAAAGGTTACCTGACTAATAAAATTCCAGCATTGTTTGCCAGATGCGCAAAAAAGGTGAGCCTCTAAAGCGATCAGTCTCCTGAACACGGTATACAAGATCTAACCTGCCGCTCATAGCCGTTCGGCTTTAGCCCACACTGCGGCAAACTTGGGCAAATTGTGAACTTTTTCGGATGAATTTTTGGATTTATGAAGGGTTCTCTTGGATTCCTCCAAATCCGTCAAATAACTAGCCTGGAACTTTCAAATCGACAGTCTTGGATGCGCGTCTATGCCAAAACGTTTGCTCGCGACTAAGTCTACAATAAATACTCACCATTGACTGTGTGCAGTCTCATCGTCCCTCCCTTTAATTGAGATGACGAAATGTGGCCAAATTCGACTTTCAAAAGCTCAGCAGTCGCGGGAAAACGTAATGTCGATGGAGAGGAAAACGCAACAGTCACCTTCCTTCCGTTAGTGTGGCATAATTAAACGCTTGCACTCAATTCGATCCAAAAACCCTTTGAAAACACAACCTCCCATAACAACTTTAAGATTCCAGTTAAGTCTTAAGATTCCCCAGATCGATTAAAATGCCCATGTTTGACGCAGCTCCCCTCCCGCTCGAATACAGACAACTTATTAACCGAATACCTCCTTCCGCCGACGCATCGGCCGTGTGTCCTGACCCAATTAATACGTTATTAGGACCACTCTCACCAGCTCTTAGACATCCATTTGCATATCTTAATGAAGAAAACGCTTCTATTTGTATCGTCGGTCATTATCTCCGTTTGTGTTAAGCTGTCCATTTAAGCGTCCAAGCTGGCGCATCCCCCACATGTTCGATGCCAATCGTTCGAATGATAATTGGCCTCTGAGTGCATTTATCGGTCGACATATCTTCAGATGCGAGTTGACAGTTCAAAAGCGGATTATACACATATGTGTGCGTTAATGTGCCTAATCGCACACGTTCTCCTTTTGTCACGAATTGCAGAGGCTGAAGGGAGCCAGAAGGACAGAAGGGAATTATAAATGTAGGTATTCCCGTAATCTGCATAAAATCTTTTGGGCATTCTCTCGAGAGATTACGATAAAGCAAGGCTTCAGTGACTGGTTTTCCTGTGACATGTTCAGTGAACACATGATCTTGACATCGAAGTGACATCGTATGCTCCTTCTCTGCTAAGGGACACAGTTGCTCATGGAAGGCTGTATGCTGGGCATGGCAAAGGCTACGATTGGTTCACTAATAAATAAACGATTTAAGACACAATGCACGTGCTCCAAGTGGTTGCAGATTATGAACCAAGTACATTAGTCCTTGAGAAGTGGGAGCCGAAGTTTGATTTCAGTCAATTCCTTGCTTCGATTTATCACCAGTTGTTGCCTGTTTGATTTTTCAATTTAAATGTTGTATTTTGTTTACATTTAACCGGTCACCTCTCATAACCGGACAAATTTCAAAGACAGGAATTATTTTATTTACACGATTCTTCATGTAAAACATTCTCTCATAGATGGACTCCCTTTTAAGCTGAGGTGGACACCAATTTTCAGAACAGCAATCGAATTTCGTTCTCCTTTCAATGAACAAAGCGCATTTGACACACTTCGTTACTACTTATTTTATTTTGTTTGCTTGGTTTCGCAATTCTTTGCCCTTGTGAACTACAGACCCATCTCAGGTTGTCGACAGGGTTATGGAGGAAGTATTGGCAAAGAGGCTTTACCAATATGTAGAACAATTTAAAATCCTGAGCATCAACCATCCGATGGCTATCTTTGCCAATCAAATAAATCAAAGCCTGAATAAAAAAACCAAAGTACAATGGTTCTATTCATAGATTTTAAAAAAGCCTTCTATACATTAAGCCACACACAATTACTGAGGCAGTTAAACAAGAATGAAGTTCACGGCATGGTTTGAAAACTACTTAACAGGCCGAAAATTTAAAGTAAAGATTGGTGAATTCCCAAGTGAAGATGAGGATGTTGAATATGGTGTTCAACAGGGATCAAAACTGGGTCCTCTCCTATTTATTATCCACGCCAATGATCTGTTGTCAGTGCTGAAGTATTGTAAGGGGTTTGCCTACGCGGACGACACAGCGATTGTAATAAGCCATAGGAACATTGATGAAGCTGCAAGCTTACTACAAATAGAATTCAATGGAATCACAGCTTGATGTCACGACCATGGACTAATTATTAACGCTCTGAAGACTAAGGTAATGCATATTCCTCCGCAGCATATCCCAAAAACTAAGATCAATGTTAAAATGCATGACATAGAATTTTTGCACAAAAACGGATCCAAAAATGTAAGAGAAAATTATACTCGTAGATGCAGCAAATACATCGATAATGTGACAACTTACAAGTATCTTGGACTCACCGTTAACTGCAACTTTAAATGGAGTTACCATCTACGGGAACTTAAAACATAATTGTGACAATCCGCTTACGCACTCTTCCACCTAAAAACTGTCAGCACATCCGAAATTGCTAGGCCATGCTATTTTGGTTTAGTCGAATCACATTTGAGGTATGGCATATTAGCGTGGGGAAGAGCGCCCCAAATGCAATCACTACAAAAACCACATGTGCGACTGCAAAGATAGACACCCTGGAGTCCAAAAATTCAATAATGCTCTGAATATACAGCAGATCTACCATCTGGAAATTCTTGCGAACTTCTAGATCGACGATATATTCAGAACCCCGACGCAACAAGCAGTGAATACGAGAAGAAGACAACATGAGTTCAATGAAGTACCGAGATATTGGAGCGAGGACGGGAGAAGGACCATGTTGCAGTTCCATCAGTGCTAAACGAACTTCCCAGAGAATTACTACTTGTTTTTTAATTATGTTCAATTTTGCTTTTTTTTATAGTATTTTTTATTATAGTATTATATGTAATTAAAACTTAACTTACCTTAATGTTTATAATTGCGACCAGTCTTCTGAAGGCAAGCCTTTTCGGCTTAGCAGATATGAAAGCCATGTAAACAAAGGAAGTAATGAATAAAAATGAATTGAATTGAATGTTAAGCAGCAATGTTAAAATATACTTTCCGTATTAAAATACAATTTTATACCGTTACATGCATATGTCTGGTCCGTTGTCAAAGTCGTCTCATTCTACAAAAACTTAAATTGAAGCCGTTGTCGGGGAATGGAATCATTGGTACATACATGTGTATTCAAAATGAACCGGAAAATATTACAGTCACGTCGCAAATGATGTCGAATTTCCTTCGTCTAAATCAGCGAATGGTTTTCCCGAACAGTTTTCGCAGATCTATGGTCCTTCCATGACTGCTCTTTAGCTGCTCTCACAGCCGATTTGCAAGTTCTTCGGGCCATAGTGTACCGGTCACGAATAGCATAGTGCCCCAAGAGAATTCAGTCTCTGTAAGTCTTCTTCTTCTCTCCGATTGTTTCTTGAACTCCGGACGTTTTAAAATTCTCCGTTCTTTTCTCACCACCATCCGCCATTCCAAGCCGCTTCACTCCACAAATATCCCGTGCAGAGGCAATGGCAGCTGCTGAAAGTAGTCACCATTCTTCCTCTACACGCCATGGAATCGTTGGCAGTCGCTCGAACATTTCAGATATGTACCGTGAAAATTTCAGACGAAACTCACTCTTCTGTAGTTTCTCCCACCGTATGCGTGTAAACACTCTTGGTTTCCGCCTTGGCTGGAGAGGCACTTTATTAGTTAGGTACAGCGTACATGGTCAGTGACGGTCAGTTGACACTTCAGCCCCTCTCATCAGACGAACGTCACAAACCACGAACCTCCATTTCACACACAATGGCACAGCAAATAAGTCTATTTCTGTTGAAGACTCGACGTTGCCTTTGTGTTTATAGAAGATGTTTAATATTTCACATACCATTTGCACAGTAAAAGTCCAACAACCTCACGCCGTTGGCGTTCTGATGAGGATCATCGCTGCTCCCAATTACACACCCCCATGTCGTAACATCCACATCTATCTGGAAGTCACCCATCAGGATACAGGAATCCATCTCCGCTACCTAATCTAGGGCAGCATTTTCTTCATCTAGGAACGCCGCGCACTCTGACCCCAGTTTAAGTGCATTCACCGGGGCCAGGGCACCTAAATTTACTATGTGGTGCAATTATTGGTCACTTTTCATTCTATCATTAAATGGGGCACAGCAACTCAGAAAACTGTAGACACAGCCGACCATGAAAGGAAGCTATGGACCCAATACTCGTCGAGTGTCAAAATCTGACTTCAAGCGGATGTAAAATAACGAGCAGGACCTTTACAGGAACAGACTTTCAGGATATTCCATCTAATGAAAACATAAAACTTCTCAGCTCTAAAGTCGTGGATCAAGAAAGGGTGCACCTAGATCTATCATCGTCGTCATCATCGTCATCTTCAGACCCGCATGCTCCACTAAAGGGATCGCGTTGGTAGTGAACCACGTACGAGATATCTCAATTTAACTCGATCCTTCGCCATAGACTCTAACTCATCAAGAGCTATACCCAAGCATAACCAGGATAGTTTTCGGACTTGGTCCAACCACCACGTCCTGGGTCTGCCAAGCGATCGCCTACATGATGGAATTGCATTCGACGCCCGCCACGGAAGTCGTGATGAAGGGGACAATCGCGCCACGCATTCTGACATTCGCAAACTGTTCGGGGACAGTGAATGGGTCATCACCAGAACGGCCAGTGCAGGAGGTTGTATAAAGGGGTCATTGAACCAAATTGAAGCGTGTGGTTTTATTCTTTCGGAACAATTACTGGGTCTATTCAAACGGATTAATTGTGTTCGACAGCGTTGTCCATTGAGCATTGTCCACCCGGTTTTACGAGTAGCAGCTCATAATACAGCACACCCTTCTGATCCCACCAAATACAGAGCATTACCTTCGCGTCATGGATATTCGGCTTTGCCTTTGGTTTGGCTGGTTGGCCGGGTTTCATATATGATTTTTGCGCTTGTCGTAAAGGATCCATTTTTCATCACCAGTAACCATCCGATGCAAAAATGACTTACTTTTGTGGCGTCGTGTGTGTCGTGTCCTCGCAAAAACACTTTTTCAGGCACTAAGTTCGACATATTTGAGTGAAAAAAATTACGCTTCAAATGAATGACATTTACTGAAATGACGTACAATGACAATAGCTTTGCAACGCATGTTCCAATGGAAAAATACAAGTTACGCCATCTCTTAGAAACCGCAAGTTATAGACCCAATACGTCGATGATGTGCTGATCTTTTCAAATAATAATCTGGATACTAGTGCCTCCTTGCTTAGTGACTAATGACAAGTGGATGGGTCCAGACTTTTTACAATTTTTTGTTCACTCCAAATGCAATATTTTTCAAGGTCTTCTAAATAGGCGTTTGTTTTAGTGATGACCACTTTTTCGACTCAAAGCTCTTATCGCCCAGCCACGTCTTTAAATTCCGAAACAGGAAATTGTCGTATCTGGAGAATGTGCTGGATAAAGTGTCAGATCGGAGCACAATTTACGGATATTTGCCACTCCTCCGTAGAGGTCAGACGGTTGCGCTAATGTTTGTATTTTCATGTCCAAATAGGAACTCAAATTGCAGTATACCCGGTTAGTTGACATGTCTACAAAAGGAGTCTATGCTTAATCAGAGCAATCACCAAATTCGGAAACATTTTCATTTTCGAGGGTATATGCTATGCTATCGTCTAATCCAGACCATCTTTCTCCTCGAAGGTCTGCTCCCCAAGTACCCGACGCAAACAATCAACAATCTTGCTCTCACAATTTTAACCACATCTCCGGGACGTTTTCATGCTATCAAAATCACCGTAAACAAAAGGTTATCGAAAATATAATTCCATAAAACAACAGAATCCTTGGGTCACTACCCTGACCGCCACCCATTACTAACCTCGTTACAAATCTTTACCACGAGTATCCCACATCCGATAGTCCACACTCCACAGCGAAGGGAAATTGGGGTCATTCGACCCTTTTGGCGCACACACACAAGCATGAAACCTGTGATCGGAATTCATTAAAACCCACTCGCATATCTCGGAGATAAACTCTGACCAGTCCAGTCTCCGGACTCTTGGCTACCGCTAAATATACCTCCCTAATTTATGTCACATCATGCACTCGAGACCTTCGACTCTGATAAACAAACAAAGTTATGTACACACGAGCCCGGCCCGGGACGGACCGGTCTGGACTTCATGTGCCTGTAACAAGTCTTGTAGTCAATCCCTGAAACATGGCACACCATCGACATGTGTTATCATTATGCAAATGCTGCAGGAACGATGGCGTCGGTGAAGCGCGAAGAACCCTCCGCCGCCGCCGCGCCGGCTACCTGGCACTGGTCGCGACAGTGAGTAGGTTGAACAAAGTGATAATAAAAGTCTACATCATTGTAAAATCTGACGCGGATACGCGGAGCAGGAGCAGTGGGAGTCGGTGGCATGCTTGCGCACCCAGTGGCATATGGTAACGCGCAGAGAATGCACGATGGGCACGATGATTACAAGTGCAAATATACACGAGTATGTACCTTCGAGCAACGATACGCTATGGCCTGAGGTAAAAATAAACGTATCAACTGCATTGAATGGTGATGTGTTTGTGTGTGTGCGTTAAATCAGTACACTCGTACTTCGGAGCGGAGTGCCATTATTGCTGAACTGTAAAACGTCATCGGATTCACAGGATGTCCGGATTTTGTTTATCATAAAGTTGATTATGTTTAGTTGGAATGTTCTGTTCTGTACGGCTCGTGGTTATGAAACGTGCCGGGATGTGATTTTTCACTGTACTCCCAAATCGGTTTCGCGTCGCGGTCTCTGCGGAATGACGATGGCCGCAGTGTTTGCCACTCAAACAAATAAATAATCGACTCCCCGAAATTGGTATCAATGAAGGGGTAAGCTTGTGTGTGCAGATTCATAAAATACGTACATATTTGCACAAACTTCAGCCGTTAGCATGTTCTGGTTCATTTAAAAGATGATCGATGATTCTAATTGTC
Organism: Eristalis tenax; assembly: GCA_905231855.2. Lineage (NCBI taxonomy): Eukaryota > Metazoa > Arthropoda > Insecta > Diptera > Syrphidae > Eristalis > Eristalis tenax. The sequence continues at coordinate 37,028,550 of HG993126.1, forward strand.
TATGCAAAATCTGATGATGCTCCGGAATGGCTTCTGAGGGAGGCAACTGAAACGGAAGTCATCCGATGAATATCGAAATTGGTGAATGGAATCATGTCCATTTTTGTCTCTTTTCAAGGACAGCCGCAGTCGAAAATCTGATCCCCATTCGAGGGTTATGCACAGTCTCCGAAAGGTAGTCGTTTTTTTAAATGACGAAGAGACAGTCACAGCTGTCAAGGACAACAGCAGCAGTAACAGCAGAAATAAGAGAGCAAGGAGATATCTAATTTCTACCTCCCATGGCCCTGGATTTCATCTGGCAGCGTTTTTTTAATACGTTAGGTGTGTTGTGAACAGCTGAAGTCCCTCTCCAGCCGAGGAAGGTGGATTTTGTAAAAGTATTCAGAGGAACAAGGGCATTCCACTACTCATGTTGGTGGGTATGGACAAGGCGTTGGTTGGTGGTAAATTGGGTGCTCTGATGGCCTACTGTCCGAGGCTCACTTAGGTCAACATGTTGGGTCATGTGCATTCCATTGTGCCCATGTTTAGGAGTGTTAAGCTACCTACTGCAATTCTAAAAACCAGCCAGATTCATGTGCGAATCCTAGGAGGCTTTTCAAACCAAAGGCGCTTGATGCTACGTATCCACTGAACCGAAACCGAGAGGTCCGGATGAACTTTTACTAAATCATCAATAGGCAGTTTTCACCGTGATTGAAGAGGTCTAGCTCTCAATTTTCAAGGCACTCGCTAACAATTTGTAAGTGGTGCCAAAACATATGTTACTAGCTCTCAATTTTTAAATGGCCGGCAGAACAGCTGTTTGTTGACAGCGCATAATAGTGTGAGAACACCAGAAAAAAGAAAAAGACAACATGATCAAAAGAACACCAAATTAGCTGAAATTCACGCTGTAGGCGTATCCGGCTCACGACCTCCCACGGGTGGAGGATTTAGCGTGTTTTATCAGAAACCGCGAGGATTCCAGACCCCGAAAATGTATGGTGGAAACTGGTAGGTGCGGAGAAAAAGGGTTGAAACGTAGCATAAGTCCTAGAAAATACCCTCCCTTCCTAGAAAATACCCTCTTTCCACTGCAAGGACTTGAGATCCGCAGAGAACATGTTGGATAGATTCTGTCTCTTCCTCGTCTCTTCAGCTGCAAAAATCGTTTCGTTCAGTCGAATTCCATATGTACCTATGGCGCAGTGTCCGGTGGCAGTTGGCGTACCTACGTCCCAGCAACTAAAGCCGATCAAAGATGTTGATCTCTTCTTGTTCACCTTCAGTACAGTATTCGGGCTGGCTCTATCCAGGGCTTCGTCGTCAAGCTTTTTTTTTATCGAGCTGAGTAACACGGGATTGCCACGGATTCTCCCAGCACCGAGCCTTCATTACCTTGGATTCCAGGACAAGGTGCCGAAGTTGGATATCTCCTTGCTCTCTGTGCGGCCTTAACCAAGCTAATAGTAAACGCACCATCAGTACATACTGAGCTCGAAGGCTAAATAGCTCTTCTGCTGACCGCTGATTCCTTGGGCTGAGGCGGGAATTCACTGGGGTCACTGTCTGTTCCTCAATCCTGTTTTCGTTAAGGGCTTCTTGATGTCAAACTTCAAGCACAAACTGAATGGGTTGTATGACGGGTAGGTAATGAGGGAAACTTGGTTCTGAGCTGGAAAATTGTTGAGTCCGGACTTAAAATGACGCACACAAGTGGGAAAGGATCTCAACCCATTTGGAGTGCGCGAAGGAACCAGCTTAGCTGGAAAGGTTGTGTGTTTGACGATAGGGGAGCTTTATCCAACCACCAGTGCAGTTTTAGAAAATCTGGTTCAACTATGGACGCCATTAAGGGAAAAATGTCTGTGGTAACGCTAGAAGTGAAAAACTTCAAATTTCCTAACTGGTCATTCATTAAGGAGAGCCCCGACCAGAACGGGTACTCCAAACTACCTGAAGAGGATAATCGCCAGTTCTTTCAATAACCGGAAATTTGGTAACCTGACTGTTGATGGCCCGAACTACTGCGAAGTTTAAGGGGGCGTACTCCAGGGAGCAGTCCTTGTAAGATGGGATGCTGAAACGCAACCACAAGGAGTCAAGGTCATCGGTTTTGCTGACGATAATGCAGTGGTAGCCAAGGACCAAATACATCCACGACGTGAAAGGATCAATGATTGGCTGAAATCTACCGATCTAGAACCAGCCGACCACAAGACCGAAGCAGTCGTAATAACCAGGCGGAAGGCTATGAATTTTTTTTCGGATCTTATAATAATAATAATATGGGCATTGCTTCTCAGCATTGACTCGTGTTTTCTTACTTAATTATTTATAGTGGCGCTAATTTTACAATGTATTGGATACAATTTGTTTTACGCTCGTGTTGTGCGTGCTATTGATCTCTGACGAGTGGAAGGGACCTGCAGTTTTATGGCGACTCTGAATGACCAATTTGGGAAGCTTTTTTTAGACAGTTGTACTCTTTGAGCACTGTCAGTGTCTCGAAAGAGGTGGGGCCGTGAAAGGTATGTTGCTCGTACTGGGAATCAAACTTAGGTAACGTAGGCTCAAATTCTTAGGGGCGAAGCACTAACCCACAGCGTCACCACCAGAGACTTGATAATAGTGACTGCTGGTCAACGTTTATAGATAACGTATCGACATACAAGTATCTCGGCGTTACAGTGGATCAAAATCTCAAATGGCGTTCTCACATCAATGCGTTTACCAAGAAATTGCGCATACGCGCTATTTTACCTAAGCCGTCACAGTTCAGTTATTAAGTTTTTGCAAATTTATTTTCTTTTAGTTAAAAAATCATAGTTAGGGTAAGTCGAAAGACATAGCTTTGATATCCCACCGAGGGCCGGTAATTTAAAGAAGAATCATTGCTCGTCCAACTATTTCTAGGCATTTTTTGTAGTATGTGTGTATATAAGTGAATTGATAAAAAAAAGGAATTTAATAAAAAAAACCTAAGCCGTCACTGTCCAGCAGATGTACCCAGAGTCCCACTTAAGATACGGAATACTTGCATGGGGAAACGCAGCACAAACGGATGCTCTAGAAAATATCCATAGGAAAATACGAAAAATTGTATATACAGCCAAGTTCGGAGAGCAATAAGACACACGCCAAATTGACGACAACTTACAAATTTTTAACATTAAAGCGGCTACATTATTTAGAAATTCTCTCAAATTTTCATGGGAGGTGGAAAGTACACACACAACAAAACGTAAATACCAGGAGACGAGTTCAAAATATGTACGCGATCCCAAGATACTGGAACGAGTACGGAAGACGAAAATATGAGGTCAGCATTCATACTGTTTTCAATGAACTTCCATCGGGACTTAGAAATGCACCCAAAAATATACAAATTAATAAATCAACAGAATTGTATCTAAACTAGAACTATCGGGTCTATAATTTAATTCGTGTGGTTTTTTTTTCAAAATTTGAACGTGGGGTAAAGCTTCTTATCCTCAGTTTTCTGAATAGTTCTTAACCGGAATACCGGAATAGTAATTAGCCGGAACGTAGGGCCGAGCATTGTCATGATGGAAAATGATTGCCCCCTGTCTGGTCGCATATTGCTGGCGTTTTTAATAAAACAAATACAGAGCATTATCTTCGCGCCATGGATATTCGGCTTTGCCGTTGACTTGGCTGGTTGGCCGGGTTTCACATATGACTTTTTGCGCTTAGGGTTATCGTAATGGATCCATTTTAAATCACCAGTAACAATCCGATGCAAAAATTGACTTCCTTTTGTGGCTTTCCAGCATTTTGGACATGCAAAACAGCCTTTCGACGTCTCTCGGCTTGAATTCATGTGGAACCCATTTTCCTTGCTTTTGAATACATCCAGCTGCTTTTAAACGTTCTGAAATGGCTGCTTGAGTGACACCTAAAGATTCTGCTAGCACTTCTTGTGTTTGGCAACAATCTTCATAGAGTAATGCTTCTAGTTCTTTATCTTCAAACTTTTTTGGTTGCTCAGGACGTCAGTTACCACTTTTAAATCGTGCAAACCACTTTTGGCACGTTCGCTCAGCTAGCGCATGTTCGCCATAAACTTCCACCAAAATACGATGACTTTCGGCAGCAGTTTTCTTCATATTAAAGTAATGAAGAAAAACTCCCCGCAAAAACACTTTTTCAGGCACTAAGTTCGACATATTTGAGTGAAAAAAAAAATTATTGTTGGTTGCGCTCCATCTCGTAGCAAACCGCACGAATTAAATTAAAGACCCAATGAAACTGTTATACTTAATAAATGTAGCACAAACTTAATTAATTTAAAGAACACAACGAAACACAGAAGACTGGTTATTCAGCAGACAAGCGGAACAAAGCGGCTTTGGAGATATAAAAAACATTGTAAATTTATTTTGTTTGTATAAAAAAAGAAAAGATTCTCCTTTTGTCCATCGACGAATTTGAGTGACTTTTTGACAGTAATTCATGATTTTTTTACGGTTAATCACGAAATAATTTAAATGCCTGCCTAATTGGTCAATTTAGATGTAAGAAGCAGTTGTCAAACATCTTAAGGGGCAAGGGAGGTAGAAGTTGACTGCTTCTATAAGGCTTCATTTCTGCCCCTAGTCATCACACAGTCTAGTCTATTCAGTTAAGTCGACTCTGCATAAGCTAGGACCAACTCAAAATATGGGAGGATTATGCCATTTAGAAGATTTTGGCATTTTAAAGTTTTTCGACTGTCAACAGTTTCAGCTGACCTAGTGATCGCACTAGAGAGAGCCTGGGATGTGAAATACTCGTCCGAAGAACTAAGATTAAATCTCACGACTCAAGTGAAGTAAGACAATGCCCGCTTTCGCATAAAATAATCGACCTCAACGAAATGACAACAAAGTTGGAAATGAAGACATAGTCAAGCGTCAAAAAGAGCAATTAAAGCAGCCGCGCCCCAACTGCTCAAACCTTGCTAGAGAAAAGAGAGAATGCGCCAGCAACCAATAACCAATAGTCACTATCATGTGACGACCGGACTGGCTGCATAGCTAACCATGCAATGCCATGGAATCCCAGCAAAGGACCTTGAAGTCCAAAGGAAACTTGGCACAGAATAGTAGAGAATGACAGGGAGTAGTAGGATGGATGTTGGCGAGAACTGAAGCGCACTGTCATGAACATAACACGATCACACGTAGGCGTAGTAGTAGAAGAGTGTGGCACTAGTCTTGGTCCGTGTTATCTTTTTCCCACGTGTGGAAGGGACCATCAATTGTATGCCGACTCCTCGAGGGTATACTGAACATAAGAATGGTACCCAGGTTCATCACAGTTGTGAGGATAATGCTTCTTCTGATCCAGTGCAGCAACAGGCTCAGCAGCCGGGATAAAAAAACGAAGAAATCGAAAGCCTTCCTGCCTCCGATTGAGATGAAGTCAGTATATCTAGCAAAACTGTGAAGAAGAACAAAGTGGAGCATTGAACCAGTCTCCCATTCCAGCGGCTTGCGGTAGATGCTCCTTGAAAATGTGAACTTGACCAACTCCTCGTCCTCTCCAACCACATTTCTCCATTTTTGTCTCATGTCCAACAGGAACGGGAAACGAAGTCCTTAGACATGAATACTCACCTGGACACCTCACCATCTCAACTGAAACTCGACGAAAGTGCGTTGAGCACCACATAATCTCGTACAATCTAGACCTTCAATCAATTTCCCATCGATTATGTGAGCTGCTCCACCACTCAAGTGCATCCCTTCACAGCCCCAACTGCAGCTTCACAGCCGTGCCATCTATCTTCAGTCAAAAGCAATTAATCAACCTTGTGCATCCTCAGCCGACCGCCACCCAGTCGTTCCCAGAGCGAGTAATCGGCCCCGTCGAATTGCCGCACTGCTCAACTTCAGCAAACCGAATCCAAAGCGATAAAATTCAATTTGCGACCAGTCCGAAGCAGCACCAACCGCAGAGAAGCCATTCCGGACTGCCTGCTGTTCCTGCATCTGACTGTCTATCTCGGCTTCGGTTGCAGCCTCCAACTCACTTCTTCGCCTGAATGCAACCTGCACACAGTTGAGTCCCTATTCAATGCTACCTCCCGTCCAAATGATGTAAGCCCTCAACTCCTTCTCCTGCCGCAGGTCCTCCGGGAGCAGAGCGCATGATTTTATATTTCAATTCGACGGAGTGGCAACCTCGATAAGTCGAGGAACGACAGGAAACTGTCTTTGTTTTCCTGAAAACTATTTCCGAAGGCTGCACATTTGGGAAATGCGCTCTACGTGGCCTCGGATTCCATTAGAATTCCCAGCTCTCCTTTGATTGCCGTTGGGTCGCCTCGCTGGCATGCCCTCGACGCACAGCCACGTTCGACGTTGGTCCGCGCGGAGCCGGTTCAGGGGCGCAGATGATTTTATTGCTTCCTTTTGTGCCGTCTCGGTCATTCGCGGATGATCGTTTGCGAAGAAGAAACCGAGAGAAAAAAGGAGCAAATAATCGAATTCTGCTGACCAAAGGCCAAGACGCTTGAAGCGAGTCGAGCTATCGAGGGGCAGAACGTAAACAAACACAAAAGGAATGCGTTTTGCCGTAGGTAGGGAATGCTGTAGATATAATCAACCAGAGAGGCAGCACAATCCACTTGAAAGATTTGGAAAAAGTGTTGCTGTTGCGGCGAATTAATTGTGTTCAGTACTATTGCTGATTCGAGAGGAATAAAGGAGGTTTTCTGTATTCTCGCATTGAAAGTTGTCAAATTGATTTTATTTGCATTTAGTAGTATGAAAGTTATGACACCATGGAACTGTCAGGCGACAAATATGTGCCAAAAACGGGGAGTAAGTGCGAGCAATTGTGATGTTTTCCTAAATCACAGTAAATTTAAAAGCGACTGTTTGACCAAACTGGGATTGCAGCATTATTTAACGTTGCCAGCTACGAGGAATAAAACCAATGCCTAAATTCTTCTTTGAGTTCTGAGAAGCTTTGTAATGGAGTGCCGCAGGGATGTATCTCGTCACCTATTCTTTTTTTTTTTTTTGCGACGCAAGTGGAGTCAAAACCTGATTTAAAACATTTTGAGGCTAATCAAAGCTATCCTGACTACACTCATGGCAATTGTGTCCAAGAATACAAAGTTTTTGCGAGGTAGTGAGCTTCACACTGAAGCAAATTTTAAAATAAAAACAAATTTTTTATTTTTTGCTGTAATTGTACATTCATTTCGTCTGACGATAGCACCATGCTCTGTGTTAGTTGAAGAAACGCTGTTTTATGTCGTGACTTTCGAGTACTGTGAATGTGAGAAGAACAATAATTGTTCCAAGTTACTGCGGTTCCAGTTCCTGATTGACTTCAATATCAAGCCTTTGGTTCCAGTTCCTGACTGACATCTATATCAGGCTTCTTCTTTGCGAGTGTGAGCTACTTTTTTTTTTTTTGATTTGAGCTCCAGAGAGAGTTTGTACATGTGGTCTTAGCTGTTTCCCCCAGGATAAGCACATTTCCAGATGCACTGGATTCACCACCTAACTCAGGCAGTTAAGAGTTAAGGCGCATTGCCAGGTACAAAGGTAGGTTAAGGTGGCCTGATATAGATGTATGTATAGATAGTCCAGACTAAAAATGTGTTCCTGTATTGATTACCTTTACATCAATACACCAACACTTAGTTGAAAAGAAAGAAATATTATCAAAAAAAGGAGGCCCCAAGAAACCATCATCTGTCGCCGGATCTTGTCCTCGTGGTTTTTAGTTGCCTCTAGCCGAGTCGCCAAACCGTAACGGTTACTTCCTCGCCGTGATGCTACATAAGGAGAAGCGAATTTATTTTTCTTATCACAAAATACGGGAACGATTCGCATCTCTTTGCTGGCGAGGTTGCCCGTGTGTGGCACTTTAAAAAGAGGAAATTCCTGCGTATGCTAGAAGGATCCGTCGTAGTGTGAACAAAACTTAAGAAATGCTTCAGCTAGCAGAAGCTAATCGGGATTGTGGGTGAGGTGCGTTCTGTTGGGTGCTGGGTTAGGGTTATTAACGGTTTTGTGGCCACGAGGAAGATAAGGACAGTGATTGGTTTGTTGGAAGTGCTAGAGTCACGAGTGCATCGGTTTCCTCTGACCAAGTTTGCCAAACGGCGCAAAAGTGAATTTGTGACAAAGAAAATAACGCTTGCCATTCTAGGTGGCTGTGGCAAGCCAGGGATAAGCATGAGAATTGACAAAAAAGTGTATACCTTGCCAGGACGTGCAAGTGGCAAACTCGTACTATAATAAATCAATAACCTGAATAAAAACTTGTTTCGTCGCACTACATGCCTTCGTAAAAAGTTCAATTTTTCTCGCTTGTTCACCTGTCTACTAGATACCCTGTGATGACTTCTATCAGAGCCCATCATAACTTTGCTCATAGATACGAAGATCTTGTACACTTTCCTCCTCTGTGGCTGCAAAAATCATTGCTCCTAGGCTTCTTGCGTGTAGATAGGTAGTGTCCGGTATGCTAATTTTGGATCTCTTTAATGCAATCAAGCTATCTGATCTTTTTGAATTGAGACAAGGCCAGAGTGGTGTGGAGAATGGGCTTTTAATGCCTGTCATCCATAATCATCATCATCGTCATTTCTAACCTGCATGCTCCACTAAAGCGGTAGCGGGGTAAGCCACGCACGAGAGATCTCGATCCTCCGCCAACGAGTCTAACTCATCAGGAGTTATGTCCAAGAGTAACCAATCGAGTTTTTAGACTTCGTCCAAACCACCTCGTCCTGGGTCTGGCAAACGGTCGCCTACCTGATGGAATCGCATTCAACGCCCGCCTCGGAAGTCGTAATGAAGGGGACATTCCTCCCACGTGACCAAACCACCGAAGCATAGCCCTCTCCGTTCGAAGAAGACGCTCCTCAATGTTGAGTTCCTTGTGCACTGCCGTGTTTCTCACCCCATCCCGGCGATTAATTCCCACAGCAGCACGAAGAAATCTCATCCCAATTGCTTGTATTCGCGATCTTGGTCCTTCGGTCATTACCCAAATTTCATGACCACAGGTGAGAGTTGGAACAAATACTGAGTTAAAACCGCTCACTTGGCTCTGACACCAAGCTCGGCCTTCCTGATAACATATCTACCAAGCTGTTTCAAAATTAACCCAGCTGGACCAATAACACAGAAAAGCTCAGCATTACTCCTTCCATCACTCGTGGAAAAGACCCCGAGATACTTAAGATTCAATGGGACTCCACTAACTTGTAGAGTGCATTGAACAGGCGTTCTGGAGATGACCATAACCTCCGATTTGTCCGATTCATTCCAGCATCAGCACATACGGCCACAAACCTGTCGAGTGGGCGCCGGATCCCCGTCTGGGAAGATGTGAGGATAACTAAGTCATCTGCAAAAAGAAGGTGACTCAGCCTCAACTCTCCCAATGTGAAACATTCCTCGCCGCGGCTGCGCCGCAACATCCTGTCCATATATACAATGAAAAGGAGAGGTGACAACTCGCAACCTTGGCGGAGTCCAATGCCCACGGTGAAAGGTAATGATTTAGCGCCGTTAACCCATCTGGCATTTAATTTAAAATATCGAGCTGTGTCGGTGTTTAAGAATTTGCCTACGTTACAAGAGGTCCATTATTTCTTTGTCTTTACGGTTCAGTCGTCGAAAGGGTACATCATGTTAGCGCATACTTAATTTCAAAAATGACAGTTTGTAGCCTACTCTATGCTAAAGTTTAAAACAGATGAAAACTAGTAGTACACCAACCTCACTCTATTTTAGACACTTAAAGAGAAGACACACACTCAACGCATAGAAACGCCTTTTCCACTCAACCATGAATTTGTAAGACTGCAGTGCAAGCAAAACTGTGCCCGTAAGTGCCTCTCGAACAAACAAAATAGACCAAGTACCCATACTCCCCTCAGCAACACTGTTGCAGGTGGCCTAATGCAGTATGAAATCCACCACAGCAAATCACACTACACCACACCATTCCCCAGCAAAAGGAAAGCAAAGCGCACAAAAAGAGAAGAAAAAGAAGCAGAAAAAAAAACGACAAGCAATAACTCTCCCACCCCATCCCGATCCCGACACGACGCAGATAACCATCTACATCGACGGACAACAACTCCGGCATGTTGCTGTTGTTGTTCCACACAATTCAATCGAATTCAACCGGCGAGGCCCACAAGTGCGCCTTTTGTATCAAACAGATTCAGTTTGACTTCAGCTCTCCGATTGAGGTTGTTCTGTCGTTGCGCTTCGCATTGCGTGTATCTGTGTGTGTTTCTCATTCGTCGTCTGTCGTTTATCGCTGGTCGTTGTTCGTTGCTCGTTCGTCTGACGCTTCTTCTATCGATATATCCGCGATTGTTTACTCAGAGCTCCCCGTATTCAGAGTCCGTGCAGTGTGTAGTACCGTGAGTGCGCGCAGCAGTGTGAGATACAAGAAATTATTGCCGAACTACATCCTCAAAGCCTGAAAGGTGTGCGTGAATAATTAATTTGTTTTGAAACCATATTGCAAGGATACCGCATCCTTTTGTGCCCGAGCAAGTGAGATACGCGCCCGCGCATCGTCAATTCGCAGTGAAGTGAACGCGCGTGTTTGTGTGCAAGTGTGTCTGTGTGCCATTGCTGAATCCATTCTGCCAAATACCCCTGCAGTCAGCAGGATATACAACACAGGCTCTAAAGCAGATCTGCCCTCAAAGCAGGACCATCGCCGCCACCACTGAGTTGAAGCAGCATCAAGTCATCCAGAGGAAACGAGCACAAAAAAAGGCATCAGGTAATTTCTAGTTCTCGTTGGTTACTCCTTCTGGACTGTCCTGTGGTGAAATCGATTTTTGTGTCTTCTCCCGCATCCCGAGGACTCGGCGGAGAGAAGGAACACGCTTTGTGCGTTTGTGTGTGAGGGTGGTTGTGATGAGTGACTGATGAGTGTACCTTTGTGCGATTTTCTTGTTCATCTTTCCCTCCTCTTGTGCCATGCAAGGCTTCAGGTAACCAACAAAAAGAGCCATTATGGTCCCTTCAATCATATTTCTCTGCGGCCACGAGACACAATGTGCGTTATGCCTGCGGACCGTTCGCGTGGAGGGGAGCTGCATCCTTCTCATCCTGGTCTGATTTGATGAGAGATCCTCCCTGACTGACACGCAGGAAGGATGTGGGCGACGACACCACAATAGGAATACATAAAAGCAGATGAGGGGGATCCCTCTTTTATCGTCGTTTTTGTCGACCGAAAAAAAAAACATGAATTTTCGAGCAGAATTTCACATTTCACATCGTAACACGAATGCCGTGTTGTTCCCAAACTGACGGATGTGAGGCTTTGATGCCGGGTACGACGGAGTATTGCGTGAATAATGAGGACTGAATTAAACGTCACGCAGACAGGTTGACATCTTTGAAACCTTCTTCACTCTTCATGAAGATGTCTGCTCTTGTCTCTTGGTTAATAGGTTTTTTTTTTGAAAGCCTTTCTTACACACTTTCTTCGACGCAATGTGTATGTCCATGCACGTAAATGTTTTTCTAAATATTAAAGCACTCAGCGTGTTTTTGACACTTGAAGTTGTCTCTGCCAGTCTGCGTTTTAAGGGACAGTGATGGCAAATGATCGTCACGATGGGGAAGAGTAAGCTGATTGAGGCACGATATTAAGGCTCTGTTGAAGGGCTTGTCATCGCCGATAATGTGACAACACATCCAACGATCTTTGACTTTAAGTAGTGACCAAAATTGTATGCATCTCTTCTTTGCCTCATGTCGCACGATCTGCAAAATGTGTCGATTCGTGATTTCACAGAAAGCAGGCAGCTTGCGGAAACGTTAACATCCGAGCAATGTTCAGTCTTGACATAGTTTTTGCGTGAGTTGGGTGCCGGAAGAGAATGGACCAACACGTTGGCCTAAGTGAGCCGCGGCTGGTAGTACCTTCCAACCTAGCCAAAACTTACGAAAGAGCGATTTAGAATTGTGTCATTCTTAGACCACTTGAACCATCAGCTTGTTGGTTGAGGCCCAGGTCCATGCTGGACTCCAGTTCAGAGGAAGAAGACGAATCATCATCAAGGTAAGATTATGACGCTATCTAGTTTCGTGATGGTCCTCCGGTTTCGAAGAATTGTTTCGCTGCCGCGCTTTGAGGAGTTTAGTCGACTGCTCTGGCCTAAGTATGACTGCCGCACTCGACTTCCTCAGTGCCTAATTGTAGGCAATGCCGGCATGACACGGCAGACACAAATGAACTATGGTTGTGGCACGAACCTTTATCGGTCAGTCCTACTCAGTTTCGTTAAGTCCGTTAAGTTTCGTGTTGGAATTCTACGTAAGAGCTCAGAGCCAATTATAGTAAATTTTGAATTTGACGATGCTTCTGGCTTATCTTTCAATTATGATAAAGGCTGTTTTGTAAAAACGGCCTTGCCTTGACTGCCCCATAATCAGGTGATCGGGTGCATTGGTATGGCCTGGAGCCCAAGTTAAGGATGTGTGCATTGCTGTATTCATTGACTAGCTTGAGCTCAGCAGAATCTCTAAAAGGGCAGCTTATGCTCGTGAATTAATCTGGCGAGAAGCCAAGCTCTCTTTAAGCGAGGTTACTGGCTTGCGTAATATGAGTACCTACTCCGCTGTTTGACTCAGCGGTCAGTAAGTTCATACACTCCAGCTGGAGACGAAGGTTATACAGGGGCTATCCCATTTAGATGATGAATCCTAGAGCATAATCAGTTGGATTTGATAGAAGACCTTTTGCTGCCCAATCAAAATAGTCTCTCGTTCTACAGCCACAACTTTCTGATTCCGTTGCAATAAAGATCTATGAGTAGAAGAAGTAACATGGCCATCACGGCATTAGATGCGTCAAAGGCGTACGTCCCGTGGTGCCGCTACGCCGTTCATGTTTGTATGTGATAATGGGTCGTACTTTGGCCGTGTATAACCACGGAAGCGTATTTAGTCGTACTCCTCAACTTCCATTCCACTTCGGCTTAGTCCATGTATTTAGTAATTTATTAAGGCTTAACTTTGGGATCAGAGTTAAGTTGCGCCGTATAACGTTTCCACCTTGTTGGTGTTTATATCTAGACCATTGCTAATTGGTTGGGTAAGCACTTTTCCAGGTGGATCATCAAAGATCTCACTGCTCGTGGTAGGATTATTTTTTCTGATATACCAAGTCATCGTAACGAGTAAGTGGCTGTCCGCCGTCGCACCTGCCGACTGCTGCATCAACTCCTGCGCTGGGAAATAAGTTTCGATCCCCAAATTTACCACCTCCTTCGAGTTACTGCCAATGCTCAAAGAGTACTCCTGTCTAGAAACAGCTTCTCAGAAACTTGGCAGTTTCGTAGAAACTTGTCTCAGAGACGAACTGTGAAACAACACCGCTCTTCGATGGTTAACATTTTTCTAGGGTCGATTGAAATGAATGCCCATTGACATATAAATTTGAAATTCAAGAAAAATAGTCCGTATTTTTTCTTTTTGTTGATGGGCCGTCTGGGGTGATCGGGTGATTGTCACTTCTCCCCAAGTCAAGCACTGAGAAGCATCCTCGAGGCACTCGCGGACAAGGCCACACACATCACACTTCTAGAAACACCGACCCAAGAAATGAAAATCTTTTCATTTTAGTTACACCGTGCGGCCAGGGTTGCCGCTATGCGACTTTAGTCACAATGCGCCACTTTTTTGAGGCCGCAACTTCGCCGGATATTTTATATGAATATAATTGTAGGCAATGGGGGCATGACACGGCAGACACAAATGAAGGCTCTTTGTCTGCTGCGGCGCGCAATTGGTATGGTTGTTGCACGAACCTTTATCGGTCAGTCCTACTCAGTTTCGTTAAGTTTTGTAAAATTTTACGTGAGCCGTATGTAAATGTCAGTTGGTGTTGGAATTCAGACGAACCAATCAGAGAATGTGATTTACATGACGTCGTGATGAAATTTCAAACAATTCGTCATCAGTGGACCTTCCCTGACAGGTGTTAAGTCGGATAATTGATTTCAAGTTGACCACTTGGATGCCAAAGTTCAGCGCATTATTTCGGTTACCTGGGACTGAGACGTAGATGAAGTATTGATCAGAATTTTTCCAAAATATTTCGCATAACAACATAGCAATTGTCATTCAAAGGAACTCAAACACATGACCAAACCCAAGACGTGCTGGACAACTTGTCAAAACCGCCCTCTTTTTATTGTATTGCCTCATTCAGGGTCCGTTTTTTGATACTAGACCGATGGGGTTCTTAAGCCTACATCACAATACGATACATAAAAAATTAAACAATAAAAAACAAAAATTCAACTAGAAGAAAAAAATGATTTATTCATGTTTCATGTTCAAGGACAAAAAGTCCTTGCTTTGAATTACAAAATCCGTGCTTTCTTGTTTTGAAATGTGTAAAAAATATTTATTGGTTTCCGCCTTTAACCGTCTGTTCAGATGGAAATTCCCGCGACGTCGTCGCACATCGCCTATTAAAAGCTGTCCCTGCAGCACACGAGCATTTTTTTATTCGTTTTCATTCATTCTCTGCACATTTAATCCAAGGTGATGAATAAACAGCTTTCTTGGTCGTCTTGGTCTCATCCTGCCATACATCTTTAGCCCATCTTCTATAAGTCCCAACAGTTTTTGTGATGCCTCGCTTGGTGATGTCTGGATAGTGCATCCGTGTCGGTAGCTAACTCGTCTGCTTAAGGTGTCCTTGAGATTAAGAAACTGAACTGGAACCTCAACTCGTGAGAGAACAACAGTGGTTGCTGCAGAAACTAGGCTCAGATCCACCTCGGTGATTGATTTAAAATGAATAAAGCACGTGACTAAACTGCTCCTCACCACCTTCGATTTCTCATAAACTGACTTGAAGCCCCTCACATTTCATATTAACTCTCGAGTTCTTGCAGCATTCCACCGCCTTTCAGCATTCCACTGTCAAAATCCACGGCAGCAGACCAAGCATCTCAGACAGCACTCAAAAAATGACATCCATTCGCCTGTCCATCCGAAAATCACCCCGATTGTCTCTGGGCGAATTCTAGCTTGTCAGAACTAAGTGTTTCGCCAGGCACCTTACATTCGGTGTATCATTTAAGTCGGGAGCGTTCATAATCAGAAATCAAGAGTGAGGCGAAGAACCACGAAGCAACTCTGAGTGAACTGATTTGTATTACTTAGGACGGGTGGCAGGAGCCGAAGAAAAGCGTAGAGGTCAGGGAACTTTTGTGGCGAGGGGATTTGTGTGGAGACCATTTACACCGCCGCAGGGCGGTTTTTGCCGAAATGCTTTAGTTAAGCAAAAGTAATTGTCTTCACGGGCGAAGCAGGCACACTCTGAGCTGAGGAGAGGAGGACTTTGACTCCCCATTGTTATGGTTGTGATGGAAGACACAATGAATTTATGTATTACTCGCACTGAGACGAGACTGCGTTCTCCTTTGTGTCGTGCTTAGGATGCTGGCGGCAGCGGCTTTGTTTCCCATTTGTTTTCCAGCTACAGACGCTGGGCGAGTGCTGGTGTACTGTGAGACAGGGGAGCCGGTTTTTGGGGTTCCCATTGTGTGGAAGATGAACTCGTCGTTTGATGGATGAAGATGAAATAATCAGATAAAGCGAGAACAATTACTTTGCCATGGCTGATGTTCTGAAAACTGCCACACAGCAAGCGAGACTTAAGTGCGATATAAATGGAAAAGTGCTTGTCATGACAGGCAATGGCTTCGAATGGAACGACGACGACGGCCACGGCGACGACGGAGGAGAAGTTATCTGCAATGTTGCTCTGGAAAATAAATGAAATAAAAATTCTATTTATCAGAACACTGGTGCCTCTGGGTTCGGGAGATACAACAGATAATCGGCTTCGTTTGCGGCTCGATGTTAAATTTGTCAATGTCACGGAATGTCGGGTGATATGAATTGTCCAAGGAAATGGTTTGCCTCCCCAAGCATTAGTACATGTACTCATTGTGAGAAAGTATGACGCCTCAAATGTGGGTCGTCGGCGAAGCAGGCATATGTGCTTTGAATTTGCTTTTATTCTTTATTTGGCGCACACTCAGATGTAGTTGGGCAAGGAGGCATTCTTTCGTAGCGCACCCGAAAACAGCGCCTACACCACATCCGACAACGGACTTAGACTCATCGACTTTGCGACAGGCGCAGCCTCAATGTAGCAGGAGCACGTTTGTCGCATCTCAATATCCCTAAAGATCCGCGAGCTCCACATCAATCCACGGACAACCAAATTGATCATATGGCGGGACGATTGACGCGTCCGGACGTTCTGGGTCGCCAACATAGATTCGGATCATTTTCTAGTGTGGGCCAAATTCCCTGACGAGGCGAAACCAACTCAATGGTGTTTGGAAATTTAATGCCGCAAAACTACTATCCCAGGATATCGCCAGGGAATTTCCAATAGAGTCCCCTTTTGTTACGTACTTACCTATCAGGCCGGCGATAGATGGAGGGTCTGAGTCTGAGCGATCGCTAATGGTCCGGGGCATTGGTCTTGGGTCCTCACTCTCGGACCCTCTTAGCTGGAGCATTTGAGTGCTCGACGTAGCCGAGTCAGTGCAGTCGACGAATTCGGTTCTCCTTAACCTCTCAGAAAGTCCTGTTTCACAGGCACCAAGTGTAGAAGCAAAACTGGCAAGACGCGAACCACAACTGATGTGGTCCATTCCTGCCCAAGAAGAAGCCCATGGCTTGGTGATGAACGTACAGCCGAGCAGGCAACAAAAAAGGGAGAACACCGGCTTCTCCTTAAGAACAAAGCAGAGCATCTGAGGAAATTCACAGGTGCTATTGCAGGAAGGATGCTCGACAGATTAAAAAACGTCAGACTGCGAACCGAACAGAAGCCTACACGGATAAAGAAAGTATCACAGTCGGTGCTAAGAATATGGAAACATAACTTCTGCGGGCAATATAACGGCGGCGGCGACCACAATTCCGCTGTCCGGCAGAATCTTCATCCTTCATAGGCGATGATAGACAATAATACCGTCCTACAGAGCTCAGGCCGTAAAGGCCAAGCATAAGTCCAACAAGACTGCTGGCGCCGATAGAATCTGAGAAGGGACCTCAATCAGCTGGGAATGTGAAACTGGAGGCGCCTAGCCAAAGGAAGTGCTAGTTGGAGACGCATGCTGACTGCAGCCCAGGTCCACCCCGGGCTGTAGCCCCTGATAAAGAAGAAGAAGACGTTCATGCTATCATGTATGAAATAGTGCATAATTCAAGTGCCCACTTTAGCTTCGCTGCCAGTGCTTCAAGTGGTCGGATATATTTTTGATCTCCCCAACTATGCGCGTTATTCCGGCAATAACGTCGCGATCCGTCCAAGGTGGTGGACTTGTTAGCGAAGACTAAGAACTAGACATAGCCCCAGAAAAAATAATTGAGTGGTGTCAAGAAGCATGTTCGTGGCGGCCAATTGAGAGAGACCCAGTCTTCAATTTCCTCACAAATTCGAGGCCTTGTTAGGGTAGCCTAAGACTAGAAGCATGTCGCCAGTCGTCAATTTCCTCACCAATTGGAGCATTTCGTCGCCACCCCCTGTAGTGAGCTTAGTGTGACTGGACGTGTTTTTTCAATCGCTCTGTGAATGAATGATCTGGTTGTCTAATCTCAAAGTTAAATTTTCTAAGGAAAAAAGCAACCAACCCAAAGGCAGTGACTTTTTATAAAACCAAGTCGATATAAAACAACATAGTACACATTCGTCCTTTTGTTTATACATAAATACGTCCTTTTTGAATTTGAGTTTCCCTGTAACCATGGATGTGTGCGGTTATTGTGGTGAAGACATTCCCTTTGAAAGCGATTTTGCTGTGTGTTCGTCGTGCAAGCGAAAACTCCACTTTGATTGCACCAAGGTCACCGAGAAGTCGTGGAGAACCATGAGCACGAGAAGAGACGCATGGAAGTGCCAAATATGCCGGAACTGTGGAGATGTTCAATCTACAGCCGCAGCCAGCAATGTTCATCAGACAACGAAAGAACAACCGTCCAAGAGAATGTGTGAACTCAGCCCCGGTAACCCAACTAACACCATCGCAACTGACAGCTCAGCTGTCAAAGCGGAAATCCGTCTTCTGAGAGGGGAAGTCAAAGAAATTGCGGCAAGCTGTGATTTCCTAGCCGCTAAACACGAGGAACTCAACACTAACATAAGAAAAAACACTGATCTTATGGACAACATCATAGAAGATGTCATCATTGAAATTTTACAAACACAGATCAACATACACACACTTGAGCAACAAATGATCAAACACATTCCCCCTACTGCTCAGGAAAACCTGATGAGGTAGTAAAGGGAATAGGAAAAACTGTCAACTGATCAACGACACCGACATCACGGATATAAAGGGTGATTTTTTAAAAGCTATAGGAAATTTTTTTTCAAAAAAAAACACATAAAATTCGGAAAAATGCATGAAATCTTTATTTGAATCGATAGTACGGTCCGTATAATTTAATGTTTGAAGATTATTTCATGCAAATGTTGACCTTGACTGCGCCTCAAATTTCATCCGCTTAGTCCAATTTTGGCATACTCTTTCCAACATTTCGGCCGGTATCTCACGAATAAATGCTTCAATGTTGTCTTCCAATGAGTCAATTGAAGCGGGCTTGTCTGTATAGACATATATATATATAGCGTTAAATCGCACGATCTAGGCGGCCAATTTACCGGTCCCGAACGTGAAATAAAATGTTCACCGAACTCGCCTCTCAATAAATCCATTGTTGCGCGTGCTGTGTGTCATGTGGCACCGTCTTTTTGAAACCACATGTCATGCAAGTCAAGCTTTTGCAAAAAAAGTTGGATATCATCTCACGGTAGCGCTCACCATTCACAGTCACGTTACGATTCGCATCATCTTTGAAGATGTACGGTCCAATGATGCCACCAGCCCATAAACCGCACCAAACTGTGACTTTTTCTGGATTCATTGGAAGCTCTTGCAATGCTTCTGCTGATATTCACTCCAAAATCGACAATTCTGCTTATTTACGTACCCATTGAGCAAAAAATGAGCTTCGTCTTAAACTGACCATAAAATGGAAGAAGCGCGCGATGAACTTTCTTAACAGAGCGCGCATTTTGATAATAAAATTCAATAATTTGCAGGCGTTGTTCGTTTGTAAGACGATTCATGGTTAAATTATAGACCAAACTGAAGATGTTTGACAGTGAAACAAAACACGAAACGTGCGATTTTTAAACCAGTGTTGCCAAAAGATAATAGCTATAAAATCACCCTTTATATCGAACGAAAACAAAAAACCCCCAAAAACTCGAAAATAATTGCTACATTTGCGTCCACTGCAAAGAAAATACAATTTATGAAATAAACGCGCTCCACTCGCTCCATGTCGCCTCGTAAGTTAGCACCTCATTGCACAATTTTGAAAAACATCGTTATAAACTTTGTTTTGAATGAGTCAAAAAATATTCACATGAATAATTTGATCTAAATTTTTTATGCTCAAATTCGGCATAGTACTTCTACTAGTCAGTGTTGCCGTTGTTTTTCAATAATTTCTCATTTTAAGTCATTTTTCCATTTCTCATTTCATTTTCACATTTCTAAAATTGCCCCTAACTCCTCAACGGGGGTCCATCTCACCCCGTTGAGGAATTAGGGGCCCTCTACGTTAAGCCCTCTACAAAATACTGTTCTCAATTCTAGTCGGAAATGCATCCATCTAAGAGGAGAGATTTTTTTTAGCAGTTTTGAGATTTCATGCAATTGTTGGTAGAGCCTATTCCCTAGCATTTTACTTTAAAAAATGCTAATGTTTTATATTTTGACCGTCTAATACTACGCACAGAGACGTCGCTGCAAACCGTAAAGGTCTTACCTTTCGAACCGTTCAATTCAGGTTCTTTCGGATGGGTTCATCCATCAAATAAATGCTGGTCTCTTGTCCGTTACTTCTCCAATCCATTCCTTCGCTGATGACAACACCCTCAGCTTTTCATATTCGTTCCAAGACTCACGAAAATTCTTAAACTCTTTTTTATTTCCAAATATTCGATGCAAAATTGTCCACCGCTGAACCATAGAGCGATTTCCCTTCCATCATGGAACCCTCTCTCCAGTACTGTTGAATCTGCCACAACAGCATCGGAACCATCGAGAATATTGCTACCTACAGCTCGAAAGAAAGATATCACCTCGAATGGTTGCTTTCAACAGGTCAGCTGGGTGTGGTGGCACCCAAAATTTTTCAATTCTTCACATAGCATTGGAACCACAGGTCAGGAGCACGTGTGAATGACCAAGCCAGGGGAGATTAGGCGGCTTGACAAGTGCTTCTAGAGCAACTTCTTTGTAGGTCACATTAACCACATAGCGACCAACTTAACACCCTTCTGCTCGTAACGTTCAATGCTCTTGCCGATAAGTTCACGTTGGACTCCATGGGGTTTAACCATGATAAAAGTGCACATCTTATTTGGTGCCATTGCTGTTGAGAACAACGAGAAGAATGCTGGATCTCTTGTTGAAAGACCAGCTGGATTATTGATTGTGTCTCGATCCTCATTTCGAAAGAAATAAGGTTCGACGGTGTCATAAACAGCTCCAAACATTCCTTGATTGTGAATACATTGAGGTTTGACATAGCCGCTGAGTCAAAAATGGACCCCGTTCGAGCGGATGATTTTTTGTCCAACACCAGGATCTCCGGTGTCTATGGTCGTCCGGCTTCAATTTGAACAGTCACCAGAATTTTCCCAATTCCAGAGCAAAATAAGCAGGGATGACTCCTTATCAGATCAGATCATGGCCTGACTCTCATGCGTAATGCAGTTGATCTGCGCCAAATCTACATTTCTGTACGTAGTGTCGATTCGTCAGCACATCATAGCCTGTTGGTAGCCTGAGACCATGCTCACAAGACCACAAATTTAGGAGGCTATGATGGATGTCATGAGAGAGAGAGACATATCGAAGAGCGGCTCCTACGCCACTGGATACTGGCCGATTCGGTGACGGAATCAATCGCTTCCACAGAAATTGTCTAAACGCCGTTGGGGGAGTCCACTCCAATGCCATTTCTCCTCCGTTTAATAAAGATTGTTGTTAGTTCTTGGCTCGTTGTCATATAAAGATTCTCGTTAGAGGTATGATTCGACAAAAAAAGGGATGTTTCGCGTAACAATGATGTCCACCTTCCACGCACTACACCCACTGCTGAACCGATTCCACTAGATCGTGGATAGCATTTCGAAACCAGAATACGCGTTCCCGATGCAGCAGCAAACATTCAACTGGGTGCCACTACGATTATAATATGTGAAGGAGGCAGGAATAGTTATAGGGAAGCGAACAAGGAGGTTCGAATAGATTGAATGGACACTTTGCTAGGCGCATCATTCTACAAAGGGGCTCAGACATGCCGTAGTTGGTACGATGAGTGGGATGTCGGAAAAGAGGAACAGTCCTAAGGCGACGAGGGTTGGAGTTCAGTGGATTCATTTCCAGAAGTTCGGTCGAGTCAAATGTTCCAATTAGGACTTGATACAGAAATAGGATGTTACTTCACGACGTTTTTTTAAGGTATGCAAGCCTATCAACTGAAGGCTGTCTGTATAGGGTGGTTAAGCAAGCCTATCAGACCATGGGAGACCACGAAAAGCAAATCGTAGGAATCTAAATCGGACAGCTTCATTCGGTCTGAGTGAGTGGAGACCAGATTTGACTGGCATATTCTAGAAGGGGCCTGACATAGGTAATGTACAGGGATTTAGAAACGTAGGGGTTATAGAATTCTTTGGACCAGCGTTTAGCTCGAGGGAGTTTGTTGTCATACCAAGTGAAGAAGGAGTCAAGGTCGCTCTGGAATGCACGTGAATTGGCTGAATTAGACATTGCTTTGCTTATTTTCTTGTCGTCTGAGTAATTGGATACATTATAGCTTTTGATGACAACATCGTTAATGGTTAGGACAAAGATAAGGGCGCCGAGATGACTACCTTGGTAAACGCCCGATGAGGCTTCTAAGGGGCCGGATGTAGAGTACATGAAGAGTGGTCTGTAGGAGCGGTTCTCAGGGTGAGATTTGAGCCATGCGATGGTATGGGGCGGGAAACCAAGGGCCTTGGAAACCAAGCCATAGGCAACATCGTTAATGGTTAGGACAAAGATAAGGGGGCCGAGATGACTTCCCTGGTGAACGCCCGATGAGGCTACTAAGGCGTCGGATGAAGAGTATCTGAAGAGTACTCAAGGTAAGATTTGGTGGTTGATTTTGTCAAATGATTTACTGAAGTCTGTGGTGACAATGTCCACTTCATGGCCTTGCCCCAATGTTGAAAGCGTATTGGAGACAAGTTGAATAAGGTTAGTTGTGGTAGATCTGCCCTTAAGGAATCCATGCTGCCGTGGGGAAAATATGGGCTTACAATAGAAATACAAAGAGCCACACACGATGGATTCAAAAAGTTTGGGGATAGAAAGTAATTTAGCAATCGGTCTGTAATTCGAAATATCGTTCTATTCTCCCTTAGCCGAGATCACACTTCTAAATAGTGCAAGCTGTCCGTCTTCTGAACTTGGACTTCCTGTCCGGCAATGTTCAGTTGGGCGCCAATGTTTGAAGTGCTCGGGTCTTTAGGGACTTTGGAACCCCACTTGTCAGAGTAGACAAACATCATCAGCGACATCACCATCGAATTCCACATTCTCCACAATCTCCAAAGCATGCGCCGTGTAAGAGCGTAAACCATCTGCAGAGAGTGGCAATGGCCAGATCCCCCTTTATCAGGCCTCGATTAAAACGTCAGCAGTGACACAGCACCTTCATTTGAAGTCCCTATCTTTAGTCAACATCGCCGGATTTAATTTCCTATTCAAGTGATTCACTGTTGGGCTTTATTAGGAATTGATAAAAAAATCCCATCAAAAATGGCTGCACAACCTCCATAGATCAATCAACAACAAACTAGAAGCGGCACTCGTATTTTTAGTTAATATGTCGATACGATGCACCGGTCAGATAAGATATCTTCCATCCACCCGTCCAGACATGTGTATGTGGGCATTTACAGATGTATTCGTCGGTCGTGATTACGGAACCAAGAGAAGACTCTATCTCGTGGCCGGCAGTTCAGAGTGTGCCGTGACGCAGATGCGAGCCCATTCCGATCGGGGTGTCGCTATCTGCTCTAGACACATCGAGCTCGATTGTCGTTATCAACCCGAAAATGGTGCGATTTGATAAACGACACCCGCTGCTCACCTAATTCAACATTTATTAGTCGTAATTCTTCACCCCCCATCCAGTTATCGATAGCCGATAACCCACATGCTGACACATGCAACAGTCAGTCGGTCGTCTATCTAGATACGTGTCGTATTACGTGTATCCATTTCGTTCCACACTCACACACATACACCCCGCTTCCGAGGAACCAAACAGATTATTTTTTTTTACTGCCAACGTCGTCGTTGTCGTATCGTCGTGTCCTGCAGCCGGTCGCCCACGGCTCATTCCCGACAAGCGGAAAGCATTCCACTAAATCTAAATAAACAATCAAATTAAAAGAAAGACACGCAATTTTTGTTTATAAATAAAGAAGGAAGAAAAAAAGGCAGAAAAAAAACAAGCAGAATATCAAAACGAATTTCTAAACCAAGCAAAATTGACTCAGCAGTATGTGGCGAGGGTGGTGGCTGCTGCCCGCTCGGAAGATGGTGTAGCGTTATCGCTGCTTTTGCTCGCAAAAAGAACAAAAAATTAAATAAACAAGAGCATCGCTGGGGCGGAGGAGTGACGGAAAATCTGGGGCGGAAATTGTATAAGAAGCAATGGAAGATAATTTCAGCAGAAGGAGGATGGATAAGAGCAAGAAGAAGGAATTTGACTGCCTCCAGGGCTGGCAACAGTTTGGCAAAATACATAATTTTTCATTTTATTTTTATTTGTTTTCCTACTGGGTGGGTTTCTGGAAACGCACTCATTGGCCCATTAAAGTGGACTCCGGGGCGACACAAGTGTGGCTGTGTGTCCTCCAGATTTTGAGAAGAGGACCGCAGATTGTATGGACACTTTCTATTTTTTCTTCTTCTTCTATGCACTCATTGTGACACAACTGAGAGGGTGTCCAGATGTGCGGTAGCCTCTGTGAATATGACGAGTGTTTATGAAACATTTTCTCACTTCTATTCGATTGCTGAGGTGATGTTTGCTAGGCAGTGGATCGTGGGAGCACATAACGACTGCTGATTTGATGGCACATCCAGCTCTGGTATGTGAGGCGTGCCTTTGTGGTAATGTGGTGAGGATAAGCAGCTGTTGATCGCTCCAGCAATGCTCTGTGCAGTTCGACTGGATTTGGTTGCAGATTAAATGCCATCAAATAGCCATTGGGTTGTGATTAATGAAGAACAAGTGAAGAAATTCTCCGCCAGTTTTCCCTCCAAATTGGATGGGATATCTGATAACCAGATGCTGAGACGGATCGAAGACAGACGAGTACAGGTGTCTATTCCCAAGACCTTAATAATGATAAAGCTCCTTAATCACTGTAGCGTCTTCCAGGCAGAAACCATTGCGACAAAAGAGGCACTGTCCTGGCTCAAGAACGATGTAATATCCAAAAGAGACATCAGCATCTTTTCGGGCAGTCAGGCCGCAATTAAGTCCCTGGACAGTGTCATGTTTAACTCAAAAACATCCCTCTGTGTAGGCTCTCCCTTAACGAGATGGCTGAGCATTTAAGTGTACACCTCATGTGAGTGCCGGGACATTGTGATATTCCGGGCAATTGCAAGGCCGATGAACTCGCTAGGTGTAACACATCCTCCTCCTAGGTGTTCCACGTTCCATTAGAGATGTATGATGTTGGCAAAACATCGGTGTTGATGTCGATTCCACTATCGAAAATGAAAATATTTTTAAAAAATATATTGGGTCTATAACTTAATTCGTGAAGTGCGCCAGCTTGGCAGCCAAGAATGAATCAAGCCAATTTTTGATATTCTGCTCTGATGTGATCCGTATTTCAGTGAGGGCGTTCTGCATCGACCGGAACAAATGGTAGCCAGAAGGGGCAAGGTCTGGGCTATAAGGCGGGTGGGGTAAAACTTCCCATCCACTGTTCTTAACCGGAATAGAAACCGGGGGGGGGGGGGGGGGCGAGCGTTGTCATGATGGAAAATGATTGCCTAGTGTCTGGTCGCATACCCCGCGTACTCATTTTTCGGCCACTGCTCTCTTCAAACGGATTAATTGTGTTCGATAGCGTTGTTCATTGATGGTTTCACCCGGTTTTAGCAGTTCATAATACAGCGCATCCTTCTGATCCCACCTTTGCCGTTTATTTGGCTGGTGGGCCAAACCAAAATCACCACTTTTGGCACGTCCGCTCAGCTAGCGCATGTTCACCATAAACATCCACTAAAATACGATGACTTTCGGCAGCAGTTCGACATATTTGAGTGAAAAAAATTATTGTTGTTCACGCTTCAAATGAATGACATATACTGAAATGACGTACGATGACAGTAGCTTTCCAACGCATGTTCCAATGGAATAATACAAGTTACGCCTAAGCAAACCACACGAATTAAGTTATATATCCAATAACTGTGTTTGTTGTTTGTACAGTATTTTCAAGCAGAGAGCGAGAGATAGAGAGAGTATGGAAATACAAATACTCCCTTGGTAGTAATCCCGGCAGCCTTGCCCTTGATGGTACTGATTGCATTAGAACATGCTAACGAATTTAGGAAGTGTATATTTTAAATCTGGGACCAAGCAATGTTGATACAGCTGCAATTTTGATATGTCCAATTCGTAGTAAGCGGGGTTTCATTGCATACTCGGAAAACCAATTTTGTTCCCAGAACTAAGACGAAACCATCCACGAAGCAATTCCAGAAATTTCCAGATCAATGTTGTTTCTCTGCACAAGCAAATTTCACAATATTTCTGACGAAATGCCTGTGTACATAATTATGATAAAATTCTGATACAGTTGCTCATATGAATTTCCAGATAATTATTAAAAATCCTCAATAGCAAGTTATTTTTTGCAAACATCGAAGGCCGATGTTTCATTTCGACATCGATGCTAAAACATCGATATTTGGTCTCTCAACACGATGTTTTATGAAAATCGATTAACATCGAATATCCTTCCATCCCAATCGCTACAGTCTATCGTCTACTCAAGATACATACAATCAATACCCCCAATCGTAGATGGCTAGAAGGTACCACATGCCTTAAGAAATGTGGCCATCACTTAATCGGAAACGATCACTTAATCGGCATAGACCCAGCAGATCTTCACTCTGGCCGCTCACCGGAGTATTGACCGGACACTGCACAATTGGCACTCATGCCCGAAGGTTGCGTGTCCCCTATA
Source organism: Eristalis tenax (assembly GCA_905231855.2). Lineage (NCBI taxonomy): Eukaryota > Metazoa > Arthropoda > Insecta > Diptera > Syrphidae > Eristalis > Eristalis tenax. Next base: position 37,054,947 of record HG993126.1, read on the forward strand.
ATGACTTCTGTAGAAGCTGCATGGATGAAGGAGGAGGTTGAAACCTAAGATCACCCACTCTGCTCGTGTAGCCCGTTGGCAAGTCGTAGGTACCTACACATAGGGACCCACTACTTCAAGAGGCGTCAGTGTGGATGCGATGCCTCTGGAGAGGACCAAGACACTGCAGAGCACTTCCTCTGTCACAGTCGCGCCTTTGTTCGGATCAAGTGGCAGCTCTTTGATGCTGAAGTGGTGAGAGTTGATGATGTAGACTCCTAATCACAGAAGAGCCTGCAGGTCTTCCTTCGGAGGGCCAAGTGACTGCAGCACAACAATAGGTACAACAGGTTGCTACCTGGCGGTATAATGGACAAGCTTTTCAATCAGAGTGCTCCAGGGTTGTGTTAGAAAACTCCGACAAATACATATGCACACTTACATGCGCACAGCCCTCTTTCGATCTTGATATTGCATCTTGACCTCGTCTACGGTGGCGTAGTGCGAGGATCGATATTTATTTCACCACTTCCTTACTTACCTTGTCTTGTATTAAAAAAAACATGTGTTAATTATAAGACAGCAAAAGTACGTCCAATGAAGGCAACATTTTCCACACTCCCCTCTTCACTTTGAGGACAAAATGTTCTGCTCATTGCGCATGCTGAACCCTTTTCCATCTATTTTTGAGAACAAAGCGACACATCTTTGCCCGACAACTAACATCCGCATGAAACATGAGAGCCACCAAAATAACCAGATTTTTTAATCAGAACACGTCCAGTGGAGCTAATCTTGAGCAGAGTTCAACGAAGTCAAGGTCGATGTGTCTTCGGCTGTTTGTTATGGTCTCAATTCAACTTTATCAAGGGTAATAGTGTGTTCTTGGTGACCTTTCTCAAACGACAGACCAGCGATAAGAGCAATCTCCCAAAATATATTTTTTTAATGGAATCACTGAACCGTGTATTGGCGCCAGCAGTTTTCGCTCCACTGATACTCCTCGTATTTCGTTTTGCGGGAGGGCCTAGGAGGGGTGTGCTGACGATGGCGTTGCTTGTGGCGCCATTTGAAGAAGAAGACGTTTCTACGCTGTGCAACAACAAGGACAGCACAATTTATTGAGAATAAGTGAAGATGTAACGTGAGTTGTGCCACCAATCAGGTGCATTGATTGATCGGTCAAGAAAGTCTCTTAACGTGCACTGAACTGAACACGCGCAGCCATTCATAAGAGGGCTCCTTTCAACAGACGGCTTTTGAGGTCTCTCGCATGCAGTCTGAAAGCACTCGACTCTCGGGGGCACTTGCCAAGGCAACCTGCCCACGTTAGATTATCGCTGAATAATGTCTTCAAGTAAGAAAATCAATTACAAGATCTGCACTAGATACAGACACCTGCAGCAGCACAAGCCGCAGACAAGTCCTCCAAGGCAAACTGATACGCAGTCGATAAATACGTTTTTTTTTCGTCACTCTGTGAAGAATTACACGAGTCCAACGCAAATGCCACTTGTACGCAGCACACAACGAGTAAGCTGCGGGTTGACGCGATTGACTTCGACGCCAGCAGTTGAGATACGAGTACATTCATTTATCTTTCAGATGTATGTCAGTAGTCAGTGGCCCACGGCCAGTGGACTCCGATCGTTTTATCAAATGGTGGCAGTCGCCCACTTTCGGCATTCCTCGAGAGGATTCGTGGAATTTCGTTGTCATTTGCGAGACCAGTCGGGTATTGGATTGCACAGCGAACGTGACCCAGTGTCCGAAATCTAATCCTCAGAAAAAACCGCCAGCAGTGCATCACCGCCATCAAACGATTAAGAATCACTCGTCTGCAATAGAGCAAACTTTTCGCCGTGGAGTCCCCCCCAACATCGTCGATTTCAGTGGAACAAGCGGCCCGTATTTAATAGTGCTGTGAAGTAAATTTAATGAGGGGGCATTGCAACCATAACAAGTTCCCTGAATTTTTATCTCCATTCAAGAGTATGAGGTTTCAAAGTGGAATTGGCATCTAGGGCGATAATTGTTTTACAGAATGCTAATATGGCATTGGTACCCACTGGTATTTATAGTGGGAGTTTTTCAACTAGGAGGCGGCAGCAGACATCCGGGTCTTGGGCTAGTTTATCTGGCTACCATCATGAGCGATGGATTCACTTAGACCCAAGGGTCCATTGTGTTGCCGCTGAACCGGTTACTCTGCAACCATTTTGTTATTTTGGATGAAGATTAACTTGACATTCGTTTCGCATATGTCCGTTAATTCGTTTAAGTAGAATTCTCCCGGGGTTTGTTTCCTAATGGAAGCCAGTGAAGGCCAGCCAGACAGTTGCAAGGTAGATCGAAGGGGTTTTCCTCGTCTTCGTCATCCATGCAACCGCTACTGAAGTCGTTGGATGCTTATCCTAGTCTTGCGGTGTGCCTACACATTCTGCAATGTCCTACAAGGACTCCTGCTCAGGTTTTTCCTGCCTAGACTGAGAATGGCCGTGGTTCTTTGTAAGTCCATTTCACGTCATACTTGTTTCGAATGTGTTCGGATTATTCCATCCTTCAAGCCGACCACTGGCTCAATATTTTCAACCAAATGTGTTCAATCTTTGGTCCCATGTTTATTGTTCCGTTTCTGGCAGTTGCTTGGAATGCGTCCATGTCCGGGAACTGACCCACTTGATATCTCATCTCTCTCAAATTCATACAAAATTCACATTCAACTCGATTTTCCGCCATCGACTTTAACTCATCAGGAGTTATGCCCAAGAGTAACCAGGCGACCAGCTTGTCCCAGCTTGACCAATCCTACAGCAAGACTCAGCATTACTCCTTCCATCACTCGTGGAAAAGACCCCGAGATACTTAAGATTCAATGGGACTCCACTAACTTGTAGAGCGCATTGAACAGGCGTTCTGGAGAAGACCATAACCTCCGATTTGACCTTCATTCCAACATTAGCACATGCGGCCACAAATCTATCGAGTGCGCGCTGGAGTTCCGTCTGGGAAGATGTGAGGATCACTAAGTCATCTGCAAAAAGAATATGACTTACCCACAACATTCCCAATGTGAAACTTTTCCCTCCTCGACTGCGCCGCAACATCCAGTCCATATATACAACGAAAAGGAGAGGTGACAAGACGCAACCTTGGCGGAGTCCAACGCCCACGGTGAAAGGTGTTGTTAACCCGAACACAGCTGCTACAGTTTGTGTATAGAGACTGAATGGCCCTCAGAAGAGGACCATCAATCCCGTACTCCTGCAGAATACTCCAGAGTTTACCTCGAGGGACTCGGTTGTATGCCTTTTCCGCATCCACGAAACAGCTGTATATGTGCTTGGCATACGACACGAGAGAGCCGTAACATAATATACCACGTAATAGAAAACCATAGAAAGCCAAAACTTTAGTCGGATTAATTAAATTAGGTTTGGTGAGGTTTTTGTAAAGTGACACTTTTTTTCAGTGCGATATGTCGTTGGTGTCCATAGCCGAGATCGGCATGCGATCATATTTTCCGTCACTTAAGATCTACTCACAAAGAAAGCGGTGCGAGTGTGTACGACAGAGATTGAGGTGCGATCATATTTTTGAGACTCAAAGTCCACTCACAAAAAAGGCGGTCGAAGTGTGTACCGCCACCGCAACCTAAGCGATAGTTGTGTTTACCGTACTCGTCTGGGTATGAACTACCGCATGTTCATATCGAAGCGGTGGTATGACTTTTTTTGGGATGCATTGGTGGCTCTTGGATCTCATGTGGATTGGTATCGTCCGAACGTTTTTTTGGGTGACGTACTCATCCGTTCAGAAGTGGGCCACATCACTGAAGATAATTATGGCGACAGAAAGTGGCCCGAACGGAACATAATTTTTGATAACAGTTTTGTTCATGTTTTTGAATGTGGCCAAGCAGACTGAATAAATGACAGCCAATTTGGCAGACATAGCTTCAACAATATGGCCGCCAGCAACTGCCAAAGTTCGGAAGTCCCTATTCGAAGACCCTTTATATGGACGATCTGTCGAGGACATCGCTATTGGTGGACCATATAATTTGCCTTACCTTCATTCACCGCCAGGCACATTTTAGCTGCTCCCCTCTCGACGCTCATACAAGCCCCATTGACAGAGCACCGTAATCTTCCGTCATACTTCCAACACCGCCTGTAATTCTACTACTAGGCTCCCCTTCCTCCCTCTCCTTCTCAATGCCAAGCCTGTATCGATGCTGGTTCCCCGTGATGTAATTAAGACCTCCGTCTTACTGCTGTTTGTGGAGGTCCTTCAACCGTCCGTAGCACATTTATCGCAATTATCGTACACTCTCAGTGCATGATGTGGGGTCAATGTACACGGGTCTGGGCTTCCCATACGCATATACAAGCACTTGGTCGTATGCGCAGTGGATGACTCATTGACAAAAAGCTGCTTATTAAATTCTTCTGCAACGGCCATGGAAACGAGCCCAAATGTGTGTGTTACGCGAGAGATAAACCGTGTCGAGTGCCAAAAATAAATAATCCTTAAAGTCGGCATGACTTTATTTTTTCACAGATTGTGCTTCACACGCCCATTCTCTCAAGACGGACGACACTAAATCAGTGAAGTGCAACACTTAGCGACATGAATTTCAAATTGGTGACATCAACGTTAGATCGCACATTTTCCATCAGACTGATGAGTGAATGTTTCTATTCGAGCCAAACGAATGCATATCGCAGTCAATTTGACACATTTACGTGTACAAACAAATTGACGAAGCAGTCTCCCGTCACGTTGGGTAATTGAACTGTGAGCTGGAATTGACATGGTGACTGTCTGACTTGAAACAGTCAGCCGCTTGGATCAACTGGAAAAATATGCACTCTCCATGGCGTCGTGTGTATCCCTCTCTCCATCTGACATCCATGCTGTGTCCCTGTCAACTGCATGCATGCAGACGGGTGACATGGATGGATGGATGTAAATGGAGGATTTTCGATTTGATTAGATTTCAAACCCCCGGCGGATGTCGATTAACCAACCCTTGACCAGGGCGCAGAAAAAGTGTTCCTTCAGCTCCCAGCGAAAGTAAACAAACATAAAACACCGTCAAGCAAGCATCATCCATTAAGATTAATTACTCGCACACAGCTGGCAGTGAGTGTTCGTCCCGGCGGAAGTTTCGCTCTTCCTTCGCCACTCCTTGACGCCTGCTGGGTAATTAGATGTTTTGCTTGAGCCGAAGAACTTTGAGTGGATAGCAGTGTTAGAAACTTTTCATTGCCTTTTCACGTCCCGGATCTGCTGCCGAGCGAAAATCCCTCATAAATATCTCGCCGGGTAATCCACGCCATCCACTTGCAAAATCAAATACATCTTCTCACACGACTTTACGAGTGTATATCTCTCACGTATAAAGAGTAAGCTCGTGTAAACCCATAAGATACTCTCACACATCAGGCAAACATAAATAACATCTCGAAAAGAAATTTCCATTTGAACGAGCGTAGATAGCAAAATCGAATAAATTGCAACAATTGCCGTCTTTATGGTTTGTCCACATGGCAACTCTGTCGCTCAGCCCCAATAACTCGTCCTCGTCCACATCCTTGTCGCAGTGCTCCTCCATTGTATTGGAATTGCTTGGAGCAGAATAATAGGACCCTATCGAGAATGAAACCAGTAAAATTGATTTCTGTTTATTTTCTTCACTTTACGCCCGTCGCTGCCGCCCGCCGTAAGCGCCAATCCATGGGACACTTGGCATCGTTCCCTCGTTTCTTCTTTTTGTTTGTCATGCATGTTCCCACCTCTCCTTGTCCTGTCCTGTGGAGTTGGTGGATATTGATCCAACAAAGCAAAAGCTGCATCGCATTGTTATGGTTATTCACGATGACTTTGTTGCCGGTCTTGCCCACTTGCTGGAGAGAGAGACTCTGATCAGGACTGGCACGCATGCAGGCACACATTCCACGATCGAAATCTGGGATTCCCATAACGAGCCCGAGATTACCACTCGTGTGCTGGCCCGCAGCGCGTACCTTCAAACCAGTTTACGCGCGGGCAAAAACAAAAAAACGGCCACACAAACAAAGTCCACGGTGCCGTCGCTCTAATGCAAGATTTTAATCTCTAAGCCTTGGTCAGCAGGAGCTACACACTTAGCTAGCTACCATCTCTCCCGTGCTGTTTGTTTATTTGCAACTTGTACGATTTTCGCAACGTTTTATTGCGCTTAATGGTTCAATGGCTTGCCTGTCCTCTCCCGGAGTGAGGAGGAACTGGGGAGCACTTGCAAACTGGTTTGCTACTACGCTGCAACGCCACCATATGGGGACGTGTCCAACGTGGGGACATTTTGCATGAAGTCCTCCTCAGTCCAGGCATACACACCCGTGATTATTATTGTCTACTTCTTGCGTCCATGTACGGACATGCTGAGGAAAAGAAACACTCCTTCCCCCGTCGTGAAATATTCATCCGGCTCCGAGGACACCAAAGGTTTGTCTGGATGAGTGTATGTGCAGCATGTACCTCGAGGTAAGTTGGAGAGCTGATGGCATCCTCATTGAAGCATTGACCCTGGAATTCATGTCAAATTCATGCAAGAGAGTGGGTTTCGTTCATCGCGTCGTACCCCTCGGCCTGGAGGTACAAGGTTCATTCATTCTGGCCCCGCTGCTGGTGCTCGAGAGCCATCGACACAATTTCCCTAAATCGTTCATAAAAACAAGGGATTTCTTCATCAAGGACGCGCAGGCAGAGCAGGGCGGAGAGCAGAACACAGTGGCGGGCGAAATATGGCTCGCACTTAACCGTTTGGCAGGAATTTATGAAACAAGGGACCGGAAATGGAGAGTAGACAGCTAAAAGCGATTATTTCAAATTGTATGGGCCGGTGGAGGGGTCTGGATTATTCACGACTTGAAACCCGTGTAAATGGCTTTTATCTCGAATGTGTGGGTTCGGGTTCATTTCTTAGGTAGGCCGCCCTTATTTGACGCATGTTATGTGGTTAAGGATGACTGGCTTTGAGTTATGGAGTCCTGGCTTGTGTGTGTGCGTGTGTATGAGAGGAATGGTGGCAAATTGACTTGAACTACTTATCCTTTACGATGATTTGTAAAAATTTGTTTTATCTTCTTCCAGGTAATTTCTAATTGACTTGGAATGCGGGGGCTTAATCATGACGTCTTCTGCTCGTTTTACGAGGGTGGCGTCTTGAGAGGAGACATTAATTACGTAAGCCGGAAGGAGTTGAGGCGAAGTGAATTATCAAGAAGTCAGTGTGCTGCATTATTACTCAACTGGGCTTAGGCGGAGCAGGTGGGGACGTTCATACATATTTTAAGGGTATTCACTTCTGCTGACGAATGGATTATGAGCAAAAACGTCGCATGGAAGAGGAAAACTCTTCCTTCGCTTGGTGCCGAATTGATTGCCTTCGCATGAATTACATGAGACAATGCTGATGTCTGCTTTTGTTGAGTAAGATAAATGACATGAGCTGACTGGATCTGCGAAAATCGTTCCGTCACTGAGACAAAACGGCACGGTCAATAGAAGAAATGAAGCATTATAGAGATGCCCTCTACGTCGAGGAAAGCGCTTGCTTTCCGCTTGCTTTTCAGCTGGCTAGTTGGCTTCCGCCGTACAGGTCGATTAGACGTTCCAATGGCTTTGGCAAGAAGAGGGAGGAGAGGCTGATAGGTCTGTAGTCTTACGCAGTGGTATGGCTTGCCTTTCCAGCTTTGGGAATGAATGTAACTCTGGTCTCTCGCCATCCCTTCGGAGCATATCCCAGCGTAGGCCTAACGTAGGCACTGAGCGAGAGGATGCAATTAAAATCGGAAAGACGAACAAATTACACACTGACTTAAAAACTAAAGCCTGCGCCGAGGCAAACTTGGAAGTAACAGCCAGCAAAAAAATTAAAACTTCACTTTTCTTTTTGTCTTGAATGAGTTCCGCGTTCTGTTGTTTTCATTATTCCCACTCACTAATAATTACCGCTGAAAAAAAAATGTATATTTTTAAAGACTTACTTTCCCCTCAATATTTAAGCGATTTCTAGCGGGTTTTTGCGATGTAGAATCATTCCACATTCCTACCGGATATATGGTCCGACTTGTGGTCTAGCGGGTTTTCATTTCTCTCAGCGGCAACACTGGTTGGGTTGGCTTATTGTCTAAGACCTTGGTCCACCACGAACCTTGACATCATCTCTCACATCCAAGGTGACCAAGCAAGACAAACCTTTGAAGCCAAAGCCAATCACAAAACTTAAAGAAAACATATTTTCTCCGGAGTAAATGATGTTTTTCTGAATTTCTTTTAAATCACATCCAAATTGAATTTTGCCCAGTAATCAATTGTGTGGTTCATCCTCTCGAGGAGAGCGCTTGTCAAAACACAAAAACTAAACGTTCTACGAATGGCAGGCTGTGATCCTTCCAGAGGACGCATGCCATCAACCGTTTTAACAACTCGCATTTTTTTGCTCGATGACTTTTACAACTTCGCACAGAACTTTGGATGGCATAACCTTCGTCCGCTTGACGGAACATCAAATTTCGCCCATAAATCTGTTCAAGGCGAAGTGTAATAGATTCCGTCAGAAGAGGGAAAATAGTTTATCCCTGAATTTACGACGACAACGACGGCCCAGTTGACGACCCATAAAGGCTTTAATTGAAAAATTCTTTGGAATCGCAATTATTGCTGAGGTTCGTCAAAACGACTGCGGTCAGGGTTTTCAAATGAAAACTTCATCTGTCAACTGAAAGAAATGCCCAAGAAGAAGTGCACCCAATCCACAGCCACTGACCCGAATTCACTTACACATCGTCAGCCAGGCCCCAGTCCCAGGGACGAAGGGACGAACGTGGAGTGTGTGACGCAACTCCCCCCAGGGTTTCGGCCCAATTAAGTTCGCATTTGCATATGGCTACGTCCTGTAACAGTCATCTTGTTCGCCAGGCAATATCCGCTGGAATTGACAAATAATTGATATCCGCCTTTGAGATACAGTTGAGGGGGTTTGCAGACACCCATCAGCAGTGACGAGGATGGAAAAATACACAGAAGAACGACGAGGCGGAAGCGAACTCATCCTCGACTCGGAACGCAAATCAAAAACTCATTTGTCAAGACTTGACGAGTAAATATCCAGAACGCCCGCGCTTATCGTCTTATGCTAATGCCCGATTGCCAGCAGGCCCCTCTCTCTGTTTCGCTTTAAAGGGAAAATAAAAACTTAATTTTAAATCGACGGGGGTTCGTCCTTTCGATGACGATGAAGGACAACTCGCCTAAAATGCGGAGCAGAGACAGAGCACATGACACTCATGGCACCCATGTGCAAAGCAATGTCGGCGCGTCTGCCCTTTGTAGAGCGGAACGATTTTATTTGTAGTTGTCGCAACAGAAGGGGTTGGGGTTTGGGTTGACGTTGTGTAAGAATGATTCGAAACCGAAGCAAATTTCCAAATGATTCATGTGTCGGATTGTTGTCCTCTGCGCAACGCCTCATCTTGTCGGGAAATTCATGAACATTTTCAGCTAACTGTCATTCATTTTCAGAGGGAGGTTGAGTGGGGGCAGAAAACATGCAGAAACTTTCACTGGCATCCAAGTCGTTGTGCAGACATCGTTGTCATCGCGAACGACAAGAAGGATTAGCAATTCACAGCGGAACGAGAGCAGTGGAGCAGTCGAGGTGAAGGCGTAATAGCAAAACGATATGTGACACATGTCATTAAGCGTGCTCTTATTTCTCCGGCATTATTGCCGTCACATCCTGTCATAAAGGGTATGCCTCGGCAAAGGGGTTCCTCCGTCTAGCTTCGACACCCTTCAGACAGTAAAGCTGACGATAAGCATCGGGGAGTTCAAAAATTGATGCTTCCTGTCAATAAAATTAAAATGTACATTTATTACATACAATGGTGGGGTTGTGGATAGTGGCAAGCGCGATGGGACACTACAAAATGCAACTTTATGGTGATTGAAAGGCATAACAACTGGGTTACGGCTTGTATCGTAAAGCGATTAATGGGCGCACTTAGTCTAAGATATCGCCGGCTGTTGTGCGGTTGGTGGTTGAGGTGATCCCGCTTCAACGACGGGATGTGATGCCCTCAGCAAAGACATAAAGTGGACGGAAAAAGTTTCAGCTATTGACACATAACAATGTGCTGGCGAAGTTTTTGTCACATTTTCCATTCGATAAAACGTACATGTGTGCAATTTGGGCGGACGGGAAGTGGACAACTTTTCAAAGTCTATTAAAATACTTCATTTTCGTCGTGCTTCGAATGACAAGTGAGAAAGAGGGATGACAGGTGGCGGGACATGACCTCAAAAAGACTCCCCCAACTGATGACCTGACATAGGAACATTGTGTTCTTGTGATGGTTTTCGTTTTGTGAGAAATTACACGAGTCTGCTATCGTGTACTGACACTTAGGACTTTTCATAGATTGTTCATGTGGTAGAGACGTTTCTTACTTTGTTACTTGTCTGCGTCTTAACAAAACTTGTATATTCCTCTGGAACAAGCCTGATGTGGAGATTTGAGGTCCCATGTTTCACTAAGAAATTGGGGACTACTACTGAAGGCGGCAGGGCTTCTTGATGGATGATCTGCCACAATGTCGAATGTTGACCTTTTTACGGCGATCCATGATAGTGTCATCATGGAATCATTCATACGTACTGGCTTGCATCTTGCTACCCTAAGATCCTTGAATTTATTCCAGGAATGTGGCCATCATCATGGCTCCACAGAGGTTAAACTGTGGATGGAGTCTTCACCACGTCTTGGATAGAATTAGATTGACGTGGATGTTGTTGCTAGCATCGAGCAAACGCATTTTTAGTAGTGCTCTTGATCCTACCCGGGTAATACCCACTTAGACAATTGCCCGAATACACATGCATTACCCGGGTAAATGAGAGTAATCTCCCAGTTGGCGGGTACCAGTCTTCATCGGGTAGCGCAAACACTCTAATGCAATATAAAAATTAATAAAGTACACTCTTATTTGTGAATATTTCACCACAGCGGAGGAAGGAAAAAAATTAACGAAGAAAGCATAAGTCATTGGTGGAGCACCCATCAAAAGTCGCCATGGTCATGGTTGTTACGAAGTGTACAGTAGAAGCTCGAAAATTAGAAAAACAAATTTTGGCGAATTCTAATTTTCGAATTTTTACAATTTCCAAGCATTTTTCTTTTAACAGAGGAGACCACAGCGCAGACCCAGGACGTGATGGTTGGACCAAGTCCAAAAACTCGCTTGGGCATAACTCCTGATGAGTTAGACTCGTTGGCGGAGGATCGAGTTGCCTGGAGACCTCTCGTGCGTGGTTAATCTCCGCGACCCATTTAGTGGAGCATGCGGTTCGGAAGATGATGATGATGATGCAGGAGCCCTATCCGGCTTGTCGGAAACCTTTCGAAAAAATTAAAGAGCTTCAAGCTGATTTAAAAAATGCACGTTTATTTCCTAAATTCATATATATAACTGTGCCCAGGCCAGCGCTAAGTGAAAAAAGCAAAAAAAAAGTACAGTCCTTTTCTTTTCGACGTCGACCGCACAAAAATGATGGCCGCTCCTCGAGAGCCGCTAGCCTTTAATGAGAAGTGAGTTATGGCAGCACTGCTTTCTTTAAGGTGGCGACAGCAAGACCACTATAGCAACACATATTCTCTTGTCAACAGTGAACGCCTTTCCGCTGAGCCCAAAGCCAACAATCCGTCTGCAAATGTAATTGAATAATTGTCGGAAATGTCCTTCTTCAGAATCAGGTGCAATCGTCATCAGTTGATTGAACATCCACGGAAAGGTAACCAGATAAATTCACGAGCTGATAAAGGCTGCCCAAGAAGGTTAAACGGGTCAATTGTGTCATTCCATGAACGTTAGGACTTAACGTAGCAAGAGGTACCTTGTTCTCTTCATCAAAAGCCATCCGTGTCAGTGACTCAGTCAATTCAGAGCTGCATGTATTTGAGCGATTAAATGTCATATGCCAGCACTTTTTTAATCGCTATGTTGTTACCTTATCCAAGTTCGAAAGAAGACTTTTATTCTAATTTTCTTTGAAATCTCTGCAATTCCTTCGTTTTCCTTAGCAACGGCCATTGATAATAAGCTTCGTCTGTAGCAACCCATATGACATTCTGGTCAGTGGGTTGTAAAAAGAGTGTCACATTTGGTGGTGGAAATATCACGATAATGTTTCCATCATCGCCTTGCAGTTTAATTCATTCGTGCGACAGGTGTCATGGAGGACATGACTTGTTGCATTGACAAGAAGAAGTAACCAGCACCTGTTGGCACCTGTCGCATGAATGAATTAGACTGCCTCCGAAAAATTAAAGCTGTCATTCGAGCGGCTTTTCCAAATTTTCGAAATATCTCGGCATTTTAGACTTGCCAAAAAAAGGTACTTACTTAACAGGCCGACGACCTTTGGAGGGCCTGAGCCTGAGCAATTGCTGCTCAGGTCATCAAGACCAAGCTGTCTTGCATCCGCGATTACTTGGTCCTTGAACCGGAATTTCGATCTTCTCCGACTCGAACCAGGAGGCTCGAAAGGATTCGAAGACCCTCTTAGCCTGCAGTTGGTGTCCATTCGCACGATCTAGTGTAGTCGACGGACTCTTGCCTTCCAAACTACATCCACATCCTGGCAGAGCTTGTAGAGATGGCGGGTGTGTCTTCTCCTCCATTAACCTTCCTCGCAGAAGGGGACCATATATCCGACGCTCTTCTTTCGAAGGTGCCAAGAATCAGCTCTGCAGCTTTACTTAACGTCCAGCCTTCGGCTCCATTGAGCAAGACTGGCAAAATGAGAGTTTGGTTGAGCGTAATTTTGGGCTCAGTAGTTTCGACAAACTGAAGTAGCACCGGTTACCAAGGGCGGCTCTACGTTGGATCTCAACTGTGATGTCGTTTGTGAAGTTCACGTTCCCCCCAAGGCAGACAAACTCCTTTACTACCTCGAAATTGCCAATAAAACAGATGCATGCGTAAATGCTACTGCAGAAACATTAGCGTGAAAATTAGTTTTTTTCCAATTTCCAAGCTGTTCACAAAAAAATTCCGAAAATTGTTACAAGTTCTTACCTGTATTTGAATTCATTTTTAGTAGCAGATTAGTCCCGTCTAAATATCCGGATACTCGAAATATTGCGGGTACTCTCAACCAAAAGGGTACCCGGTATTTTGGTACGCGAGTAATACCCGGGGATGCGGATACCTGTGTGGGTTCCCGAGCATATGGGTATCAAGAGCTCAAGTTCTAAGACATATCGGTAAATTCATGGAAGTCCGGATCGTTTCGTTTATCGCTCATATCGCAGGTACCGACTAGATTTTCTTGACAAGGTGGGTAAGTCGCCGACTCACACTAAAGGTTGACGGTTCGATTCCAGGCTAAAGGTTGACGGATTCCTATGCTAACACTGTCCTAGGAGTAAGTTGTGTCCAAGTGACAGACTATAGAAAGCACTAAAACAGTACTCCGTACTGGAAGACATACAAACTAAACTTAAATAGTAATAATATGGGCCTACAGCCCGTAGAGGGCCAGGAACTGCCTTCTCCAGCAACCACTCGTGTCCTGCGTGATGTTGTTCTCACACGAGTGGAAGGGACCTAAAATGGTATTCCGCCTCCGAACGGCCAACTTGAGAAGACGTTTAAAGGGGTCCGTGAAAATTATTTTCGTCCTACCGGGAATCGAACCTAGACAACGTAGGCTAATGTGCCTAGAAGTAGTAATTGTGGACAGCTATTATTTTTGAGCCAGGCTCGAAAGAGGTCGGCCCGACCTGAGCAATTTTTTGACATACCGGGAACCGACACACGCACTCTCAACGTCACAGCCAGCACATGCTCTTTACTTTATAGATTTCTAGCGTATGACAGATTTCTGATCGGTCCTGACACAGTGTCTGGCAAGAATCGGTGTCATAGCTTCAACGTACACAAGCAAACAAATTAATACTAAAAAAAAACTTGTGCTTCAGTCCAAATTTCTGGCGTTCCACCTGCCGGAAAAGTGCACTAATTTGCTATGACACAAGACCCACCTGAGTAGGGACTCCTGTGGAACCCCATCGTTTTTTTTTTTCGAATAAACTCTTCCCATTAGAATGCCTTCCTTCCCAGCAGTGAATACAAGCAAAAAGGTTAATGCATTTGAAAGAGTTGCAGCCCACTCCAGGGCCATCATCCATCTTAGAGCACTGACAGGCTTTCTTCACTGAACTTCCCTATCAGCGAGGAACGACCACAGTATCCAGTGAAAATCCTCTAATGAACCCCGAAATTTCAACTCCGTCCTCTTCACCTCAAGGCAAGTTTCATATTTCGCCACTGCCCACTCGTGCTTAGGAGAGCTCACCACCCCCTAGAACCGTCTGAGACGTCAGCAACTTGAAAAATCTCTTCCATCGAGAGTGCAATTTTTTGCCACGCCTCCTCATGGCCAAGTTCCAGGTGTGCACCCTGCACCCGGTTGCCTGCATCCGAGGAGTTCCATCTTAAAATTGAATATTCTCCAAAGGGTCAAAGTTTTCGTTGACCAAAAACTTGAACGACGGCATCAGCAGTTGTTGTCACGATAGCTGCCCCGACCAGCTGCCAACTCTTGCCTGTCAATTCTGCACTTATCATCCCAAACGAATGTTATTTCGCCGCAAACGACAGCACAAAAAAAACGAGAACACGAAAACGACGGACAGTCCTCCCCGCGTGGAATGCAGGATCCACATTCCGCCGGTAACCAACCCATGGCACGTCTTCAGCCCCGGAATCATTTGTTCCATGGCAATGTAAATCTATGAGTTAAGCCGTTTTTCATTTGGCTCTTTGAAAGCGGTTCGCTCTATCTCTGGCATGGCTTTCGTTTTGAGGGCGAAAAAGTTTTCCCTTCTTCGCTCCGTGCTGGCGCAGTGACATGGACGACGGAATTGATTTATGCGATTCTCGGCGAAAGGACTAACGTCTCTTTTTCATGTTCCCCTCGCAACGAACGGCTGCCATGGCGTTGGTGCCAACGACAGTGGGGTTTAAGCTGCTGGAACCGAAGACTGAGTGTGGAATGCCTTAAATCTGAGTTAGCAGCGTTTTATCATCCGCCAGCCCAGACATTGTTCGTTTCACCATTAGATGAAACGATTGAGACGAGCAGGGAGTTAACTGGCTGAATGACTGTGTTCCTTGGTAATGATGGATTGTCAACGGGGGGAAAAAAATGGAAATTCCTCTGACCGTCGATGGCTGGGTACGCCTGTATGTTCGCATTTATGTATTCGTTTGAATCCTCCTAGATCCGTCCAGGACACCAAGTCGCTGTGTTGGATTATTACTCGTCGGCGAACACGAAAAGGGTTATTTGGCGGTTGAGCTGGATATCTTTTGTTGTTTTTGCCGTGCCGCATTTTGGAGCAAATGCCTTTGGCATTGGTTGACGGTGATGATGGTGACGAATTCTTTTCTGATGACTCATGTGGTGTGTTTGTGTTGAGGTGGTTGCAAGCCATTTTTGTGGAAACTCTTATGAATGTCCTCGATTTTTCGGAGAATTGATGACCACAGGAGTAAGGATGCTTGGAATTGATTTTGGTCTTATTACTCGCTGCAGACTCATTGGAGGTCTGTCACATGGTCTCTAAAAGATCTTAGATGTGGAATATGGGGGGATTGTCGCCGCGCGGTCTTATAGCTCTTTTTCTGTAGCAGAAAAGGAAAATGTAAGTTAAGAATTTTCGCGTGCGATTGTGGAAAGAAATTTAAGCCGCACAGATATCTCTGTGCCTACTGGTTTGACTTTTTGAATAAAACGACTTTTTAAAACGTTATAAAATTATATTCTCTCTTCCGGCTCTCGTTAAGAACTGCCAGCACAATATTTCTTCACTTAAAACCTTAGCTCGCCCTGCTCGATCAAGGTTCTCTCATTCCCACGCTGGTTCGTTCCAGTTCGTCCATGTCATGCCGAAAATACAAGTTATGCGACTGGGTGCATTCGATGGTCTTCATGTTACATCCGCTGGTGTGAACGCAATTGCGCGTGTACGATGTCGATGGTGCGTGTGGGACTTGAAAAACCCGATGTAAGCACCAGCCACTGTAGGACATTAGCCCTTTTAAAGACACAAAAACAAACAATAAACCGACAATAATAATAAACATTAAATTAAACAAAGCACATCAGTTGGGGCCCTACTGTTGAGCCAACACTACATTTAGTTTGTAACTTTTAGTTTGTAAGTCGAGTTGTAATCTCAATTGTAAAAATAATTTTAAATCGCTTTTTTGAACGATGCCCGGTTCATGAACAAGATGTGAAAAAATCTAGTGGAGGCACAAAAATCCATGTCCAAACCTACATCGTGGCGGAGAATCTCGATTTTGAGAAATGGCATGAGCTCTGTTCAAAAGTTGGTCATGGGATTTGACGTTTGAAGTGGTAAATGAAGTGGTAAATATTGAGTGTAAGAGTTAGTGAATGTCATTTTTTTTTGCATTATTCTTAGTGAAACCAACTTCGTTGATTGGTTGTTGGTTGCCCGCTTCATGATGTTGACTCTCTCGCAGCCAAGCGAAGATGAAGTGAAGGGAAGCTACATTTTTTTATAATTTGCGCGCGCACAAGGGATTGTTAATACCCTTAAGTGTCCGGGTTCAAGACACAGCACGGTCGGAAGGTGTAGAGGGAGAGGAGGTACCTGTGCACATTGGTTTTAAATATCTGCGTACTGTATTCTGTCGAAAATATTAGGCTGTGAATAGCATTCCATATTCGTGTCGTGCGGCTGAAGAACGAGGGGTAAACTGATGAGCATTCGTGCCACGACGGGTATTGCGGGTGAGTCCATGGAAAGGAGGAATGCGGTTGGCTAGCTCACTTGAGCATCGTTCGTTAAAATACGGACAAAGTAGAGACTGTACCTCGATGTTCGAGCGAGTCTAATGACTCTGCAATATTGTTGTCTCCTATAAGTCTTATCGCCCGCTTTTGCATTCTATCTACTAGGTGCAGGGTGGTTTTGGGGGCACCAGACCAGATATGAGCGTTTTACTCAAGTTTGGGGCGAATATACGCCTTATAAATTAAAGCCAAATCAGAAGCGGTGAAGTATGTCTTGCATCGATTGAGGAAACCTAAACATTTCGCAGCATTTTTGGCGACCTCAAATATGTGATCGATCCAACTGAGTGTTGTGTTGATGCACATACCAAGGATGGAAAGCTTTCCGGTTTCATCGACACAGGTGCCATTCGTGGATAATGGCTGATTACCAGGGCTTCGCTTGAGTGACAGCAGACAGCATTGAATTAATTTCGATTGTTCTTTCCCCAGTTAAATATGTTGTCGCGATCGGAATCAATGTGCTTAACATAACATAACGCAACGATCTTGCTTTCGCCTGCATTGTGTAAAGATTGGTTACGCTTTTCGGTGCGATAACCAAGATCACCAGTGGACCTGTTGCTGCGGAAACCGTACTGCCGGTCATTAAGAAGCTTCCGCGATTCAAGATATTTCATATCAGCGTTTCTGCGACCTTAGAAAGAAGGGACGTAAGTGCTATGGGTCGGTACGAGGTGGGTGACGAAGATTCGTTCTTTTTAGGGACGGGCTAGACAAATGCTGTTTTCCATCTGCTCTGAAAGAAACTTAAAGAGTAGGATAGATGAAAAAGCTTATGCAGTGGATTTGTCAGCGCAGAAGAACATCTCTTCAGAAGTATATGGGAAGTGAAGCGAAGCTGCCTGGCATAGCTTGCTCACGAAAGAAAATATTGCCGATGGCTGTTCAGATTGTCGTTGTGATGTTGGGCAGAAATACGTTCTGAAAAATCTTTTTCGCTGTCCTTTGTTTGCACGGCAATTGCATTACAAGCCACTTAAAGCTACGAAAATTGTGAATGCAGGCTCTGCCTTTGCCTTGGATCGACATGTCCTGTTGACAGAACGATGTTGCGTCTATTATTCTTGTATTAAAACCTCGGGCTGGCTGAAGGTGGTGTTCATAAATGTAAACAAAAGGAGTTTCAATCGTTATTTGCAATTTTTCTCCAACTTCTGTTGGTTGTCACGTTGCCGTTGTCCGCTCAAATCCCAACGAAAGAAGTTGTCCTTTCGAAATGGCATAGGTCAACGACTTAAAGCGACAGCTGATGTTTGTGCACAACAAAAAATCACATACAGAATACCGATTGCGTTCAATCGTGTCGTTTGTTGACGTTTTCGACATAGGGACTCAGGGTGACTGGTTGGGAAAAACTTCTTGCCGTTCGGAGTCGACACTAAACTGTTGGTCCCTTCCACTCGTGACAGAACAATAGCACGCGAGTGATTGCTGGCCCCTGGCCTTCTGCGTGCTGTAGCGCCACCCAAATGTGTATTATTATATCGTACCTCGTGCCTAAAACTTCGTTTCCAAAGGCATCCTCGTGATCCATCCCAACATCAGTACAACCCACCAGTTTTGAGGAATACCAAACAACCGAGTAGACTTGCAGCTGAATCAAGGGAAGTTTTGCTCAAAACCAAGAGTGTTCAAGAGAACAACTCATGTCACTGAACCAAAGCCTCCCACATCAGTCCCATTCAGTCTGCCGAAGTCTGCCGAAGTCACCGAAGCATCGATATCCGGCAGTTGCATCTTCAAAAACAACTCATGCATTACAGCCTTCAGATCTAATGAACCAAATATTACTGAACATCTTCACCCAGCAAGTGCTCTCTGCTCAGTGCACACCCAGCCTGGCAAAATGCTTGCCTCCACCCCCTCCAGCGTAGCCAACCTTGCTGGTTTGCTTTGCCAATGGATGCCTTCATTAGGGCGGTGTGAAGCGGCAATTAAAATTCCGATTTAATTCCGTTCCTCGTTTAAAAACTTTTTTTTTTCTCTCCCTCTCTGTGTACCCATGCGCCTTGCAGTTCGTCTGTGAATGTGAATCGCGAATGCAGCAGTGCTGCGAGTCGCGGAGCAGCAGCCTTCAATGCAGACAAGTTGCTTGCAATTGAGCTTGAGGGTGAGATTTCGATGATCCCTCTTTATCACTGCAGACGATGATGACGCTGCCACCGATGCACTTCCTTTCATGTGGGCACGAACGAGCATAAAGATGATGACGGCCCTTCACGCCGCGTGCCATGGCAACCAGGACGATGATAATCGTCAGGCTGATGCATTTCATCAATTTCATTAATTTTGAGGTCATTACGCGGTGGATACGTTTTTATCACTCCCTTCTCTTCCCTGCATGAGCGGTTTGTTGATGTTGCATCAATTCTCTCAACCATCCAGCTACCCGTCCACCCGCCCGTGCAACTGTCGGAGGCACTTCGTCCTTTTTGCATACAAAATTAATATTAATGCCTGAAGAGGGCTCTGACTGTGTGTGCGTTTCCTTTAGTGTACGGTTTCAATTGGACTTAATTTCGGGCAACAAAGTCGGTGCTGATGGTGCCTCCGTTCGCGGCCGTGGTGTGGTAATAGCTTCGCTGGTCGCTTCTGTGGGCAGTGATTTACGCTTCGTTAAGTGGGAATAATTGAGCATGACACGGGCCAGCCGAATGTTTTCTCATTTTTGTTGGCTTCTTTGTGTGCCTGTAGGATAGACGTCGGCCACAGTTTGGGGCACAAACGGACGTCAGCGGTCATCGTTGTTGACAGACACCCACTTGCGGAAAATCTCTGTATAAACGATGTGGCGGGTGAGGAGAGGGGGAGGGAGGCATTGTCATTAACGAAGCGTGCCTGTCCGCCCTTAGAAAAGTCACAGACGAAATGTAAACCGAGTGAAGACGTCGTCGTCGCGTCGTCTGCTTATGTTTTCAACGGAAACAGTGATGCTGATTGGATTTCTATTGAAATTGAATTTACCCTCACTTTAGTTTTGGAGCCCTGGTCTCCAGATGGGTGTGGTCTTAATCCAATTAGTGAAAAATGTACAGCCGTCCGTTGATGTTGGTGGTAATGTGAAGATGACTGGCAGTAACCGAAGGTCACAGTGGCAAATCTTGGATGTAAATGAAACGAGCAACAAACGTGGATAATGTTTCATAATTATCATAGCTACGAATATTTAGTATTCGTCAAAGACGGCGTCTGGCGATTCAATTGAAATCGCATGATGATCGAGTTAGTCGGTGTTGAACACATAAATACAATCCTCAGGGTCGGAGTTACCGTCTGAGTTGAACAGGGATTCGGTACTTGCACTGAGAGAGGTCAAGTCAAGTGCGATAAGTACTCGAATTTCGTTGGTTTTCCGTACCATTAGCCTTCATATCATCCTTGCGTAGAAAACTACACAAGCACGACATTTTTTCCAATTTTTTTTTCAAAAATAGTAGATTTTTCTGGACTGAGGCAGGGTTGTCAGAAGTGGCGATTTATCGTCAATCTGGCGATATTAAATTTTTTTGGGGCGACAGAAAAATCGGGTCTGTCTTTTTCAGTCTCACGTCTTTTGTTTTTAATTTAGGAAAGTTTTTTTTGTCATTCTTGGTCGTTCTACCGCAAGTTGTGCTTTGGTGAATTTTGTGTGTAATTATACGTGGCAAATGTCTCGTTCACCGCCCTGAAAGACCGCGCCTAGTACCTCCATTTGTTCTTGCGGGTCTTCGGCCGCAAAGAAGACATCGTCGAGTACGGCGTTATCTGGATCAATACCTGCTGCAGTCAGTATTTGTTCATCGTCCATCGTTCTAGGGAGCTTAAGACACTGAATATCGCTTTGCTTGTTACTTCTAAGGAACTTGTTTATCTGAGGGAAATTGCTCGGGTTGTTGGATCGTATAGCTAGAATCTTATTGTTCCAATACAGGTTGGCAGAAAGTCTGTAATTCTGTGCAATCAGTGTTTGATTGTTTTTGATGAACGATTTCAGTGACTTATGTAACTTCCTCGTCTCGTCTGTCCGTAACAAGCGGCTTACGACCACGGTTTCTAGTCTTGACATAAGTCTACTTATTTATTGGTGGAGTGCGTCGATTGTCGCATTGCGGTAAATCTTTTGGTTGTTTGTACATAATTACCGTGGTATCGCACTGTCCATCGTTCGTTTAATTGTCTCGTCAAATTGTATATAAATCTCTTCGTTTGACAAGTTTCTATTGGACGGTATGTGGAGCTCGTTCGAAGAGAGTGCTCTCGTCATTTGTCTGGAGAAGCGTGTCCATCGTGCCCTACTGTAACACTGGGGAACTTAACTGAGTCCGCATTGGTCACTGAGATACACGAAAGTGTTAAAGCAGTTTACCGTTTGTGAGTTTGTGTCTGTCAGCTGCAGTCTTGCGTCTAACAGCAATAGATCCAGATAAGAGACGTTTCAAGGGAAAATTCCCAAAAATCACCACGTGCAAATCGTGCAAACCACTTTTGGCACTTTCGCTCAGCTAGCGCATGTTCACCATAAACTTCCACCAAAATACGATGACCTTCGTCAGCAGTTTTCTTCCTATTAAAGTAATGAAGGAGAACTCCCCGCAAACAGGCACAAAGTTCGACATATTTGAGTGAAAAAAAATGTATTGTTGTTTACGCTTCAAATGAACGACAATGACAGTAGCTTTCCAACGCATGTTCCAATGGAATAATACAAGTATACTTATCAGACCGGCAACCCATTGAGGGTGCGAGCCTGAGCAATTGATGCATGCTATCACTGACGGTAGTCGGTACGCTGCTCCCAGTCATCAAGACCATGCTGTCTTGCATGCGCAATTACTTGGCCTTTATACCGGACGATTTCATTTTTGAAATTTACGTTTGCCCAGAGGTAGACAAACTCCTTTACTACTTCGAAATTGTAGCCGTTTGGTCGACAGCGTATATTTTATTTTGTCCTCATTCACCTTAAGACCAGCGCCCTTCGCCTCTTTTTCAATTGCCGTGGACGTTTCCACGATGGCACGTTGGGAGCGTGCGGCAATGTCGTATGATCTGCATAACCCAACAGTTGGACAGACTTGTAAAATGCGGGACGGATATCAGAGTTTACAGCTGCCCGCCGCACTATCTTTACCAGTACCAAATTGAAGAAATCGCGCGATAGCGCATCACCTTCCCGCAATCCGGTGCAGGTTTCAAACGGCTCGAAAGTCCTTGAGTTGGCTCAGTGTTCCCGGCCTCCCCGGAATTCGGTCATCAATCGCTGCGAATAATTCCTTGCGATGATTGCTGTTGTATGCGGCTTTAAAATCGATCAAATGGTGGTGCCTATAGACTTGAACGTCGTTGGTCTTCTCCAGAATCTGCCTTAGTGTGAGATATGATCGATTTGCCGGAAGCTACACTGGTGAGTGTCGGCTTCTCAAATTCTGCACTAGCTGAGACACCCCTTCCATGGCAAGGACATGACGATTGCTGAGAAACAACGGGGCAACCAAAAGAGATATGTTAAGATATTCGGACAATGTCACCTTCGACTCATACGAATTTTTATCTTAATATGATGCCTGAGTAATTCAACATACACTAGAAGTGGCTGCCACGGTGCTGCGTCATACCACAGTCGAGCCGATGAACTTGGTTCGGTGGTCTGCCATCGAAAGCCGACCTAAACGAACCCTTAGACTAGGTAGACCATGACTTGTTGCCAGGATCCACCTCCCTTATAACGACTTCTGCTTAAGTTTCTGAGATGAAGAAGGAGAGGAGATCATCAAACACTCGCTCTGCGCGTACAGTGCTTGTTTCCCCGTAGGAAACTCCATATGAGGGTCGTCTGCTGGGCCCAATAGTCGCTTCCTTGCAAGCATTAAAAGGAATAGGAGTTACGTACTCCGGGTGGCATCGCAAAGGGCCTATATGTGGCCAAAGTGTGACTACTTCTCTCAGTTAGCCACTTATACCCGGTGGAAGATTTGAAGGGTACATGAAGCATTAAGATCTTCGCCAGTCTCAGGATAATGACATGTTCAGTTCCACAGTCGTCAATGTGCTCTGGGCAAGGACCTTCTGAGTTAACGACTTCTAAGTTTGGAATAATTTGGCTCTCGGCTGCTTTAAATGTCATTAGTCGTTCCCAATTACTCAATTCACGGAACCAAGTCGTTAGAGCGCACAAAAGGCTTCCAGATGCGCTGCCCAAATTGGTGAGATGAAGAAACACTAAAGTAGTTTCGCACAAAAGAAGGGATAACAAAGCAGCGATAGGCCGTCAGCTTCCCTTGTGAATTTCATGATCATTTGTTTCTGAAAATACCATTCCATTTCGTTTTCCATTGCCTAATCAAACGGCCAACACCATCAGCAATCTGACCCAGATTCAACTGAAAGTATTTCTCCGCCCCACCCTGTGGGTGCCCTGCTCAAAGGAGAAGACAAACGTAATTTCCCACAGAACGAGCGCCAAACACATTCGACTCGCCCTCATTAACATTTAATTAAGAGACATCAAATAGACAGATAGCAGCTCTGGTCTCGGCTCAGTCCTGTGCGCAAAAAGGATTCCACTGTCTTGCCAGTAAGCCGATTTCGCTCGGCCTGGACGCTCTTTGTGCTGGGTGAGGGGGGCAATTATAAATATGGTTTCGTTTTGGAAGCGAAAACTTTCGAGACACAAATCCTTAAAATACCCCATCAGGGCTTCTTTTGTTCAGCGCCTGGCAAAGTAATTCGTCATCGTTTCGTTAATTGGCTCGGAAATAAATACACAAGCCATGCCGGTGGTGTAGCACTTCAAGTCCTTCCTCCAGATTCCATTGCAACTGAGGCCAGATTATGTTGCATAGAGTCTATTCACCACATCGCCCAAATGGCAACCGACAACGATTTGCGACCATGAAACGTGTCTTCGGGAACTGTGTGGCTGGCGCAAGTGTGCCCCACGAAGAGGGGAAGGTGTCTGAAATTAATTAAATTTCATCCTCAACCTCATCCAGCTACTGTGCAAGTTGAAGGCACTTGAGTTTTTATTTCCAGTCGGGCAAGAGAGAGCGAGCGTGTATCTGCGGCGCACATGGCAGCCATCTCCGCTTCGGCAGCAAACCCAACCATCTGCTGGTGGTTTGTTGCCAATCTGAGCCACTTGAGATTTTCGGTTCGAAATCCGTTTGCTGATAATTTACAACTTCCGAAACTGATTTAAATTGTGTGCACACGCGTTGATAAATGGCCACATGCCATGGCTTCACTCTGGCTTCGCAGTGGTTGCAGTGGCTGGGGTCAAAGCTTTCTACACACGCACACACCGCACACAGCTCGGAGCACGGCCAATGCCCGGAACGTCTTGAAGGCACACACTCCGTTTTGTGTGTTCTCGAACTCTGGTTACTCTTATGTAATAACGATAATTTGAGTTTCAGTCGCTGTTGCAAGGGACAACTTATCGAGATGCTTGAGTCCGAGTGTGCCGTGCGGCCGGTGAACTTTTGTGACGTGGGTACTCACCACTTAATCTGCGGGACAAGTGAATGCGGAGAAAGTTCATCTAGAGTGGTTTTCAAGGAGAGATTTCTTACATCACCGCAGTGCTTAGACGACTTCCATGTTAATTGGTCCACATTGTGTATGTCTGTCGCAGACCTCTTGGTGAGTGTGTGCTCAGATACTGGTACTCGGCTGTTTAGGGAGGGGACGCAGTGAGGTTCCTTGACCTTCTGGCGGTTGTAAATGGCCGGATGTGACTTCTTACGTCCGCTCACGGTAAAGATCATTAGCTATGTAGATGTCTGTGATGTCTAGTGGGAACAGCATCAGGGTCTTCTCTGGCAAATAAGAAGACAGAGGCACTGATCGAATGAGAGTGGAGGTCAACAGTTTGGGACTACTCGAAGGTTTTGAGCACCATTTGATGCATGGTACAGACTACGGGGTACATACGTATAACTACGAGTATGGTCGGGGTGGGACTGGGCTAGTTCCCCTCTGGGACTGTGGCTCGGCTGATTTCTGTGTATGAACTGCTGTCAGAGATCCGTTGGTTTACACTGGTGGGTTCAATCGCTTTGGAGGATCAAGAAGAGATGTGAACGCCGTGTATACCGACAGGCAAGTGGATGGTAAAAAATTCACGTTAAACTTACGTCTTTCTAATGCCAAACAATTCCTGCAAAATCTGGATTCAAATGTTTGAGAAGATGTTTGAAGTTCTACTCCTCTTGTGCGCAACCTTAAACGCGGGTGACCTTGATTATCATGAATCATTGGCCCGCTTTCGAAGAAACTTTGGATACAGAGAAATTGGTCCAACCACCCCAGGCAAGGAATTCGAAGACGCATGGCTAGTACATGTTGCATGTTGCCATGTTCTCTAGATGCTCTCAATGCAGGCAGAACTAGAAATCTTGCGCAGAACTTTTCGGTCCAAGAGATCTTCATCCGCCCTAGAGTGGGACTGTGATGTATAGTGTTTTGTTTACTTCTTCTTCTTCTTCTTTTATTGTCTCTCCAGTTCTTTAGCTGACACGATTGTTAGCCTCAAATTTCGCCCACCAAGTTAGTCGTCCACTTGAGGTCCTTCTCGACTTGCGAGCGCCACAAGTTTCGGGGGCGTCCTCTATTGCGACCCTTCGAGCTCAAACAGTGCCAACCATGCGCCACCTTAGGCAGCTAAATAGCAGCTAACTAACATGTCTGTGTACCTTGCTCCTATAAAACTGCTTATTTTGAATATCAACTAAACAAGAAAAAAGAACTTATGTGGCCCATAGACGACACACTCGACGTCGCTGCAGACCACTATATTTTGTTGTTGTGCACATGCACATGCAGACCGTCTGTGTGGTCTGTACTCATGTCGCATGTTTGCAACGACCTTCTGCGTGAATTCAAAATGTTATGAATTTGTCTTGGCCTGCAGCGACGTTTCTGTGTCGTGTATGGTGCATTTTGCACAGATCAGCAGAGTAGAAACACGGATAGATAATTTCGGATCGAGTGTTTGGAAATTTATAAAAGTGGTACCACTCCTTGGTCCAAATTTCTTTTTTCTTTGTTTTTCTTTTAATTGCCAAAGCAATGGTTATGGCAGAACAAGCAGTGTCCTCAATTTTCCGACCCGACGACCACGACGAAACGATACAAATTAATGTCTGCACCGTGTGCGGCGAAGGGGTGTTTACACAAATTTACGGTTTGGTGTCTGTGTCGTGTATGGGACATATTACATCACAATCTTAAAACAAGGCTTTCTTCTGTCCGCTTCTAAACAAAATTGATGTAAATTTGACCATGAAACGTGGGTTCGGGTACTGTGTGACTGGCGCCTTCCCCCCGAAGAGGGGACGGTGTCTGAAATTAATTAATTTGAGCTGTCAATGACAGATGATTTCATCCGAAAAGAGTACTCACAATAGGGGGAATTTTTCGAACATGACAATTTTTGTTCATGCGATATTCACGATAGGCGGTGAGAAAAAAGAACGCTTTCAGGCGAAAATCACAATAGGGCTGAGTGTCAAGTTCCCCTTTCATGTCGTTATCCACAGTCAGGTGGCGCTGTCGTCGCTGTCAGAGCTGTTAGTGACACAATCGGTGCAGACAGGGATCTTCGTTTTAATTCAAATATCACAATGTCGCGTTCGCGAGGTCGGGCTCTGACATTTTACGTAGGATACACGCAGATCCATTAAACAAGTCATAATGCAGTGGTCGCGCATTGATAGTTCGCGAGCAGAAATTTCTAGGTAGAGCTACTTCGACAAACTCGGGCTTTTGACAGTTGTGAAACAATCTTCTTTTATTTACTCGTGATGTTTCAGTTTTGACAGGCTGAGGCAACTATTTGTGTACGTAATTAATTTTATGTGAAATAATTGAATTTTTCTGGTAAAATGGATTGTACAACATTTTACTGGTGAAACGCGCGCCTTTCATTGTGATTTGGAGGGAGCCACGCTTTCACATGACATTCTCGTAAACTAGATAAAACGGATACCGACGCCGCATGACCGTATGATCGCGACAATGTGATTTAGCCTTAATACTACAGATTATCCGTTTCCCTTTCAAATGAACTGCATTCTTGAATTGGAATAAATTGAGTTTGAGTCTGTCAAAGGCTCTTCTTCTGAAATTCGTCGATTTACTAGGGATCAATCAGCTGTTAAGTTGGCCATCTCCATAATAATTCATTTCTGCTGCTAATCTGCCCAAGAAAGGTAACCTTTCGGAGCACAAGCTTTTCAACAATGCATACGTACGGCATAAATTTGAAGTATGGCTGACACAAATGTTTGTCAAAAAACGAAATTGAACACGAAGCAACGCAGGAAAAATGTTCCGATCAGCTGTGCGGAATTTTGCGTCAAAGCAAAAATCCTCCGATTCGTATGAAATCGGAAGAGGTTATGTTCGCAACGGTTACCTCGCTAGGGCAGAATGAATACGGAACTTTAAAATTTCGACTTTCTTAGACTTATGCAAAAGTGAAGTTGGTCGACTGGTACACGAACAGTTGGATTTCGGACGCAACGTACGTATTTCATTGGGCACCTCTATGCACGATTTTTGAGGACGCAACGGATTATATGGGCGATCCGTATTCAGTATAAAAAAGGCGTAAAACCAAATAAACTTCTGAATTTAAATGAAACTTAGTGGTGGCGTAACGGGTGCAAAGAGTGGCCTGCGTGTGTATCACCGGGACACTGAAGAGCACTCAGGCGGATGTACTCAATATACTCCTCCATCTTCCAGCACTGGAAACCTCCAGTAAATAGGTGGCAGCCAGCACAGACTCCAAACGCTCCGACTGTGGTCCGAACTCTCCTTCGGCCACTCAACCACTCTAAACGAATTCAACTTTCTCCCTAATGACACTGACCGCCTACTACACCAAGCTATCTTCGAGAAGAAATTCTCCACCAGCATCCCCTACAGACTGGAGTGGATATCTGATAATCAGACGCTGGCTGATCCCCTGCGCATCTCCACTGATGGGTCGAAGACAGGCGAGGGTGTCTATTCTCAAGACCTTAACATAGCTATCTCCCTGAAGCTCCTTGATCACTGTAGCGTATTCCAGGCAGAAACCATTGCGATAAAGGAGGCGTTGTCATGGCTCAAGAACAACGTAATATCCAAAAGAGATATCACAATCTATTTGGACAGGCCGCAACCATCCCTTAATTACAGGCTGTCTCGTAACGAGATGGTTGAGCACTTTAACATGTGGCTGCCGGGACACAGTGACGTACCGGGCAATTGCAAACCCGACGAACTCGCCAAGTGTGGCAGAAACAATAGGAGGTGTTCGACATTCCAAGCCAATCGCTACAGCTCACCATCTATTAAAAATACACGCAATCAAGGTCAATAGCTAGAAGGTACCACTTGTCTTAAAACAAAGGAAATATGGCCAAACGATCTCTCAATCTGCTTAGCCTCAGCAGATCTTCACTCAGGACGCTCACTGGCGTCATTATAGGCCACTGCACAATTGGCACCCATGCCCGTAGGTTGGAGGTCCCCTATAATGACTTCTGTAGAAGCTGCGTGGATGAAGAGGAGGTTGAAACCACAGATCAGCTACTCTGCACGTGTAACGCGCTGGCATGTCGTAGATACTTACAACTAGGGGCCTGCTACTTCAACAACCTCAGCTTAGTCGCTTTGTCACTATCACCAACTGGTTTTGATTGTTAGGGGGAATCAATCCGCGTGGTATCACAATGGGCCTACTTTGGCCGAAGTGTGACTGCCTGCTGCAGCCAGCCACTACAACCTAACCTAAGCTAACCTAGTGGTGGCTACCATGGTGTTGTGGGTATGTGCAACCTCGCTGCCTGGGTTCGATTCCCGGTTCGACCAAAACAATTGTCCACTGCCCCACCTCTTCCGAGCCACTGACGGTGCTCAAAGAGTATTACTGTCTGGAAAAAGCTTCTCAAATTGGCCACCCGGAGTCGGCATAAAAAAAAATGTAGGTTCCTTCCACTCGCGAGAGAACGCACAACACGAGGGGTTGCTGAGAAAGGCGCTGGCTCGTCGCCATAATAAAACAAAAGTCTTCTATAAATCCAGAATTGTTCCCACAATGTTCCTTAAATTTAAGCGCAATCTCCTTAATATTGGCGTCATTCGCCAGCGAAACCTTCGACGAACCAACATCCACCCACGGCCACGTGAAGGAGAAATGTCATCTAATAGAAGCCAAAATGGAAGAGATCCTCTCGAATTTCCCAAAGATGTACGTCAAAGTCTTGCACAACGGACACAAATTGAGTAGGGTACCCTGCAATGCCAATCAGACCCTTGACCTTCGGCTTCGAACAAGCGTGTTCGAATTGAAGGCAAACTTCTGATTGATTTCCTTCGAAAAGGACACCCTCTCCGCCCAGCGAAGGACACAGAAATCGGAACACAAAGGAAAACGGTCTGAGTGATTTTTCAAAGGCAAAGTGCCCGCGTAACCGAGGGAAAAGTACAATAATTTGAATCCGTCTATGACTCCCTCGAGAGTCATATTATCAGTGATGGATGCACTCATTAATATCATTTTCAAATCCAACACAGCCTTAACTTTGAGAATCGGAATAGAACACGCCCCCAACCGTGTCGGCGTAATGATGTCGATGTCCTACAACATAATTCACTCTCAACCCTTTTTTTTCCCCTCTGACAGGAAATCTGCTCCATTAATAATGAAGACGAAGCCTACACAGCCGCACAGTGAGAACTAAATTTATCCTGTCTAAATCGACCCCTTCCGCCTGCTCCGCAGTCCACACCCCATCCCCTTTGTGGCTTCATTAATATTTATAAATCCTTTAATATCGTGTGCTCGGCGTTGCTTGCCGAACGAGGAGTCACTCATAACCGGGCTCGAATAGAGAATGTGTCGCACAACCCGTCTGCCTCGTATATTTAAGTAATTTTCATCTCAATATGCAAACAGGATCGCACGCATTAATGGCAGACTTTCTGCGTCTGACATCCTTCGATGGGGACGGCGCGAAACAAAGACTTCCACATGTCCCCCGAAAGCCGAAAAAAAACCAACAAACGAAAGTCCTTAGATGCGAAAAAAGTCATTAAATTATGGTAATTAAATGTGCAAGAGATATTTCAGTAAACGCGAGTGGAGAGTGTCGTACGCTCGTGGTCCTGATTAAAGAGACAACTTCAACAGAACGAAATTAAAGTTGGCCTCATTGCTTAGACATTTGTGGTGGGACATGCTCCGTCATTACCGTTTATTCTTTTGTGTATCTTCCCCACTGTGAGTGGATGTGTGCGAGTTTGTGTATCCCGTGGATTGTAAAGGACCAAACTTGTCGACCGTAAATGAGCAAAGCAACAATCAACGAGCCAACGAACGACCGAACTTTTCTTCACAAAAAGAGACGCAAATGAATTTTGCTCTTTACTTACCTTTTGCCCTGGGCTTCGCCGTCTGTATGTGTGGGTGTGTGGCTATTCTTCTTCACAAAAAAGGACATTTTCGTCTTATTTACAAACTAATTAAAAATCTAATTTCGGTTTGCAAATAGATTTCGAAGTAGACAACGGACGTGTGGCCCGACTGAGATTTCAGATTTGATGACTACCTTCCGTGCCCTGCTGGGGGCCTAATTCAATGGCACATAAGATGAATGGTCCTTTGAGTGACAAAATGTTGTAAAAGTCACATTGGAAGTCCTCTATCTGTGTGGAAACAGGTTTGCCCCATCTCAGTGGCGTTTGTTTAAATGGTTAGTGTCTGCTTTGGCGAAATCTCCGGCTTGGTCGTGGGTCCTTTGGCGGCGGAATCTATTGGCATTCGATTTGGGGGATGCCTGAATGGAGAGATTTGGGAATCGATTCGATGTGATAAGAAGTTTTTCTTTTCCTTGCTGAGCTGTGGTCTGTGCTGCTGGCAGGGAATAGTTCGACAGTTCGAAATGGTTTGCTGGAGTTGGAGTTGTTGAACATTTAATACCTGATGGTATTTTTGGACCTTTGAAAAGAGCAGACAAGGGGAAACTTTTGGTCCCATGACGATGGCAGGATTTTCGTATTTTCGTGACTCATTAAAGTTTGTCTCTCGACTGGGCTGATGTCATGGATTCGTGGTCAGTTGTCAGGTCTGCTGTCTCCTCCAAAATCGAATGGAACTAATAAAGACCCACTGGCCTTAGTGCGACTGTCACTGCGACCCAATCTAAGTTGGAACCCTTGCAGATGAAGTTTGCAGACACTTTCCAGGAAAAAGAAGCATAGATTGATTGAAACTCATATCGGGTCATCCAGCAAAGGGCTGCCTAGGAAATGCTCAATTTGTATATCCCCCAAACCAAAACTCAAAACCCCTTGTAGTTCGAGTCTATCAAAGAAATCAACTTTGGTCGTGGTTTCATTTCGATTTGTAAATTGAAATAATGCCAAAAAGGAAGCCTGGAGAGCGACCATAGATCTGCGAAAAAGGTGTTCTGGCAAACCACCTAGGGGAAGGAAATTCATCATCATCGAAGGAGGCAATTCCGTAGATGGTTTTCTGCTTTCCAATGAGGTGGACATCTTACGCAGATGGAGAGATCGCTTTTCAGAGCTGCTTAATCCCGAACAGGGATGGCAGACCTGTAGTCTTGAGTGGGGCGGAGAATAGTCCAAAGATTGTTGGTAAATCCCCCGGCGTGGATGAAATCCGGCCAGAAATGCTTAAGGCAATGGGTAAAGAGAGAGTTTTATGGCTCTCTCGTGTCATTAAATTGACCTTGGAACGAGGTGAGAAACCTGGCGATTGACAGCCTGGGATTATCATACTTTTCAAGAAGGGGGACAAGAGAGACTGCTCCAACTACGGAGGCACATCTCTCTTAAGTCTCCCCGGGAAAGTTTACGCTAAGGTGTTGGAAGCGCGTTCTAGAGCTATGGTCGATCCCAGGATGAGCCCAGGATGAGGGATGAACAGTGCGGCTTTCGCTTCGGAGGAAGTACAACCGACCAGCCCTTCACTCTAAGAATGGTACTTGAGAAGGCTTGAGAGTATGCCAAGCCCATTTAAAGCTAGGGCTGATGGTTCTCCTCTGAGGCCGATAGAGACTGACTCTATACACAAACTGTACCAGCTGTGTTCGGGTTAACAACACCTTTCACCGGGGGCGGTGGACTTCGCCAAGGGTGCGTCTTGTCATCTCTCCTTTTCATTGTATGATGTGCAGTGCAGCAGACGAGGAATGTTTCACATTGGGAGAGTTGCGTTAGTTATCCTCACATCTTCCCAGATGGAACTCCAGCGCGCACTTGATAGGATTGTGGCCGTATGTGCTGATGCTGAAATGAAGGTCAACGTGGACAAATCGGAGGTTATGGTCATCTCCAGAACGCCTGTTTAATGCACTCTTCAGTGCAGGTTAGTGGAGTCGCATTGAAGCAGGTGGAAAAGTTTAAGTATCGCGGGGTCTTTTCCACGAGTGATGGAAGGAGTAATACTGAGCTTTCCTGTGGGATTGGTCAAGGTGGGTACAATTTGAAACAGCTTGGTAGATCTGTAGGAACTCCGAGATTGGTGTCAAAGCCATGTTAGCGGTTTTCAACGCAGTATTTGTTCCAAATCTCACATATGGTCATGGAATTTGGGTAATGACCGAACGAATAAGATCGCGAATATAAGCTAATGAGATGATATTTCTCCGCGCTGTTGTGGAAATTGCTCGGCGAGGACAGGGTGAGAAACTCAACATTGAGCAGCTGCTTCTTCCAACGGGCTATGCTTCTGTGGTCTACACGAATGTCCACTTCATCACGACTTCGGAGGCGGGAGTTGAAAGCTTTTCCATCAGGTAGGCGACCGCTTGGCAGACCCAGGACGAGGTGGTTGGACAAAGTTCAAAACCTCGCCTGGTTACGCTTGGGCATAACGCCCGATGAGTAAGAGTCGATGGCGGAGGATCGAGTTGCCTGGAGATCTTTCGTGCGTAGTTTACCCTGCGAGCCCTTCAGTGCAGCATGTGGGTCAGCAGCAGTAAGTGGCTTTTTCTGTTACAGGTTGTTGGAGCACTCGGGCACAACAACTGGTCCATTCACCTGCCAGGCAGCATTCCACGGTCAGACACTTCCACTGATCGACGACTCCAGTGATAGTGCCGTGAATCTGATCCCAACTGCAAATGATGACGGAACCAGATTTGGAAACCCGAGAAAAACACATCAACTTTGCTTTCACTGGCATTCGAACCGCGGACCTGACTAACCAAGGGCAGGCACTAAGCCAACTTCGCCAATCCACTAGTCATAAGTGGCTTAAATCACCTTTTTTGTATTCCTTTACAACCTACAAATACTCACCACCTCATTGCTGGGATCATCTACGGATTGAATAGAACATCCGCACCAGGGAAGGGGCACTCACTCTAGTTCAAAGTTTCTCACTCCCGCACATATCTTATGCCGCACACTAACTTTTCAATTTGCGATTTCTTTTCGAACAGCGCCCCGTCCGCACGGCCGCCCTGCCACCCGCACCGGGATATCTCCGGTTTGTTTTCCAGAAGAGTGCACAGAAAACTGAACAGAATATAGGTACTCCCTCAACTTGCAGCGGAGTCACGAAGAGTCAACTTGTACCCGAGAAGATACTTCCTCTGACATTTGACTTCTTCGCCACAATCCACCACTTGTGTGTGGCTCTTCGTCGCAAAGTGTTAATGCTGACTTTTGCGAAAGCAAAACTTTGCCAGTCATCGCCAAATGTGCAACCTCGCTCTCCACCACCCTCGGCGTCACCTCACACGTGTGACAAACGACACCTGCCTGGGAGGAATTTCACAGCATTTCCAAATCGAAATCAATACCCCCCAGCTGCCATGCAATCCAATATAAACTCCGTTGGCATGAACTCTTTCAAGTCCGCAGCTCCGCTGCCCGCGGCTCATGGTCCATCCTCTAGGACGTGACCATTGCCGTTGTGAGTGCGTGTGCGTGTGGGGGCTCTAAATTACAACAGTCGGTCGTCGGGAATGTGAAACTTGGACACGAGTATGAAATTTCATCGCTCATTGGAGCATTCGGATGTGGGTCTTCCCGGAGTGCAATTTGGCGAAACGCAAATCCCGATACAGTGCCGCAGGGAGTTAATTGGCTGGAATCCGCGATACGTCCTATCGCATGGCATACATAATGAGATGGTGCGACATGGGGGCAGGCTACTGATATGCAGGGGATCCGGATCCGAAAGAAGCCTGAAATGTGAACCGTGAGAATCGAGGAGAAGTCATGCCAAACGCATCCATGCATGCTGTGTTGGCAGAGACTAATTAGAAATTTCACTGGTTTCTCCTCCTTGTGCCAGTGCCACTCAGCTGACAAACCCAGCCAAGATGAATCTAAACAATTTGAATTTTAATTAGCTGTATCTCTGCCTCTCCCAGGCTGACTTCCGCACACAGCCGCTCACACATGCTCATGAGCTCCGATTGACGTCTGATTATGTAAATCTGTTACTGGAACAGACGGTAGTACTCTGGGGTCTGTCAGCTGAACCAGCATTTATGGTCGGTTGGCTCGTTGGTTGTCATTCAGGAGACAGGCAGTGCGAGGGAGTGGGGACGCTTGTTTGGATGCCAGACACGAGTCCCATGCCGTGCTGCAAAATGAATGAAATGAAGGTTATGACTCCTGGGAGCTGTAAGAGATCTTGATCAGTCGTAAAAAAAAATGCTTTTGAATTTTGATGGCCCCTGAAATGGTAGGCCCCTTGGATTTATGTGATGACCGAACGGTTAACCCGGAATGAAATGATGTTTGGTGAACCTTGAACTGGACCCATTTCGAAGATGCCAATGGGAAACGACACAGCCATTTGCACTTCACTTCGGAGCTGTTGTGTGTGGGATGGCATTCTGGGTGTGGTTCACTGCAATCAAAATAGATACCGTCTCAAGTTGGCCCAGCTATGATCCAAATCTCCATTAGCCATGTTTATGACTTCAGCTAATGACTGGCCATGAGATGCTTCTTCGAAGTGCCTTATTGCTGGCAGCAGATCAAGGTCGAGGTGAATTCAGATTAGGTTAGGTGGAGGTGGCTGGCAGACAAAGATAGGCGCGTGGTCGAGCATACTCTGCAAACCAAGCGCATCGCCAATGAAGGTGGGTGACACTAATGTTGCTTAGGTTATTGAACAATGAAGAGCTTGGGGGCTTGAGGGAGGAGACGGTTACGAATTAAATGAGATTTCTCGTAGCAACCGCGTCCTTGTTGACTATGCGTATCTTTTACATCGCACTGCCCTTAGCCAAGGCAAAGATTCCTTGATCGATGCATACTGTTCCGGCCTTATGTGACCCTGTGTGATTCGATTTATCTCGCTAAAGCCATTTCTATTGAAGTAATAAATGCTTTGAAAGGTGGTATAAGAGCTTCCGGATAATGTGAATGTTCACATTTCAGAGAGGTTCACAATTTTGTCACATTTTTGTAGAAAATACATTAAACAAAATGAAAACGCATAGTTTTGAGGTTGGCATAAACCTTTCCTAAATTATTTTGCAACCAGTCTAGGAAAATGTCTGTTGGCATCCAGGCATGTTATGTCACTTGTTCAACACAGGCACTTTTTAAGACTGTCCGATAATGAGAGGTTTTAAGTTGTGTGTTCCAGCCGCGTTTGATGATCCCAAAATAGCCACTCGTTCCTTGCTAGTTTGCCCTGAAGAAGTTTCCAATACAGACCAGTCTTATTGGCATTATAAATCCGTTCTGCAGAAGTTTTCCCCGGCGTAGGCTTGAAAATCTTCCAGGAAAAGAAATGTCTTGAATCGCGAAAGCTTCCTAATGACCGGCAGTGCGGGTTCCGCTGCAACAGGTCCACTGGTGACCTGATAGCTTATCTCACCGAAAAGTGGAACCAATCTTTGCACAAGGCAGGTGAAAGCAAGATCGTTGCGCTTGATATGTCTAAGGCATTTGGCAGAGTTTGGGCTGGTGTGTATCCGAATGGGTCCACGGCTCGATCCAAAAAGAGAGGGAATCAGGTCACGTGAAGTCTCAACTGACACTGTTGCTCCGTCAGCTGTATACTAAATCTGTTAGCTTTGCTCATAGGAGCGCTGTTGAATTGACATGAAATCGTTGTTTCAGTTGACATTCCAGGTATGTCCACAAATAGTGGCCACCATTCTCAATATGTCTTCCTATCTATTCATGAACTTAGTAAAGCCGACCGGACATTTCGATGCATTTAACTGAGAGCACCTGCCAGCTCGTTAGTGATTCTGTGCACATTGCTGTAGCACCTGTTGTTACGCTTGACGGTTTTGCTGTCGCACCTATGAACACGTAGCTTCCTCTGATTCTGTGGCGAGATTGCTGCCCCTCCCTTAAGATTAATGCGATGTTGCTCTCGGACTCTGCCCTAGATGTTGTCTGAGGAGTTCCTTAGATCGATGCTGTGCCATAGGCTGCAGCAACCATCTGACGCACTTCCCTTCCCGATGTAGGCACATACACGAAATGTTAATTTCACCACACCACACTCTTATTCCTTCAGTCGGTCCCTGTCATCTCATTTCACATGCCCTACCCGCCCCACTTTGGCTTCAAGATCAAAATGCATACTTAAGTTATTCGCGTAACACACAACTTGACTCTGCTCAGTCATGCATATGAACTTGAAGCCACTTCACACGAACCTATTTGCATTTCCCCGTACTCGCCTCAAACCAGAACCAGAATGTCAACTCTGTCCAAATTCCTTGGCCACGCATATTTAGAATTTTTGCGAGCTTCGTGCCAGTGTATGTATCCACCACCGTAATGCCATGCGATGCATAAAATTAGTCTCGCTATGACCGTGTCAATTTGAGCAGAAAATCGTAAATTGAGGCTACGAGCCAGGGACCGACCCCATTCGGTGGGCGTTCGTGGAATTCTTTGGACTTGATTATGATCCAATTAGTGACACACAGCACAGTAGCGAGCTTTGCGTACTGCTTACACAAGTTATTACTGCAGATAAAGCGACCAGGAGCAAGGCGGCAGCCAGGAAGGACATCATTAACCACAACTAGGAAGCGGTGGCAGAAGGAACGAACCCGATCCACGCTGCTTGACTAGGAGCGGCAGCGTGTGCCTCCAAATATGGATTGGCCCCTCTGCGCCTCCCCTGTCAGCCCACTGTCTGGGTGTTAACTTTGTCTATCGTTGCGTTGTGTCCTCATTTGCATATTCATATCTCATTGTGCAGATACCCAGATACGTACAACCACACATGTAGAAACACACCGACCGCTGAGATGTTTATTTTTCACATGGCACTGCGATAACATTGCTTTCGTTGCATCAAGCCGCGTGCATGAGTGTGGGAGGACATTAGCTTCGCGTGCTTGTATCCACGCGCACACACACACACGAGCGCGCAAGCAAGTTGCATGGCATCCGATGGTTTATTTATGGTCGCATGGTGTTGTGTCGTGATGGTGCCGCTTCTGCTGCTGCTGCTGTTGGTTCTGTAGATGGTGCGGCTGCAGCAGCGAGAAATGCTTCCATGCACAACAAACTTCCTGACAGCAACTCTCCGGGCCGTTGTGATTTATCGTTATATTACAACTGCTCCACTCCACAGCATCCTTGCTATCTCCATCCAGTGCTCTGGAAATGGGCGCACATCGTCACCATCGCAACAACTATTGTGCCATGTGATATCATGTCGTTATCGTTGTCGACGTTCAAGGGGGCCTCTCATAGTTCCAGTGGCAGTGCGGGTGTTCTCTTTCGATTACTCTGCGTTTTTTTTAAGGCGAATTTTGCATTAAAACGAAACATTTGCTATTTCTTATGGAATTCAAGGAAGATTCTTTCAATTTTTGAATTTGTTTCCTGGTAGCATGCCCCCTACCTGTAGACCCCTGTAGACCGCTATTGCATCAAAAGGCACGAACCAATAGTTTCTTGACCGAGAGGATATGCCGTGCTCATCAGGAAGAACGAAAGCGTGTCGGAGTTGATTGCATTTTTCCAGTTAAGGCGAGGGCCAATGCATAGTCGGGGGATTACGTGGAAACAGGCTTTCTTCAAGAAGTCGGTTTCATAGAAGGTCGCATTCTTTTGATGGTATACTACTTCAGAGACCTTGTATAGACGTCCCGACTGTCTGTTACAGTCTCCTGGGCTGTTTCGCAGGGTTTTGACGCAGTGCAACGTGAACTCCAAGATGTGTCCATGTATAAAGTGCGGTATCTACGAAGTGAAGGTCAAATGAGTCCTACTGGCGAAGGATGTTCTAAAGCATCCTCTCTGGAATATTCGTTGCGGTGGTTTGATGAGGACCCATATCTGAGAGGCGTCTGTCCGATAATCACATGACCTTACGACAGTATCTAAGTTGTATTGCGGCCATCCGAGTACGGTTTGCGATATGGTTTCCAAAGGACAAGTCTCTGGTGGAAGTGAACTCTCCGGTATTTGTTCCCCGTGTGTATGGCCGTGTAGTTTCGATGTTGAGAATTGTCCGCATTTTAGTGGTCGTCGGGACCGTTGAAGACCTTGAGCCTTGGGCCGTTATCTAGACCGGACGTAGGCTGTGCGGGATAAACGCGGCGTGCGAGTAGATGGGTTTGCTGTCCGAGTATGTGATAATTTTCAATCCTTGATAGTTTGGTTATGGGACTGTAAATAAAAAATACAAAATGGGTCCCAAGATGGACCCTTGAATTACCCCAGCCGTTAACCGGCTACGCAAGCATCTTATTCAAATTTACTTCTGGTCGATAAATGACAGTTTTGATACTGCTGTTCCTGCCCGTACCGAAGACCGTCAGTCAACAACAACAAGTTGTTTTGGTGTAGAGCGACTCTTAAAGCGTCATTTGCAGATATACAGGACAATGATCATCACTTTGCAGCCAAAAAAAGCAAGCTCATTTTTAGAATTATTTTACTTAGAAGGTCATTTTGTAGCAGGCTGCTTCTGACTTCCCCCCGTGACATGGGGATCTAGGAGCATACTCATCTGTCAATTACTGTGGCCGCAGGGCAGTCTTGAAGCCCCAATTAGATTCCTATTATGGAACGTGTGGCACAATGGAAGCATTCCTCTAAGTAGTACATTTCATGAGCATGCTCATCTGTCAATTAATGTGGCCGCAGGGCAGTCTTGAAGCCCCAATTAGATTCCTATTATGGAACGTGTGGCACAATGGAAGCATTCCTCTAAGTAGTACATTTCATAAGGTTCGATATTTTATTGTTGCAGAACACGGCAAACACGAAAAAGTTGGTAAACCAAATGATAACCACGACCAAATAAGCCAATAGAACCTCTATAGGGAGAGTCTAATTTTGGGTCACTATTTCCAGCATTTTCCGGGGGGTAATGCATTGGTGCGTCGACTCATCGAAGTCGGTGATGGAATGATTAAACGTGCAATACTCAAGTTCACCAATACACATAGTTCGCGGCCGTGGCATTTTGGATTGTGGTGCCGAACAACGCGCACTTGAGTCTTTGCAGCCCGGGTTCGATTCCCGGTACGAGAAAAATACTTTTCACGGCCCTTCCTCTTTCGAGACAATGCTCAAAGAGTATAACTGTTCTCAAATTGGCCGTTCGTAGTCGACATAAAACTGTTGGTACCCTCCACTCGTGAGAGAACGCACAATACGAGGGGTTGCTGAGAAGCTAAGCTCTAGCCCTCTACAGGCTGAGGCGCCACACGCTAGTCCAGACACTCGATAACCCGAACATTAGTCCGGACACTTCTATATTTCGGACACTTCTAATGTGTTCCCTCAACATTCCGGACTGTGTATTAAAATGCGTCTGTTCTATGTACACACATATGTACGGTCATTCCCCAACTAGCTGTGTCGCTTGCAGTAGTCTTTTGGGCCTAGACGTTGTGCCTTAGCGATTTGCTAAGATTTGCTAATTTTTTCAAGTTCTTCCGATGATAAAACGGATTTTTTTGGGTCAGGCCTGAAAGTTTCCTCAACGATAATACCCAGCACCTTTAAACATTCATTAAGGCCTCTGCAAAGAAAAGGATGCATGTATCTGCAATAAAGGGTGTTTAAAAAGCTGTCGGTTGCACACTTTATTTTATTTTGTTCTCTATAGTCTGGACTTCTTGGCAATTCCGGACACCCCCGAAACTTTATGTGCCCGGAATAGCGAGGCTGTACTGTATGTGTAGCATTTTGACTGGTATCCCATAGCAAGTCTAATGTCTCCCAGAGCGGCAACTGAGGCTGGCTTATCGGCATAGACGATTGACTTGACTTATCCCTTTAAAAGGGATTTTTCGCAACATTTGCATTCAAGCAGTAATGAGCTTCGTCTCTGAAGGTAACGATCATCCTTCTGCTTTTTTAAGACCCACCCACCGGACTGGGACACGTGGTTAAGTATAAGTGCTTTCAAGATGCAATGACTATGCTAGCTGAGCATCAGGATTCATCCGTGATTCTGGGCCCTTATCAGAAACCACGAATCACACCTGAATTTTTACAGTTCGCTGAAACACAACAGAATGCCGAGAAGAGCAAGGGGAAGGGAGCTGCTAGAGCTACTAGTGCATTCACCAGCACACTTAGGCCATCTTAGTCCTTATGATACCCGCAGATCGACCACTCCAGTGATTATATCGTTAATTTGATCGCAACGGCAATGATGACTGAACCCGATGTGAAAACCAGATTAAAGTGTATTAACTTAGCTTTCACTGTGATTCGAACCGGGGACCCCACTAACCAGGCACTTAATCAACTGCTTTATATTTTATATTCTTCAAAGTTGACACGACTTAAAACGCTGATATAAATTCTTGTAACTTCTGGTGGATCTTGACCCTCAAAGTGTAGCAAAATTGATTCATCCTCTCAGGGACCAGGCACAGATGCAGAGTGTCAAATTTCCTTCACAATGTTTTATTACAAACTACAATAGAAATTCATTCCGGATGGGCGCTTCTAGGAAGGACGGAGAAAACTAGATCACAGTTGCTGTAGCAGCTAGGTCCAGGTTCACAGCGGACTGGAGAGCGACCCACCAGAGAGAAAAACTCTATCAACGGAACGTTACGAAAGTGTGATGAATAAATCTTCTGATATGACTGAATGATGTGATATGACCGACTCAT
This sequence comes from Eristalis tenax, assembly GCA_905231855.2. Classification (NCBI taxonomy): domain Eukaryota; kingdom Metazoa; phylum Arthropoda; class Insecta; order Diptera; family Syrphidae; genus Eristalis; species Eristalis tenax. The sequence goes on from HG993126.1 coordinate 37,095,959, forward strand.
GATGGACAACTTAATTGTCAACTTACTTTCTTACTTATGGTGGCGCTACAGTCCGGGGTGGGCCTGGGCCTCAACCAACAAGCGTGTCCAGCTAGCTCGATCTTTAGATAGCTGCCTCCAGTTTCGCACGCATAGTTGGTTGAGGTCCCTTTCCACTTGCGTGCGCCACCTGAGTCGCGGTCTTCCTCTACTGCTCCGTCCGTCTGGCTTGGATTCGAAGATTTTTCAGGCCGGAGCCATAATTGTCAACTTAAATGAGCTAGAAAGATAGAGAGGGGACCACTCTAGCTGGAGTAGCTTCGTCTCTCAGGAAACTGTTGCCAAGCTTGTCATTATTTTCTACAGAAGTTCCAACTGGAAAGATGATGGGAGAGTGGCACCCCGAATCATACCAGCAGACATTCCAACGATTCTTTGCTGTGTTAGTTTTCAGATGTTATCAGTTATATTGTTTTTTTCAAGCTTCCCCTCAGCTATCCGATCTTCTCCACCTTCTCCAGCTCTAGTGCCTCTTGCACCTATACTTGGCAGCCGACTGCTTCAGTTCTTTTTTTTAGATAACAAAGTTCATCATACCAGTATGCATCGTTTCATATAACCTTCCAATTGGATCACACAGAGTAGATAAAACATGGTGGCATAATGCTATGTCCAGCCAACCTTGAAGAGTGTGGCTCCCACTCTTCAAAACACATTTGGTTCTCTGTGAAACCAACCCTAGGTGCTAACTGTCTTGGTCGAATTTTTCAAAATCCGCTTCAGAAATGAAGTAGTGAAGAGTTATGCAACTTCTCTGTCTCTTGCCTCTCGGTGTCATTTGATAGCGTTTTTTGTATTACATCTTCACAGACGGGCGCTTGTCAATACGTGTAGTCATCTCTCGCCTAAGACAATCGCATGACCTTATACTCCTGTGTGAAAATAAAGTAATATGCGTGACATGAGAGCACAAACGTCAAAATCTGTGGTGAACTGTGATGGACTAGGGGTTTTTCACTGGAAAGTTGCATATCTCTTTAGTACTTCATTTCTGATCAGCTTTGAGTCTGGATTGCTTAAGAGCGTTTATTATCTCAGCGTAATGAATCCTGACCGCCGCACAATGAATAGTTGAAGTGCCACGAGTTTTTATTGTGGTCCAAAAATGTTTGATGTACTCGTACCACAAACGGGAGATTTCCTTTTTTTTTAATGCATACCATAATTATTTATTATTCTTGCTTAAACTAAAACTGTAGTCACTAGGCGCATATCCTTTGCACAATACATGCTTTGCAAGAGAAATCGTTTGAAAATGCCCAGACATTCACGAGATTGTTCCACTTAAACGCCTCGTTCAGACAAAGTACAAAGAAGTGCAGTTTTTGCACCATCGATAGAGAATACTTTTGACTTTCCGAAAATCTTACCGTTGGGGCCTCTTGGAGCATTTTTGTTACAGTCCGTCAAACATTGAAATTTCCCCCCAAAAGGTGGATTTACTTAAAAGCATCTCTTAAAACTTGGTAAGCAGTACTTGGCGAGTATTTATTTCCAATGCGGGACCACAGTGCGCCGCCCGGGGTCTGGAAAAAAATTAGAGGTTCCCCCCTTCTAAGAATGAGCATGAGTGAGGAGTAGACTCAAAACTGTAGCCAGCTCCATGTTCACATGGGAGGGGGGAGAGCGACTGGAGAGCGACCCAACAGAGAAAAAAGACTCGAAAATGTGATGAAGAAATTTTCTGACATGACTGCAAGTTTTAAGCTAGATCTGGAGCAGGGATGTTCTAGATGATTCCAAGCATCGTAACCAGTAGTGGATCCGTCTGATATAGGTCATGCGAAAATATATTGATATAGGGTGCACTTCTTTAGGACTACAAAGCACCCGGTTGAGAAGACTTCAGCGTCGCTCTCATTTGAATGTCAAGACAAGGAAATCAAAAAGGACTGGCCACACAAGTTACTTACTTTCCGATCAGGCGCATGAGGAGTGAGGGTTATGATTGAGGGTCTAAGTCTAAGCAATAGTTGCCTTCCATCGCATAGTCATCAAGATTGTCTGTATGAGAGAGATTCGGTCTTCCTTTCCTTCTCGAACCAGGAGGCTAGGACTCGAAGGCTCTCTTATCTACCCAGGCGCCCAATGTGACGGAGTCAGTGCAATTGACGAATTTTTGAATGTTGCCTTCTATCTACAGATTCGCAGCATAATGCGAGGTTATGTCTGCTTCTCGGCAGGGGAACGGGTCCATAAATCGGACGTACAATTTTTCTTTCAAGACTGAAATCTACTGTTTTTCTTATCGTCCATCTTTCGGCTTCATATAGCAGGGCTGGCAAAATAAGTGTTTGCAGAGCATGATGTTGATCCAGCCATGTCATCTGCGTAATTAAACATTTGGACTTCCGTGTGTAAAGCTCCCTTCCGCACTATCTTCTCCAGTAGTCAGCAAACAGATTATATCCAGCTTAAGAGTTGTGACGAAAATCATTGAAAAGAGTCGAGAGTCTGCCCAAAAAGTGGATCAGACAATTACCATGTTCTTTCATCCGTGTCACAGAGTGGGATGTGGGCTTCGCGCATGGCATCCGGTAGATGAATAATCAGGAAACATTCTTGAGACATTCGAAGGTACACCAGGCTGCTGCGGACACTGGGGATAGGCTGAAGAAACATCCATCGTCGACTTCGCAGACCTATAGAACTAAAGAGACTTCCTTAGTTGCGACTGCTGTCCACAGGAGGATTTGCAAATTCTAAAAATATCTCTGGCAAGGCTAGCACATCCGTGTTACTGAAACGGCTGCCCTCAGGGACCCAGGCAAGGGTACCATTGGGAGCAAAATTGTCCCACAGCCGGCTGGCATTGTCTCGTCGGAGCGTAGGATTCTGGTACCACCTTAATGACACTCTGATTACCTTAATTGGCTGTGCGGACATGTTGCTAGGTTCGGTTCCACTGCCCCTGTCCTTTCACCTGTGCTCACGAAATTGATTGCGACGACTCTTGGCCACTCTGCGCCCCGCCACGTGCGTTTTTAGTGAGGTTTGCCTTGAGAAGTCATTCCTGTGAAGAGGCTCTGTTCTTGTATTAGCAGCGGACAATGGTTAATTCATTTCACAACAGTCGCGAATTGTTCCTGCAAAGGCCCACTGATCGGTGCCTTGGGCAGAGCCAGACTATACCAGCGCTCCGCCAGACACAATGCCCCGAACAAAGCGGAGAACTAAAAATTATGTGGAGATGTTTTCATTTGGAATTAATGGTGTCGCTCGTCTTCAACGTAATCGATAGTGCTGTTCGGTGTTGTTGCATGTAGAGTAGCATTGAACGGCTCTGGCTTCCAAGTCCATGCTCAACCGGATGCCGGACCCAGTAAACCGATTCTACGCCAGCATCAGTGCACGGCTATAGCGATACAAAAAAAGATTCATTGGAATCAATAAAGGAAACAATAACAACACGGGCAACAAATACGAAAAAAATCTCTGGCTACCGCACGACACGACGATGGGGATGGGATGAGGCTGACGACGACGACGTCGATAGTAGCGACGGCACGGCCATATCTGGATGCCAGGAAAGATAAATAAAATGAAATTCAAATGTCGATCGGTAGTAAATCAACGCCGTAAGCCGTTCCTTGCAACACCAGACGGCCACGGCCCTGCAGTGCATGCTATCTTCCCATCGATGTTATGTACGGCAACTAATTTGTTTAGATTGAGGCATAGAACGGGGAATGTGTACCTCGTGCCCTTCCACCAAAGTCACTTTTCCGATTTCTAAAATATCGACGGATTTAATGTGGCATCTCTGGATGCATCCACAAGCCAGGCAGCCAGAGTGCAGCGCAATTAAATGCGCATCTGGAACGAAGTATTTATGGTCTCGTGCACATGGAGGGGGTGCGGCGCGAATGAACGTGCTCGTGCGAACAGGTTCCCTGCAGGTTATTGATGGTGTCCCGGGAAACAAGGCGCGGGGCTCATAAATCTCCAGTGTAAATGCATAAAACAACATTAAGGGGGTTTAATGATTCACAAGAGGCGGTGGCACTCATGCATGCATACCCTCTTTGATTCGTGATCGGATTTATTGGACTTAGCTCAAGATTCTTTGGCGTGGAAATGAGATGCAAATGAATGAATTACATGTTTGCCGGGAGACACATGGGATTGTTGAATTGATTCCCGCTCTTGGACGAATGTCCGCCATCGCGTCAGAGTGTGTGTGCGGAATTTTAAATCGATCTCAAGAGGATACTCGTGAGGAGCGGCATGTGCACTGCCACTCACAACGGAAAAAACAAGTTGCATTGTGTCCGTCAGAAAATTTACTGAATTCGAGAAATCAATTGCTTGCTGCATGCATTATGTATGCCAGGTGGTGCTTTGCAATTCCAGCGCTTCAACAACTCCGTCTAATCGGCATTCTGGGCACGAAATGACCATGAACAGCCGCAAATGCTCGTACTGCTTCCTGTTTAAGATGACGATGGGAAGAACAGATGCGTGTAGGTTGTGCTGAAACTGAAAGTCGTCAACAGTCCGTGGGTCCTTTGGCATCTCTCTGCGAAAGTGGGTACTGCGAAAGTGGGTACTGTATTGGCAACACTATGATGGAGCGTGGGAGGTGCTCATAATACTCATGACATGCATCTTAGGCATTGTCTTTGTTATCTTGTGTGCATGTTCAATCTTGTCTCAGGGCAATTGCGATCTGACCACCAGCAAGTGTGGTCATAGAGTCGACACTACAGATGGCAATATGTATGGAGTATAATGTCAGTCAAATGTCTCCCGCGGAGATTCTGGGTGGCGCGCATCCGACATGTCCAATTGTCCCTGACTCTGGCGCATTAGGCTGAATTTGACCTATGGCATGGATTATGTTGTCTTAGGAAGGGACTGTGGCAGTTCTCTACCTGCGATGAGGCTTTAGAAAACCCCACAAGGAAATGTCTAACAGGGTTAAGTCGCAAGGCGTCGGTGACCAGCTCACATAACCCCCACGTGAGATGAGCATGGCTTCGAATGGCTCCTGCAGAGTGCCCAATGTGACGCATGCTGTGTGGCTTGTAGAGTCGTCTTGTTTGACACCACATGTCTTTATCGACCAGTTGGTTATCACCGGCCTATAGCGCTCGCCGTTAACGGTGATGCTCCGGTCAACGTCGCACATTGTTGTTATTTTGCGAATCTAGCTGAACGTAATCCAAAAATCAAAGAATGACAAAGTTTGGTATCAAACGATAGGTCTTAAGGTTCTGCCAAAAAAAAATTCCTGGGAACCGTTTTTATCGTTGTGTGACGTCTTAAACAGCAAACATTTTTCAATGTAAAACATCAGTTGATTTAGTGAAATTCATTAGATTCGTATGTAGTAAGAAACGCCAGGATTCCTCTAGATTTTTGTTTCAAGGACGCTTTGAGGTAAGCTATGCCTGTTAAGCAAGCTTTAAGGTAAGTTTGAACCTTGTGCGACGGCAGCAAGTGGTAGTAATTATCGTTTGGCGTGAAGGTCTTAGGTTTATCTGATTTTTTGGACGTTGTGACTTTGTATGCTTACTAACTTATCAGGCCGACGACCCTTGGAGAGTCTGAGCCTGAGCAATTGCTAGCTTCCGTGGTTGACGGTCCTGGGCACGCTGCTTTCAGTCATCAAGACCAAGCTGTCTTGCATCTGCGATTACTTGCTCTTTATATCGGAGATTCGGTCTGGTCCTCTTCTTCTCGAACCAGGAGGCTTGGATTCTAAGACCCTTTTAACAGGAGCTTTAGTGTCAATTCGCTAGATGTCGACGAGCCAGTGAAGTCAACGGACTTTTGCCTACCAAACTACATCCACATCCTGGTACAACTCGTAGAGTTCGCGGTTGTGTCTTCTCCTCCATTCACCTCGGACATTATATCCGACGCAGGACTGGCAACATGAGAGTTTGTTGAGCATGATTTTGGGCCCAGTTGTTTAGACAAACCGAAGTAGCACCGGTTGCCAAGGACGGCTCTACGTCGGATTTCTACCTCGAAATTGTAGCTGTCGATCTTGATGTTTTGTCGAAGGTGGTGTACGACGGAACGTTTTTTGGTCGACAGCATATATTTGGTTTTGTCCTCATTGTCCTTGAGACCAGTTCGTTTCGCCTTTTCTTCAATCGCCGTAATAGCCTCCACTACGTCACGTTGGGAATGCGCGACTATGTCCATGTCACCTGCGTACCCCAACAGTTGGACCGACTTGTGGAAGATGGTGCCTTCCGTGTTCACAGCTGTCCGCCGCACTAACTTCTACAGTACCAGATTGAAGAAATCACACGACAGCGCCTCTCCTTACCGAAATCCGGTGCAGGTTTCAAACGGCTCGGAAATGACTGAACCGAACTGCACGGTGCATCCGGTGTGCGTTAGTAGTTGGTTCAGCAAATTGGATTGCTGGCAGACTTCTATGATCGAGTCCCAACATCAAGCATTGCACCGAATTCTGGACGACATTCGAGGACAACTGTGGACTTGCTAGTCTGTTGACTGTTGTATCGCTGAATATCGCAGTTAAAGGCGTAAAAAATAGTGCCTTAAAGACAAAATAAAGCTGCCCAGAGTCGAGTTGATGAAAATTGAGGCCAATTTCCATCGTTTCCTTAAAGTTAGGATCCCAACTACCACCCCACATCCGCCTATCTTTGCCAACAATTGAATGGTGATTGCCAAAGCGCCTGCCACTGTAGGGCTCCGATGAATCAATATCCCATTTGAAACGATTTCAATTGATTTCAAATTGTCTGCACTTTTGAAAATTCAACGATTTGAGATAGCCATGGTCGAACAATTCACAGAACACCAACTCTATCTGCTGAAGAGAACCTTCCAGTTGCTGGACAAAGATGGCGATGGAACGGTCACAACAAAAGAACTACTTACCTTAATGCGTAGCATAGGACAAGATCCAAGTGAAGCTGAAATTCAAAATCTGATAAATGAAATCGACGCCGATGGAAATGGAACGATGGAATTCAGCGAATTCGTGGTGGCAATGGCTCGCAAGCTGAGGCAGGGAGACTGCGAAAACGAACTGCGGGAAACATTCAAAGTGTTCGACATGGACGGCAATGGTTTCATAACACCGACCGAACTGCTCCATGTGCTAACTAGTCTTGGCGAGAGGCTAACCGATGAGGAAATCGATGACATGATTCGCGAAGTCGATGCCGATTCGGATGGCCAGATAAGTTTCGAGGAATTCTTCAATGTGATGTTGATGAGGTGAACGCAAACAATGTGGACACCAAATCAATGTCCCTCCCCCTTCCCATCTATTTTCTGTCTCCATTTTGTTTTGTCAATTCTCAATTCTCAAATGACAACTGAATTGTGGCTGTCGGGGAGAGTGCAATGACCCTTCATCATCTAACCTGACCGACCCGTTCTCGTGTTTCGCTCCATACACATGGCTTTGCCAATTTTGTCCAATATGAATAATTAAAATCCATTAATTGTACGTTTTGTTTTCTTTTTATTTATTTATGAGAATTTCTCTTGTGTTTATTTTCAGGTAACCAACACCATTCTTGATTGACTGCAATTGAATAGATAGCTGACCGCTGGGTTGTGTGGGACACTCCCAATTGACGGGAAAAGTAAGTCCCCAGTCGAATGCAATTGTTCATGTGTTCCCAGCATGTTGTAAAAATTGGAAAACAATCATCGCAAAATTAATTTGCGACATGCACTGAATTCAGAATTTATGCCTGAAACACAATGACACGTTGCTACTGGCGTCGTCTTTCAATGACAATGGACATGATACTGCGTCGGCCTGCGTTTGTTAAAAAAAAGAGAGAAATGAGAGAATTGTAATGGCATGTCAAACGTAGGACAGAAATGAAGAACTCTAGAGATGGCCAACTTCACAGCTGATTGAGCCCTAGTCCATCGACGAATTTCAGAGGCTTTTTGACAGTTATTCTCGAAATAACGTAAATTACGGATTTCGTATTCAACTCGTTTATTACTAAGGGTCACTGTTGAGCATGAAGAGTAGTCCGGCACTCAATTTACTCCTGCATCTTCCAAGTGGAAACCTTCAGTAAACAGGTGGCAGCCAGCACAGCCCTGAGACTCAAAAACGCTCCGACTGTGGTCCGAACTCTCCTTCGGCTACTCAACCACTCTAAGCGAATTCAACTTTCTCCCCAACGACACTGACCGCCTACTATACCAAGGTATCTTCGAGAAGAAATTCTCCACCAGCATCCCCTACAGACTGGAGTGGATATCTGATAATCAGACGCTGGCTGATCCCCTGCGCATCTCCACTGATGGGTCGAAGACAGGCGAGGGTGTCTATTCTCAAGACCTTAACATAGCTATCTCCCTGAGGCTCCTTGATCACTGTAGCGTATTCCAGGCAGAAACCATTGCGATAAAGGAGGCGTTGTCATGGCTCAAGAACAACGTAATATCCAAAAGAGATATCACAATCTATTTGGACAGTCAGGCCGCAACCATCCCTTAATTACAGGCCGTCTCGTGATGAGATGGTTGAGCACTTTAACATGTGGGTGCCGGGACACAGTGACGTACCGGGCAATTGCAAACCTGACGAACTCGCTAGGTGTGGCAGAAAAAAAAAAAAAAAAATAGGTGTTCGACATTCCAAGCCAATCGCTACAACTCACCATCTATTAAAAATACACGCAATCAAGGTCAATAGCTAGAAGGTACCACTTGTCTTAAAATAAAGGAAATATGGCCAAACGATCTCTCAATCTGCTTAGACCAATTGGCACCGCACTATTGGCACCAATGGCCATAGGCACCCCTATAAACCCCCTATTGAAGAGGATGTTGTAACCACAGATCACCTACTCTGCTCGTGTAGCTCGCTGGCAGGTCGTAGATACTAACACCTAGGGGTCTACTATTTCAACAACCTTAGCTCATTGAGGTCAGCTCAAAGCGTCAGTTTTAGCCAGCTAAACCGCTTTGTCACTAGCACCAACTGGTTTTAATTGTTAGGAGGGATTAACCCGATTCGTATCACAATAGGCCTACTTTGGCCGAAGTGTGACTGCCTGCTGCAGCCAGTCACTATTACCTTACCTAACCTAAGGGCCAATGTTTTCATGTCTGAAAAAGTAGAATACTAGCTTAATGTTTGATGCATATTTAATGTGTCTATAAACACACAATTTTCTTTTAAAAATAAATTATAGCAAAAAATATTAAAGCAAATAGGCCATGCTCTTAAAAATAATTAATTTGAATTTTGGCGATCGTGGCGTTGTGAGTTGGTGCGTCGACTCCTACGTAGCAGTAGGCGCTGCTTAGCGATTCCCGTTACGAGCAAAATACTTTTCACGTATCCGCGCATTAATAGCAGAAATTTTAGTTTGTGAGCAAACTTAAATTCCGGCTGAAACTTGGGTGTGAGGGCTAATAGCTATTCAAAAATTAATACGGAACGTTTTCGTTCGTTGTTATTGTGAAATGACATTTCAAACAAGTTAAAAATAGCGTGCCGGATGCTTTACTAAGCAAACCAGCTGAATGATCATTTTTGCCACCATTTATGCACGTTGTTGTTTAGAGAGGCTTGACATTGAGTGTGACTTGAGTGAGTGAAGTGCTGATGAAGTGCGATCGGCGGTCACCGAACTGCGATCGCAAATGTTAACGTTCATTCGGGTAGGAGTCGACGTATCCTTACCCAACAAGACAGCGAAAGCTCGATTTTTCGCGAATGGCAATTATTTTGAAATGTTTTTTTTTTTTATTTTTTAATCAAGATGTGGATCGTGGCGGCACTTTGGTTAACAAAATCTAAGTTTGGCAAATCGATTACAAACGGATTCGACAAACGTACGTTGGTGCGTCGACTCCTACGTAGCAGTAGGCGTTGCTTTTCACGGGTCTACCCCTTTAGCGGCGTTCACACTTAACATTTGTTTGGCGACAAATTTGTGGGTAGACACACAAAAGATGTTGGCAGACTGCGGAGTGCGTATTGCTTGCTGTTTTACTTTTCGATGAAGCAATGAAAAATGAGGAAGACGCTAGGACGAACAATGAAGCGAGTGTTAGTGAAAGCCTGGATAAAGCAAAGAGATAATTTCCCCCAACATTTTTAAGAGTATTAAATGAAAATTCTCCAAGGACGTTGCGAAGTGTTTAGGTTTGCAAGAAATATTTCACACCCTCTGATTTTGCTTTAATTTATATATTTAATTCTTCTCTGGTCGTATTGAACACTCCTTTTAGGCGAATGCATGCCGAGAAGATTGTAGACAACAGCTTTTTCAAGTGATTTAGACTATACTGTGCCTTCCTGCTTTTGTAAGCGTCTACTCCTCATGAGTGGCTGTATCTCCCATCGAATGTGTCTTTGGCAGCACAAGAGTGCCGTAGGTGAATGCTGATTTAAGTGCAAACAACAGGATGAATTTCGTATTGTTTTAATGATCACTAAGGCTAACTAAACTTCTTATTCATGCGACTGGTTAAAGAGATATGTCGGACAGGGAACAGGCACGGAACCTAAATGGCACTAAGAGTAAGGTAGTGGTGTGTCCAGTCGGGTTAGAAAACCGAATTGACTCGGGTTACATCTAAACCGAGTCAAATCGAGTCGCAACATTGATATCAAACCGAATTGGCAAAAAAGAATTTGACAAAACAACTCGATGTGCGTCATTGCATATTGGTTCGGGGGACCCGACTGCTCTCGACCACATGGAGCGCTTCGGGAACTCTATACGTACTATATTCCCCCTTTTTTGTGTGATGTGTCAAGACAAGTAAGTTGCATTTCAATATTGGCTACCCCGTGCGCCTCTATTAATTCCCTTGCCAACACAGTCGTCTTAGGAAACTACTAGTCGACAGTAATGACTGCACTGACTTCAACCCCTATGCTGTTGTCGACTTATTTCGAGTGAAGGCTTTTAGCTGATAGGGTCTCTCTCCTGTCATATCGAATTGGCCGTGAAGACCATCGTTCCAGAGAGATGATGGAAGATAACCCTTGCCTGCGAACTTTGGTCATGCTTGTGTCTTAGCAGATCGTTCACTTCCGACTTGTTCGTGCGAGACTACATGTCTCATCGAAAGATTGACCAGAGAACGCAGACAATTCCTGCTGAATTTTGAATTTCCAGTCTATGAAACCACGCAGAGATCATAAATCAAATGATGACATAAATTTGGGAAAACTCGACGCACCTGGCAAGAGTTCGTATTCTCGGTGAACACCAGGCATATCAATCTAGCCTCTCCTAGAAGAAAGAAGCCCCCATCAGCCTTGTGCTTCAGAAACGACATTTCGTTAGCCTAAATTTATTCATCAAATGGCAATGCACTCAGTAAGATTCTCATAATTTGCGGCTTTTGCCAAGGAAAATCCCAACGAATAGAATTGCCACCAATTGTCACCTCTTCAATCATCCGCGCTTACTCCCGTTCCCATTTCTGCTCCTGCCTGTCTTCGTCACACAAATAATGTTCGTTCTCCTGTCGCGCGAAAACCAAGGAACTGCAACACGCGAGGAGTTAATGTACATTTCTTCAAGCACGTCTATAGCAATTCCTTTCTGTTTGTTTTCCAACTCAAACAAAAGCCCTTTTTCATTTGACTGCATCTCCAAAGTTCCTACTTGCCACTCAGTCCTCAACTCAATGAGGTCCTCCATCAGTGACGTTATCCTCGACACCACAGCATCTACCGTTTCCCATTCAATAAGCCAAATCAATTCGTAACAACTTGTGTTAGTTATTACTTGACTGTTCAACGTTGCCTGTGTGCCTTTCCGCTCCATCCGCGCTTTGGTCTATCCTTAGTTTGTTGGCCCAACAACTGGTTCTGCCTTAGGCGCTACGACCTATGTCTTTATCCGTGCTGCTAGAATTCGCTAAGTAAGCTGAGCAATGTGAAGCGTTTTGTCATGGCAACTCTCGAAGGCATTATGACACACAACTGCAGGCGGAGTCACCAGGAGAAGAATCAAGTCACTTCGTCCTCCAGCGGTGACAACTTGAAGCGAATGAAAGGAACAAGATTCGCCCTCCTATCGCGTCGCCACCACCACCGCCACGGTGTGTCTCTTGAGGAATGACACGATAACAATTTGCTTTCAAAGTTAAGGAGGAGACGAAACGAAACTACGAAACCTCTTCGCTCATCTAACGAGCAACTTTTCAACAGGATTATACAAGTAAATACGTAGCGAGTCGTCGACGCTGAAGAGGGTTAGCGTCGAGGGCGTCAAGAAAAAGAGCCAACAACAAATGACAGGGATCCCATGAAAAACTATCATGTCAACGGCATTACACGCGTTCGTTCGTTTCTATTTCCAAATCCCAGATGGAGGTCGAACATGGAATTGGAATCCTTAAAGTATCAACACACACGCGTACAGGGTGTGCACCGCTTGCGCCCAAGTAACTTCGTGTCTCTGCTGAGACTTCACATTGCACGACTCGCACAACACACCAGGACAAGTAATTCGACGCAATCCTCCGAGATGTGTACATATGTACCGGGATTCTCCATGGCTGAGCAGCCCCAACTGGCAACTGGGCTCCCCCGGTTTGGATCTTTGTCAAATGGCGCTGCTCGTCGACGGTAATAGTTTCCATGGGGAGAAGACCACCGGCAAAGAGGGACGAAACTCCGATTTTATTTGGATTGATTTGGGTAATTTATCCAAATCGATTGGAATCCATGTTCTGGCTTAAGGATGCAAAATAATGAGGGTGCTCGGCTGGAGCAGCTGAGGACGGGCGGTCGGTTTGCTCCTTCGACGGGCTGTGGTCCGGGAAGAAGGACGATTATTATCTTGTGTTTTTTTTTTCTGGTTTTTGTTGGTTTCTTGGTAGTCATCTGTTTTTGTATGAGTCACAAGGAGGCGAGATAATGACAAAAAATGATTGCTGCAACTTGAGCCGCAGTCCTCTTGGCGATGGTATCCAGGGGACACGTGCTCCATTTGGGTGATTAGGTGCGGTTAACTGACGGGATGGAAAATCCCCGAGACATCTTGTGGTATAATGTCTCACGACAAGGCGAAGATGTGAAGTGATGTCTTTGTTTTTTCTCTCTCTAATTTGGCTGGAGTACATTCGGGAAGGTTGTGAACTGGAGCAAAAGTTCCTTTTTATTGGCAGCCTGCTTCGAGTCATCAATCTTATTTGATCCCCTTTGCGGGAGCATTGTCAGTACAGTCGCGGGTTTTGTTTCCCGGACTATACCCACATCTTGGTACAGCTCGTAGAGTTCGCGGTTGTCTGTCTGTCTTCCCCTTCATTCATACATCGGAAGATGAATTTTTCTTTAGAAGGCACAAATGATCAGCCCTGCGGTTTTGATTGACGTCCATCTTTCGGTTCCATATTGAAGGACTAGCAACAGAAGAGTTTTCTAGGCGGTCTTTCGATTTAAAAGCTTTGAACCCAGTTGTTTAGACATTCCGAATTAGAAGCGGCGATTCTACGTTGCATCTCCACTTTGATGTCGCTTGTGGAGCTCACGTTTTCCCTGAGTTAGGCAAAGGCCTTTACTACATCGAAATTGAAGCGGTCTAAGCTTACTTAATTGCAATTAAATCCTACAGGCAGGTGCTCATTGCATTGTGCTGTCGCAGTGTCTGTATATGTGAGCACTACGGTTCCCACAGAACTGAATGTATTTGGGGCACTTGTACTGCACATGGTCAACATGGTTAAGATCCGCCTTAGATCATGTGCGACAACGTAACAAAGAATGCCCGTGTCCAAACCTCATCCTCAACCAAGTAAGTTCGAGCAACTGAAGCTTGCCCAGGATTGCAGCGCTACACAAAGAAGAAGAAGATAACAAATCCATAGAATGATGTTGGACGGATCGGAGAATTAAATGGCTAAGGCTGAGCCATCTCAACTGAGCTGGGACACCAGAGTTTCCATGAATAATGAAACATGGAAGAGCTGTCCTCAGACTTGACCATTGGAGCAACCGAGTAACCACTTTAACCCTAAGACGATTTGTACCAAACATTAACACTGATTCGTAGTATATCAGACTACGTTTGTTGAAAATTAAAAAAAATCGTTTTTACAACAAAAAGCTTTTAAACATGTTTTTTGGGACTTGGCTGCGGGAACCCACCCCAGCTGAGTCGGTCGGGAAGGAAGGACTTCTGGGAAAACCCATTGTTCCCGGGAGCGCGATATTTTTATGATAAGAATTATAATTCACATTTTTAATGATTTTTTAGCAAACTTTTCCTTGGTGGTCTCCACACAAAGCTCTAAATTTGGTACAACCCGAGTCGTCACACAGACGAGGCCTTAGTGTTCTAAGGCGATGTCCACCAGCAAACGGAACGTGAATGAAACATGAATCCATCATCAAATCGATCACAACACACCAGAGATAAAAGAAAACTGAAAATGTGGGTCTGTCTGCCAACAAGGTAATGGCCACATGTTTTTCGGCATCATGCCATTGAAGTCAATTGCCTTGGTAAGAGCTTAAAATGACGATGACTTTGGCGCTGAAAATTTAGAACTGCATTTTGTAGAGGAGTGAAACATGCATTTTTTTACTATGAAAGGGTGGAGATGTGTCAGTTTTTTTAAGAAGAAAAATATAAAAAAAAAAAACAACGGCAACACGCACACACATTAAAGTACTATAACGCTGTTGAAAGTCAGAGATGAAATTATTTATGGCAATATTTGGTTTTCAATTCTCATCCAATCTTAAAATTTTAAGGTTTAGACCATTTCTTTTCAAAATGCTCGTTTTTGACCCCTTTTGCTGCCAAATTTATAGTACTTGTGCCCTAAGGAGGATAAAACGATATAGTATACAGAGCTTGGGGAGAGATTTTCATTCCTGAATTCCTGAAAAAAGAGTCAAATCTAAAAAAATATGTGTCCCCGAGTTAAGTGAAAAAAATAGTTCCTTTAGACTCAATTGTGTGCCTGTGGTAACACTGCTCATGACATGCATTTGGCTCTTACCTTTGTGGTCTTGTGAGCATGTTCAATCTTGCCTCAGGGCAGTTGTCATTTGACCAGAAGTGAAGTATGATAGACCTCTCTTGCCCCTTAACATTTTTGACAGCCATTTTGTACAATTTATTGTTTTCTAAAGTCTAAATTGACCAATCAGAGAACGATATTTATGTCATTTCGTGAACAACTGTCAAAAATGCATGAATAACTGTCAAAAAGTCACTCAAATTCGTCGATGGACTAGGGGTCAATCAGCTGTGAAGTTGGGCATCTCTATAATACTTCATTTCTGGATCTGATCACCAGCAAGTGCGGTCGTAGATTTTCGTTGATTTGCAGGTTTAACGGAGCTTCAGTGCTGAGTGTGGCGTTCGTCCACCTTCCAAGAGTGTTGCAGCGATTCAACTTTGATTCCCCAGCTTAGCCGGATACATCAAGGAAAAATAATCATCCGTTTCCATCATCGACGATACCGGCTATGCAAATATTCGTGAAAATTCCGATGTCCTGCAATCCAGCCGAACGTATCAGAATCGATTAACACACACACGCCAACATGACCAAACATGCACATAATTGATAGATTGGTCCATGAGAGCCGTTATAGCAGTCAGAGGTTGAACTGACCAAAGGCTTGAAATCGACGATACCGGCTATGCAAAAATTAGTAAAAACTCCGAAAACTCCTCGTCAGTTGATCACACGCACTCGTCTGCTGTTCATTCAACATTTGTTTGTACTTGTTGTTGGACAATTGTCCTGTCGTAAGCACACTCGTGTTCCAACTCGCGATTCAATCAAAACTCACAAATCTTGAACCAGCTCCAGCGCTTCATCGTAGATGTGATCGTTCATTTGCAATAACAAGTTCCCTGTCGCCTCGACTCCAGAGCGACGCCTAATATCTTATGCGATGCCATCTTTGTACGTTATGCGTCCCTTAACCCTTATGCAAATGGATGTTTTAAAACCACCAGCAATGGAAATCAATGGAATAGGTCTGGCTGGACCTTCATACATTTTGTATGAAAATGGATGGAATTCAATGAAATAATTTAAGTTTTCTTGTTTTTTTGGACATGTTTTTAATTTTATTTTTGATGTGAAGTTTTTTTTTACATAACAGTGATATTACGCAGTATTTTCTTAATTTGCACATTTGTGGCATTTGTGTAACAGGATACTGCGTTGTAAACAGACAGGCAAGCACTGCATACCAAGAGTCATCGCTTTGTCTGTCGTTTACTACATGTATATTCTCCCAACATTTGATCCTTTGTGTGAGCGACTACGATCCGGAAGCATCTCTTTAGGGATGCTCTTCTTATTCCATCGAATAATTCCAACAAAGGACAGCGCAGTTTCTCGAAGCTTCTCCACACCTTCAAAAGTTGTAAACAAAATTGTCAGCAACAACAGTTCTCCCGCTGGATTGGTACTTGGTTGTTAATTCGACCATCACTTTCTCGCCCAATTTTACAGCTCTCTGATGTGCATCTTCTTGCCTGTATACAGAATCCCTTTGCAAGGGTATCCGTGTCCTCTGCTGGAATCACAAGCCCGCCATACTTTTATTCCGTATTTCGCAGGCTTCGATGGTATGTATTGTGTAAGTCGTCTGTTTCCTCTGTTTGGGAATAGTTGTTCGTCAACGTTTATCACTTCTCGTATACACCGAGTGTACGCAGTTTCCAAATGATGATTTAGCATTATCCACATATCCCGAATGGGAGAAGCTTTATCTCCACTTTGCCGTTCGACATGACGTTCGACCGTTCCTTTGATCGTCAAATCTTATAAACGTATTTATAGTCCAAAATCGGTTTAGCTCTGATTACGGGATCCGTGTTTGTCTTTCACAACTCTGCATGTTGGCGGGACTTACAACAGCGGCTAGACAAAGACCAAAATAGGCATATAGTTCCTGTTCAGTAACAGATTTCCAAACTTTTTGGTGTGTCGGGTTATTATCGTTGAATTCCACAATTTCTTCTTGAACCCTTCTATGACTTTCTCACATGATGATAACGACCATATCTTCTGCTATTATTGCCTCGAAGAAAAAAGATGACTACGACGCCGCGAATGACATTGTATGCTCTTAGACGACCTGTTGCTGTGGGTTCTTTGTACCATTTTGTTCCATCATGGACCAAATAGTATTCCTCGGAGAATTGTCCTTCTTGCACTAGCTCTTCCAACATCTCGTCATCTGTAGTGAGTGAGTGAGTATCTTCTATATCCGATATTGAGGTCGCATCGGAATCATCTCCATCGGGAACATAGTCCTCATCGCCATCGCCACTAAAATCATCTGCTTCAGATCCACTCACTCGGACTTCTTCGGCAAGCCTGCTAGTGTATTGCTCCCTTTCTTCTTCGCTCATGCGGCTCCAAGTGAAAGTTTCGTTAGTCATGATAATTTACTTCCGTATAAGTATGTCCTGTGCTTGCTGATGCAGTCCATGTGTCATATCGAGGCATCTTCCAGCAAAACAATGTTGTCACAAACTGGCGCAAGTTGAAAAGAAACTCAATGGCAGGACAATGCCCCTGAAACTTCTCTTACCAGTGGTTCCTCAAACTTTCCAAACAAAATACACTCCCTTCAGCCAACACACGGGCTCACACAAGTCGTTCGGATCCCAAATCATTCTAAATGCTATTTACTCATCTTCAACTGGTGCCGAAATGGATCTCTTCCAAGCCAATTTGGTAAATTCTGGGTATTCTTCTGCTACTGCTCGCAGCGGTGGAGGGTATTGGGAACCGAGAGAAAGCCTTTCAGTCCCCGACATCAGTCGTGCAACTCCCTACTCTATTCATTTAACATTCACAAGGAGAAAATGTAAAATCCTGATGGATGTTCGCAGTTGTGGTGGTCCAGCGGGTCTCCATCGTAAGAGCACCCATATTTTATTAATTAAACTGTCCCTACCAATGCCATTGAAATCAATTTCGTCGTCAAGACTACAGGACATTTCCGTAATCTTACAGAAAGTACCAAAACGTGTCCCCATTCAATCCAACCAAGTGCCTTGACAACTGCCCCTGTGCCTCGTGAAATATTCATAAACGTCTCTATTCTGGGCGCTTCCCACTTCGACAACCCGTCCATAACGAGGATAAATCCTGAAACTCACCGCTCACCACCCACTCGCAGGCGCAGGTCTGTCTGCAACCTAATTTCCAAGGCACAACGTCTCATTTGTTACCCCAGCCCGTTGGCTTTCTGGGCCATCCTTTAATTATCATCGACCACCACACAATATCCTTTGCCATCCATCTGAATGGAAATCCTTACAAATGGCATTTGCCCACTGTGCCAACTCCGGCGGGTGCACCAACAAGGATGGGGTTGGACATCGTCCATTCCATTTCAGCGAACACTTTACCAAGGAACATCCACTTGCCTGCTCCGTCATCCTTACCACCGCCCTCCGCCTTGTCATGTTACACCGTAACGAATAAAAGCAGTAAAAAGGATGTTCCGACAATGTAACATGACTCCAGTATAAACGTGTAATTAAAGTTAATTGTGTTGCATTATTAATGGACAACCGGCAGGGAAGACACCACCAGTCCGAGTGGCATCGAGACTACAGCATCGGGCGGCGCTGCGACTGAACACGATGACTACGTGGTGGTACCGGCACCGGTACCAGTGCCGCCTAGATGTGTGTGCCCATTTGTGTCCTCTGTGGGGATATGTGAGAAGAAGAAAGTGGAAAAGAAGGACGAACTGAAGGATCTTTTGTTTTTGCGCTGCAGTGCATGTTACTAGAACATCCGAAAACCATTTTATGTTACTTCCCTGAGGCGTTGTATTTCACTGACTGGGTTTATCGCTTCCTCTCCCTCCCTCCCTCCCCCCCCCCCCCCACCCCCCCCCCCCCCCCCCTCCTACGCCGTCTTCCACTACGCACACCATCGTCTTCTTGATTCCGTGGGTTTCTCGAGAGCGGTCTATAATTTAATGTTCATGCTTTACTTTTCACATTGTGGAATGATATTTCGGTGCTTCGACGGATGAAGACATACAAGCGGAAGCTTGCACGGCGCAAATGGCATATGGTCGGACGGACGGTTGCGCCAGGCGAAGTGCTAAGAGGCTTTCATTGTTCCCTTCCAGAAATGATAGATCTGCTGTAAGTGGAACGGCAGCGAGAGTAAAATTAATTGCAAACGTCTGGACTGAGATTGATGGCGCGTAATTGAGGAAAAGGAGATTAGCTGAATTCACACGGGAAGGTGGACAGATGGCATTTGAGGGTACAATTGAGCACACAGAATTATATCGGCGCAAATTGGATTTGATTTATCCTTTGTTGGATATCGTCTTTAAGAGGGCACCGCGAATTGGCTCTCTTAACACATTGGCTGTCAAGCTGTCAAATTTGAGAACATTTCATGGGGTGCCAATGCAAAAAAATGTCGTTGGTTATACTTTTGATCGGAAAAACTTCATCATCATCGTCATCTTCTGACCCGCATGGTCCTCTAAAGGCGTCGGGGGGATAAAACGCGCACGAGAGATCTTCAGGCAACTCGATCCTCCGCCTTCGACTCTAACTCATCAGGAGTCATGTCCAAGCGAGTTTTTCCAACCACCTCGTCCTGGGTCTGCCAAGCGGTCGCCTACCTGATGGAATCGCACTCAACGCCCGCCTCGGTAGGCGTGATGATGGGGTCGTCCGTTGCCTTTTGCTCCCCGCACGCACTGGTTTGTGCATGGCGTGACTTGCCCCTCACCCATTGCTGGGTAGGTCGTAGTTCCTACGTCGGGGCAAGTCCGACCGTCTGCCGAGAGGGACAGGCCTGCCACCAGAGGCTCGCATACTGCCACCATTCAGGCCTGAACATGAAACGCGATTAATCTCTCAGTTCCAAAGAGAATATACGAAGAAAACCCTGTGAGCCTGGGAGTGCATCCGTTTTCTGTTGTCTAAGTGCACCATAATCCGCCCACCCACCTCCGCGATGCGACTGACATTTCACCTCGAGAAGTCCTTTCGCCAAGGATTTGGGGACGCGTTGCTTGTCCGATGCTCTCAGACATTTTCCATCAAGTAGGCTGTGCCTTTTCAATCATAGCGTCCTTTACAATCGGCGCCATGTTTGATGAACGACAACGACAAAGTCTGAGGGTGCTCCAAGCTTTTGATGCGCAGAACTTGTAATATTTTTCATTATCTTCGCATAATAGCCTCCCTGGTGCGGCGAAAGGCGAAGACTGTGTACCGAGTAAACAATCATCCTCGTGCACAGAAACCGACAACCATTGAGACAGCAGCCTTCTTGGGACCACCTCCGAAATGACCAACTTTGAAGATGGTCAATTGAGGCAAAGTTAAATATCCCGTGAATAGCTGAATAATCCAAGTGCCTACCTGACACTACATTCGCTTAACAGAAACCCTGTACCCCCGCACAGCTCGGCGCATGCCAAGCGCAGAGCACATCAACTTGAACCCAAAAGAGGACATGAATACGTTAGCTCCTACGTGCTAAACTACTAATTAAACACTACACACACAAGGGAACCACAGCGGGGGGTTGGTGTAGAAGACCGTATAACCCTAGTGGCCAGCTAAGAAGAGACCCGAAGAGTTGGCGGAGCAACGATAAAAGGAACGACCGACGGGATGTGCAAAGAAATGAGTCTGTGGCACAAGACGGGATGGGAAACTTGCCCGAAAAGTAAAAGCGAAGGCCCTTCACCCGCTCTCTCCTCTGAAGCAGTTTGTTTGGGTTTCTTGCTACGTTTTTGTTTTAGTTGTTAAGTTCTCAAGTCTCCGCAAGTCCTTCTTCTTGATGACCCTTCAAGAAGAAACCCCAGAGCAGAACAGCATAACGCCGGTGGCCACCGAGCGGGGGATGGCTGGCGACTGGATAAGAACAAAATAGAGAGCAAAACGAAATTAGACAAAAACTTTCGAGTAATTTGGGGTTCAAATTTAAAACGAAACAGAGCCTGGAGCTGTGTGCCCGACTGTCGCACCAACCGATCTGGGTGTGGGATGGAGGTCTCACTAGCAATAAAATTCCATCAAGTTTCCATAATCTGGACCATTTTGCCGAAGTTCTTCGTGTTCACCCGTGAGCCGTGAGCAGTGAGCAGTGAGTGAAGTCTCCCGCCAGTCCATGGGGATTTCTAGTTCATCTTTTTCATTTTAATTTAAATTAATTTTCTTTTGATACAAAAGTGCGGTGTGCCTGAATTCATTTAAGGCAAAAAACTTTCCCACTGAACGCAGTGCGCGGGATGTAAAAGATCGTCCAGTCTCGCTGAAGAACTTCTGGCAAACTATGGCAAGAGAAAGTTTTTTCAGAGAAATCGGGTGGTGTGCTCGAAATTATGCAAGCTTACAGGACACTGGATGGAAAGATATCATATTCACCTCGTTCTCGGGTCGAAAAACGTTTTGAAAGTTTGTAATTTATACAACCAGGGCACCGCTACTTGCGGGCATCATGGGTGCCCATGGTTTATAGATGATGTCCACGAAGGGGCCACTAATGGCATGAGTTCTGTTTTATGAAGCATCAGTGCATTTGCATTTCTCTACTCTGTGATGAAGTGGATGTGATTGAGTGAGTAAAGGTGCTCTACGAAGGAGCCGACCATCATGATGTTTCGGGTGAGCGATGTCCTTTTCCACTCAAAATGGCATAAATACGGCATCGAAATAAAGTAGAATCAGTTTTCTAATTCAAAACGTTGTTAAGACAAGAAAGCAGACCCATTTGACTGTCGAGGGATCAGTCTCCTTAACATAGCGTACAGATACTCTCGGCCGTTTTGTGTGAACGAATTTCACAGTCCTTATCAGTGCGACTTCAGGCCGGGAAAGTCCACCATCGACCAAATCTTCACACTAAGGCAGATCCTGGAAAAGACTCCAAGCGATGCAGATCGACACCCACCACCTATTCGTTGATTTCATATGACAGCGTGCATGGAGACGAGCTATACAGCACCATCTCTAGTTCGCAACTAGACTCGTCAGGTTGTGCGCTAAAGCACTCTGACAGCACTCCATCAAGGTCAGTTTGAGAGAAGCGTTCTGTGTACGATCAATGGTCCTGTTTGCATTGATGGCGTCTGGAGGAGAAGATTCAACCACGAACTGTACGGAGTATACAGCGGCATGCACCTAGTTAAGAGCCTTCGGATCCAACGCTTAAGATGGCTAGGTGATGTAGAGAGGATGAACACCACAGCTATGGCCTGAAGAGTCTTCGACGCAACAGAGGACGTCCTCGAACGAGGTGGCGCTCACAAGTGGAGAAGGACCTCAACCAACTTAGTGTGCTCAACTGGAGGCAGCTGGCTGTAGAGGCTTGTAGGTTCAGGCCCAGTTCCACCCCGGAAAGATCATGATTGCTGGAGAGGCTTGTTGGTTGAGGCCCAGGTCCACACCTGTAGCGCTAAACAAGAAAGAAGAAGAACGTTGTTAAATTATCTAAATTTCAGTTATGTCGAAGATGGTTCAGTCAGTTTGACACCTCCTGTATGACTAATTCGTTGAAATAGTTCTGCAGCACGTCTTCGAGTATTTTCGTCGTTCTTCAGATGATGGTATGGGTCTGGCCAGACCAAATCGGCTTTGAAATGCGCATACGTTTTTTTTTCTTGGCATTTCTGAGTAGCAGTAGTCCTGTGAAAGCAGGGTAAAATTAAAAAACGACTTTCTTGAATCATGCAAGCATGGGTCTGAGCAGACCCAAGCGATATTCATAGTGAGGATAACGTAATACGTAAAGTCTTTACGTATTTTATGATTATTTCGGGAAATATTTTGCTGCCCCTTGTGAATAGTGTTTGCCCCGTGTGTCAATTTTTTTGTTTTTCGTATCCTGTCAAATGTACCGGGGATGCAGAGAGGGTGGAAGCGCAACAACGCATTTGGTACATCTCTAGTCATCGCCCGTTCTCTGTCCTGAAAAATGCGAATCTAATATGTATGGGTCTGGGCAGGCTCTTAGGCTCCACTTACCGCCTCATCGGAGGGTTGAAGACTTGCTTCACGTTTGGAACTTCAGGTATCTAGCCAATTGGACTCTTCTCTCTTGAATGCTTGTGCCTTTGCGCAGCTCCTC